>CAJOBZ010000007.1:2412500-2465000 GCA_905332375.1 Pieris macdunnoughi
TTACAGTTTATTTAGTTAATTACTTTTGAACAAATTTAATTGTGATAAAAAAGGTTACAGCAACCTTCAAAGATGGACGATTGTCGTGTACTTCTGAAAGTTGAAAGAAAAACAATTCCGTCATTTATCAAAAGAAAGATTTTTCCCATTTTTGCGATATTTATATGTAATTCTCAGTTCCTATTATTAGTAGCGTGATGTTAGAGTGAAAGCGTTTCTCGATAAATGGACTATTAAGATCAGACATCATACATCACACTAATTTATAATACTAGTACCTATGCATTATCTACCCCTACTACTAATAGCTAATTTACCGAATCAGTCATCTATTATTACTCATGGTAAATTGAACAATGTTAATAACGGAGCGGTAATAATTATAACTCACATAGTATTTGCAATATTTAGATTACACGTTTTACTGCAAGTGATAAATGGAGTGGTACCAATTGGAGGCTTTAATGTTTATTTGAAAGTTGGTGAACTAATTAAAAAGTTCAAGCTCTTGTTGCTGGCGCACAGCCTCAGCGCAAATTAGTTTCAGTTTTCATAATTGAAACATTTGCGTACTGATTTTCTAAATATGTGTACATTATATACAGCTGTGAGAAGTATTAATTAATTGCTGCGTATTCTTCGGTTTCTCTCTTTGAATTTAAATGGGACGTGTGTTAAACTTTTTGATGATCTTACAGCCTTACATACTTTAAAATAAATATAAATAAATATAAATACATATACTTAAATATACTTATACGAAAATATAACAATAAATACATTTTATGGTTCCAAAATTACGATACCTGGATATCTTCCTTCTAATATGTGTCAAGTTTTTTTAGTATTTATATTCACCCTTATAAAAACTATTTTGTTACAAATCTGGTTGCTCAATAAATTTTTCAATTTTGTCTTAAGATTTATAAGCCGTGTGACGTATTATTGAAACAACTTACAAACTTTAATATTTTAAAAGTGTTTTTATGTATCATAAATACAGGAAAAAAATCGTGGCTAAAAATAGTGGTTTAGGTTTTACTATTTATTATACTTTCGAACATTTAAATGACAACATTTTATTTTGTGACTTTGAACAATACGTATCAAAGTTTTTGCTTTAGATATCGTATTTCAGTGTAAATGTGTTTAGAATTGTTAAAAATATTCAGTTAGCAGCTGTGACTCGGCATGTTGAATTTATATTCTGGTTGACGGTATGCGCCACACTGTACAAAATATAAAATTTTTATGATAAAATATAAAATTTATGTCCCCGGAATTCCAGTACATAATTGGTGTCGATCTCCAAATCGAATATATCCATCAAATATATCCTACACAATCAAAAAGTAGATAATTACACTACTACGTGTCTGTTCAAATGCCTGTCTAACACAATTTTATATTTCAAACCAGTAATTCCTGACATACTCGCGCTCAACGCGTCCTGAGCGCGTTCAAAGAAGCCAAGATTCTCTTAAGCTTATACTGTATACATGTTACAATATAGTAACATACATTACACTTTGATTTAGTTTCCTTTGGAGTAGAGACCATTGGGTCGTTGGGTTCAAGTGCACATGCGCTTATTAACGATTTAAATTAGCGCCTGGTAGATAGTTCCGGTGACCACAGAGCTGGTGCTTTCCTCGCTCAACGAATAAGTATCACAATACAGCGAGGAAATGCTGCCAGCATTAAAGGTAAACTGCCACAGGGACCAAACTTTTTAAATTTGCTTTAATTTTATATTTATCAATTTTTAATTATTATCATTACTACTACTACTACTGTAGGTTAAGAAATATTGTAAATGTTGTATATTTTTGTGTTGAAAATAAATTTTTGATTATACATTACACTTTATATACAATATAGTTTACCAAAATTATGTTGTGTGATTATACAAGTTATGAATGCGAATCTGGTTTCATTTGAATTTTCAAAAGGTACGCCAAATGCAGATAGAGCGCTAACCGCTGTTGAATAACAAATGATTAGGCATTCTGTTTCCATGTAAAATTAAACGAAATAAACGTGTGAATTTGAATTTGTTCTGTATGAATTAATTCGTATACGTAAAATTTGTTTCACAAACGATTTTACGTTTAATTACCAATTGTTAGTAAGCCTTTATGAGATTTATTTTTGTATGATAAAAGTTTTTATGTTACAGGTTTCGAAGGCCCTTAAGTCTTTTGATGAGCAGTGTTGGCCGTAAGGCTTGACCGTGCATCTCTCAACCCTGAAGTCGTACATTCGAATCACGGGTGTGCACCAATGGACTTTTATGTGAACAGTTAATACTAGCTCGTACGCTCGTAAGGGTATTCGGACCTAAAAACGACGGCGTGTATCAGGCACAGAAAGCTAATCACTTGTATAATAAGAACAAAAAATATTGATAATGCAAGATGATATAATTACAAAAATTAATTAATTAATTTAAAAAAATAAATTAAACTGTGTTAGTAATAGATATTGCAAGTATTTGATAATTCTGAAAAGTCTTGCTATCTCTAATAATTTAGTAACGGTTTAAATATTACGAGTTATTTTGATATCTTGGACGAGATGAAGTTAAGTGGTCGAAAATTTGTTGGTTTATTACTAACATAACTAAAACGTATAAAATTCGTTACGTTTATGTTCCTGCAAACTAATTGCGCGGTATTCTCTCAAGCTGCAAAAACCAGATGCTCTTCATTTCTTATGCAAATTGTTTTTATAGTAAAAACTTTTTGTTTTCAATTTCCCTCTTCTACAACCGTACGCTCGCTTTACAGAAATTCTTCATAACAAAACGCAGCCACTTTTAGATAACGTCTTTGATATAAATAAACTTTAATAGTATTTTGCTAACAAAAGACATTCTTAAGGAAAATTTAAATATGTATTTTTCAGTATCTCATAGAATATTTGTTGCGTTCAAACCGGCTTCGGTCCGGACAAACCAATTTTTTTAAACGCAATTAAAGCTACAATATAAACAATTATTGGTTTAATTTGTGTATTGATTGTATTTAAAACAAATAAAGTATTTTTATTGCTTTAACGCACTCGCTCGCGCGGACTTCTCACATGCCACTTTGTATTATATTTTATATGATATATAAATACACAGATTTGCATTGGATATTTAAGTACTAATATAGTAGATATAGCTTAGCCAAAACTAACCATAGTTAAGCTGAAAAACGTTCATTAATTAAAGGTCAATAAGTCTGGAAGTTTGTTACCTACAAAGTTAATTCGCTTGTATAATAAAACTCTTGATAGATTAACATATATTAACTCTAATTAGACACTAAAGATTTAATTAACCTGTAACCCAATTCCTGCACGCAGAGATAACAGACCTCATGAAATAATAATTAAAATTTGGATTATTAGCTTTGCAAGGGTTGTTCGTAACTTTAATCATTAATTATAATGTACATGGTAACCTTTTTAAGGTGTTAATATGCTTATAGTTAATTCAGATAAAAATATTCAATTTGTGTTTTTGTATTTATTCTATTCATTAGTTTTTTCGTCTTTCGTTTAAGTAATTGAATGTGTGCTGTAGTGTGGCTCAGGAAGCCTTAAGTTATATCATAATTAAATAAACGGGTTATTGGA
This sequence comes from Pieris macdunnoughi, assembly GCA_905332375.1. Classification (NCBI taxonomy): domain Eukaryota; kingdom Metazoa; phylum Arthropoda; class Insecta; order Lepidoptera; family Pieridae; genus Pieris; species Pieris macdunnoughi. The sequence goes on from CAJOBZ010000007.1 coordinate 2,416,125, forward strand.
GCCGATTGACACCGGCAGCATCCGAGGATCGATATGGTATGATCAGATATTTTTTGTCTGTATATACGGTTTGGATTTACTCTAAAATCAGTCGAAATTGTATTGGAATAATATAATGATTAGCAAATAATTTTATAATTATTCAAAGAGGATAGAATATTTCGAAAACTCACACAGATCACACGAAATTTAAACCTTTGCTTAGTAAAATTTGATATAGTACGACTTACAATCTTCTTCTATTTTAAAATTGAAATAAAACAAAACACACTAATGGCGCCGACGCTACAGCCGATAAACGTTAAAATAGGTTCTTCCAAAGGTAAAAAAGGTACACATACCACACAGATGGCGCTTATAAACGTTCGACAACCATTGTTCGAGTTTTCTAGATAACACTTTATCGACTTACTATGCAAGACGCCATGAGAAATCAAATTAAATTGTAAGATTTAAGATTCTAGGTTCATATACTATGTAAGCATTATTTGTAAAATATAAATAGTTTCTAAAAACTTATTTTTTTAATATGGCTTGTAACGTGACCTATCAAAAAGGCGAAATAATGTATCCCATGAAGCAGATATGAATTTGTCGCCTCGGCGCTCGTCCTTTGATCACAATGTGCGCTAAAAAGGAAAATTGGTGGATTTTTCGGTAACAATATATAATATAAAGTACCTAAAACTATGCTCATTTGTTTTGGTAATAGGTTATTGGATTTTATACCTGGCTACTCAACATTCTATTTTTATTTATGCAGATAATGAGAAATATTAGAACAAACTGTATATATGTACTAGACATTATAACAACACGAAAATTTAAAAAGTTAACGAAAAATTGCATTTAATTAAATGACATAATAAAATAATAAATAAATAACATAAAATAAAAAGCCTTTTATTTCTTACATTACATAGTACAGTTTCATTAACAGTGTGCAAGTGTGCAAAATAAATTAGAAAAGAAATTAAAATTAATGTGATTATGATTAACAAATAATTTGATTGTAATAATAATATATTCAAATCCATTACATTTTTGTAGTTTCATTTAAAAAATATAAATAAGATTAATTAGTTATTGATTGATTTTGAAGTTGATGTTGTAATTGACATAACATAATAACAATATGTAATTTAATATTTTTTAGCAAGAACCCTCTCCATGAAAGGTAAAGGTTCTCCTCCAGAGAAGACCAGCACTCTCTATTCTCTGCCGCACGTAACCAATGAGTACCTGCTACTTTTATGATATCGTCTGCCCAGCGTGCATTTGGTCTTCCTCTCCTTCTCTGTCCTAGTGGGCCTGTCCATTGTGTTTCTTTGGAGGGTTCTGGTCGTGATCTTCCACGGTGACCGGCCGGCTTCGAAGATGTTTTTTATTCTTTATTTGTGTACTTGTCTTGTTTTTCATGTGAGAGGTGGGCGGTAATTGCTATTGTTTTAAGTTTTTAACTATTTTTTTAAATAATTTAATTAAATAATATATTCACCTTAAATCTCCCAATACATTAAATTATATTATCTAAGCTACTCAGTTGTCTATTCAGATTACCCAGCTACAATTTAAATCTTTACTAATCATAGAAACAAAACTTAATGCATAAACAAATGAAAATAAAAAGAGCGCAGTTTTAATATTAATATGAAAAATTTCTGGAATATTAAAAAACATTGTTGTTAATTCGAAATGGGTAATGTAGGTAATTAATACGGGTCATTCAGTTATTATTCTAGTAGAGTTTTAAATATTCATTCTACACAGGGAAGTAATTTATTGCTTTAATATTACTATTTTGACCAGGGGGGGGGGGGGGAAGGAATAAAAAAAAATTAAAAACTATTTAACATAATTTTAAATTTATCGCGACGTTTTTAAAAAAAAATAAAACGCGCGTGCTTTACAGCGTGCGTGGTCACGGTGACTGAAGACAAAACTTTTTTGTCTTTTCTTCTTTTTTGTTTCTTCTTCAATCCGGTCAAAATAGTGTTTTATTAAATGAATAAAAGTTATGTTAATCAAAGACAATTTATTGCTTGTTTCTGTCATTGATCATGTTGTGCTTAGTATTATTAAGTTGGTACAATTCTCATCTTACACTGTAGCTCAGCTAGATGATACTAAGTGCGCTTATCGCAAGGACCTAGGTTTTATTTTCGAGAGTACCTAGTACTAAAACAGAAGTATGTAGGTATGTGAATTTCCTATTGCTCTTTCATTTCGAGATTAAAACACTAGAATCCACAATGCAGAAAAAATTGGATGTTTGTACGGTAAACAATCTTTAAATATTTCCGTACAAAACATTCTAGTTTTATTGCTAGTATTAAAACGAATACATCTTGTAAATAATATCTCGTATTCTATTGGTGCGCCCACTTACTCTATTCGGAGTTAGTATTGCCTTCATAAATCTTTTGAGCCGTAGATCCGCCTAATCTAACGCTTCAGCTGAACGAAATATATACGACCTTTTAAAAGCTTCTCGTATTTTTACAAAGACCTCAGATTTGCTGAAATAAATCTCAAGGGACGACAAAAAATAAAGATAATGTACTCACTGAGATTTAACTACCAACTTGGACACGCGACAACACGATGTACTCTGTGGTTATCAATTCGACGTGTAATTTTATTTGTGTACTAGCTGACCCGGCAAACGTTGTATTTCCATGTATATTATTTCAAGAAAACATTTTTTAGTTTAATTAAAATAACTATCTACTATAGTAAAAATAGGGTTTGATCGTAGACGGGTGAAAATTAAGGATTGTATGTATTTTTGTATGCTGTGTCATAAAAAAAACAAAAAATTGGTCTAAAAAATAAAAATAAAAATTTAGGGTGTTCCACCCCTTAATATTTAGGGGGGTGAAAAATAGACGTTGTCCGATTCGCAGACCTAACCGATATGCACACAAAATTTCACGAAAATCGGTGGAGTCATTTCCGAGGAGTTTAATTACAAACACCGTGACACGAGAATTTTACATATTAGATTTGAGCATAGCTCCGCCGTCCGAGGACCAATTTGGATTATCAAGGTGTCAAATGAATCGGATTTGCGAATGGAGTAAGTACACTGATAGTTATCAGGATATGAATGATGAAAGGATATTAACTGAAATGTCACATGCGGATTCATAATTAAATTCCAATAAATTCCAATCATTACAAAAAAATAGTATACAGTTTTTACATTTTTTAATTTTTTTTTCTTGTTATCCTATATCCTAGCAACCTTTAGTACCGTCAATCGGAACCCCTTCACGGGTAAACGCCTTCTTCAGCTTTTTCACGCTTTTCTTATGTATTTTTCTTATTTCTAGTAAGCTTCTTTCCATTGCTTTCTAGCTTGTTTGCTTTATAGCTAAACAATAAACTACAAGTTCCCTCCTTATCAGAATGCCAAATCGTAAAATGACTGCGTCACGACTGATTTGAGCGCGACCGCCGCTGCGAAAACCGCTGTGCGAGTTCGAAAAGTGAGTTACAGAATCGCAGGGCAGGTTTCAACGTCCAATGCCAAGATGGCGCTACCCACAAATGTTAGATTGGCAAGCAGCCGCACAAGATTTACCTACCATTGTGTCATTGCGCCAACGGAATAGTAGTCACGTATCTTTCAGGTTTTTCTTATTTATAATATATGCATTTTAAATTGTGTCACTGAAATTAAGTTGTACATTGAGACAAAGCCGCTGCTGCTCGTTATACTATTTAGGAATGATTATACTAAGCTGTTATTCAAATCACGCATTATCCAATTATTATTTCAGTCTCGATCACAATTAAAAACTTCTCGCAAGGCTGTTAATTGGGTGCGCGTGATGACAGAGCCATCATCTAATGAAAATGTAAAGCCGAAACTTGGCAAGTGAACTGTTGCTTATTTAGGTTAACACGACACCGGGTAATGCATAATAAAGTTGTTAGCTGAGGCTGCTGGGCTGGCGTTCGGCCAAAATGCGTACCGATAACGCTTGAACGATAAACTTTTAAACAAAATAAATGCGCATCTTCAACTTTGAACGTCGTCTATCGATTCGTAATATGTATTTGTTGCTGAAGTCATTTTCTAAAAAGAACTTTCTTGGTTGAATGAACTGCACACTCTATTTAATTTTGTTGTATTTTTATTAGACAAATAATTGAGTTTCGGGTGTTAGTGTAACATTTTTCGTTTCATAATATTGTTTGTTGCGGGCGGGGTTTCTTGTAGTAAAAAATCTTTTTCGGCGTTGGAATGAAACTACTTTACATTATGGGAGAATTTTTGCAAATTTTTTTCAATGTAGTAATAATTGTATTACAATTATTGAAATTCTATATAATCTTCGTAGTAATAAGGTACAATGAAAATCAGTCTATAAAAAAGACGGAACTTTATCTAATTTACGAATATTGAAAGTTGCATATAGAGGAAAATTTTTTAAAAAAAGAAAAAAAAGAAAAATTCCCCCTCCTTACGTGTTTACACCTAGTACCGCATTTTTGAATGAAACAGTTTCTAATACGGTTTTAATTATCTTTTTATTAGAATTTATGCAACCTGTAGACATTGAATATTCAAGACGGAAAACGTCAGTATATCTGAAAAAAGGGGAGGGGGGGATTATCACTAGTATATATTCAAGGAAAACATCTTTTATAAGTTGATGTGTATAGCCTTTCATATATAAAAAACAAAATGGCTTCGCTTGATAATTTGAAAAAAAAACATCTTATTTAATTTTCCTTTAATTATTTTTATAATATCCTTACCAAAGATTATTTTTTTTTAAATTTGCTTTATTAGAGAGTCCGTTCTATATATATTCAATGATTAAAATTATGAACATAAATATGTGGAAAACAAAACAAAAAATGACAAAATGAATCCTTACCAAACTATCACCAATAGTTGTTATTTAAATATAATATTCCGTGCCGTGGCGTCATCGCCAAATGATGGATGGCAATCTAAATTGAAATTACAACTGATAAACACCCGTATTTTCTAATTTAAATTCGTTACAGGCCGACAAGTAGTTAACTCCTACAGAAAATATAGTACAAATTATCTTTACGTTTATTTTATGTTATTGACGTAATGACGGACGATAGTAATTTTGACTGTGATGTATTTTTGATGTAAAGAGTGAGGAAGGATTTCCGAAGTCGCCCTCGGAGTTCAACCTTAAAGCTTAAATCATGATCGTACGAACGAAGCATTACCTAGTGGTTTTAGCGGACTTTTGTACTTTGAAAACACAAAATACTACTGTTTTGCGTAATATCCTACCTGGTACGGGGTACCGCTTATTCTCTTTTTCCATTCGCTCCAATCATTGTCTCATTCTTATATTATACAAAATTTAATTATTGCTTTTTCCAACATCTGCAAAATATGTTAATCAACTTCAATTATATACTTCAGAGACATGATGACTGGTAAAAATTACATACAATTGCATAGAATAATGCCTGCCTGTGAATCCGAAATGTGAAATGAAATTAGCCACTCTAGAATTAAATCCAAGCGCCACTCCATTTGCTTGTTTGTAGAGTCCACTAAATCTCGTGTACAAACTTGAAATGCAATAATCACACAATACAAGGGTGTAAACTAAAGTGCTTAAGGGAAGATTATAGATAAGGAACAATGGGCCATAGGTATGCTTGTCACGTCCCCTATTCTCGATCGAGCAGGTAAAAACTAATCCAGAGAGTCTTTTGAAATCTTGCGGTAAGCGAAGCAAAATTTTTAAAAGATAAATCCAAATTTCAAGACCATTATTTTATGTTTGAATATTTACAGTTTCATAGCATTAAAAATGTGTATAATGTTTTTGTAGAAGCTAACGCCTTAGGATTAAGTCTCTTTAAATAATAACATAAGTTATTTAACTTAGTGTTAAGTAGTGTATATCAGAATCAAGATTTTTTTTTGGAAAGTAAGATGCGTTTCAGTTTTTTTTACGAGATTTTAAGTAAAGAATTAAATCTACATCATTATCACAATTACAAGTAAACACATATTGCTGAATTAAAACTCGTTTCATCCTTGCATTTTTACGCTTATTTATTTTGAATTCAAAATTATAATAAATAAGGACAGTTTAAACAATAGTAAAATTATTTTCATTAAAATATCTTAAAAAATATATGATCTTAATTAGGTAAGTGTTTAATTATTAATTTTGAATTAATAGTAAACATATCAAAGTACAGGTATTTTGAATACTCATATTCTGTTATATAACTTTGTTTTTTCTATATAAATTAGTCTTTAAAGGATTTTTTTAGTAACTATGTCTTGTTAAAAAGGACATATATGCGGGTAATAAGTAAAATCTAATAAAAATTTAAATTCAAACAAAGATTGTAAATTTAGTTTTGCATGTTACATAATTGGTTAAAATAGACGTTTTAAATATTTTATACAAGTTAGTTTATTTGTATAAATATAACAACGAATTAACTCTTGAACTATTATGGTTATTTGACAGTAGTAGTAATTTTGCAATAAGAAATAACACTTGCTTGCGTTGTTCTAAAATCAATAAGTTTCAAAATAAATTTAGTTGCATTTCTGTCAATTTAATTAGCAAAGGGTCACCTATTTAAAGTACGATAAAACCGTTAACGTGACTAAGCCTTAAGTCGTTACTTTTTGAATGGACCATGGTCACGACGACCAGTGTGACCACATTGTGCGTGAGCGGGAAGGAGGTATGTGCGTCAACGCGTTACCGCCTGCCTTCGCGGCAACCATCCGGCATTTATTCTCGCGTGCCCCATAGCAGCGCGCGTCCTCACTTTGCAGATGAATTCCGCGTGTGTTTAGTGAAACTGTATATTAGGATGCTTTAAAAATGGGTGGACAAAACGTGTTAATATTAGTGATGTTATTAGGCAGCGTCATAGCCGACAGGAAGCCGACGGTAGCAGAAAAACTTAGGGAAGATGCAGACCTCTCACAGGTATTTACTAAAGTTTCTCGCAACTTTCAATTTAAGCAAAACATTTGTCTGCGGTAAGTTTTGAGTTCATTAAACTTAAAGAGCTTTTTAAGTTCTTATGAGTTTTTATGCATCAAATTTTAATATGAATTTTACTTTGTACGAAAGTTTTATTCGGATTAGTGAGCCTAGCGCTCTATAAACATACTTAGACTGAAAAGTCCTAACACTGTTTGCCTTTGGTTCTCCTAAGCAACGATGTGTCTCACTAATGGTATTAAAACCCTTAGTTACGTCGTAGACGCAGAAACTTTGCGTATTGACGTCCGTAGAGAAATAAAAAAGGGATAAAAATTATTATTATTATCATACTATTCTATAACAGCTGAATTCACTACATTTTTTAGCGTGCGACATCAGTAATTTAATTTAACCTATGCAATGAAAAATCCTTGGTTCGTGAGAATATTCAATGTAATCCTCTGCAGTGTATTTGCGCTAAAAAGCTGCCCTTGCGGCTCTAATGAGATTAAGTTAATTCTTATCTTGTTAGGAGCATGTCATGCGCAGACAGTGGACGGTTATAGTGACTCACCTATGGTATGCTAATAGGAGCATTCCTACGCGATTTCTTTCTTTGTCCTTTTATACGCTGGTTCAATTAATTGCATTTAGATATATTCAGGCGCCGATAAGCGTTAAAATACCAAACGATATAGTCTATAGATTACTATATGTAATAAGCGATTTTTTCTCAAAATGAGATGATTATTTTTAGACATTACACAAAAACGTGGTAACTTTTAATAATCTGTGGTGCTACCATAAAAAGTCGTTGTGCATTATGAAAGGTCTCAACATTATATATATATATCTTAAAATATAAAATTATTTACTTAAAATCGCCTAAACCTCTAGAAATTTCCTATTTTTGCAAAAATATTGTAAAAGTAAAGAAAGCCAAAGCTGCCCAACCCTTTTTCAGTTGGGTCAAGACAAGCCCTTCCCAATATGCGGGAGTCGGGACATCATGTGGAACATCTATCTTAATTTAAAACCCTTGTCTAACGTAAAACTATACTGAATATTGATGTTAGTTGTACTCTACAACTAACTATATATTTTATATTTCAGACTCAGCTCAATTTTTTACTTCGAAAATGAAGGATCGAAATCTTTTTTATGTATGTTTCCCTATTACTCGTGTAAAGGTCCCATTCTTGTGTAAAGGTTATACATAGTTTCTAAGTTGGATATTCTCATGAACATCCAGATTCATTAGATTCGGAAGATCTGGAGATCTGGAGAAACCAGGTACCTTCTCTGGCTATAATTATAGTAATCATAAAACTAAGATCGAATTTAGCTAAGGTTTTATAAAAATCTGAAATAAATATCGTCATTTGTGTAACAAACTGTACTGAAATATAACTAAAAAATGTTTGGTTAGTATCATATATTATATTCATATATTCATTTCGTTGTATTATAAAGTCGAGAAGTCGAAATCAACGTAGACAAAGGGGTGACAAACAAAAACTACTGATGCATAATATAGCAAATGTTTCACCCAATCAGGTTAATTAATTTTATACTAACTTCATCGATTTGTTCTACTTTAAAACATCTTTCACTACTACGGTACTGGTAAGTGCAACTGTATAAATGCTACACTATTTACTAAGAGTTAGATGCTTTAATCGATTTGATTTTTATTAATTTACTATCATTTTTTTTTAAAGATGTGCCTTTATAACCTTTAATGAAATAAAATTTGTGATTATAATTATGAAAATTAGAGAACAATTATAGTGAAGAGAATTCAAGAAGTTAGTAGCGCTCGGAGCAATCACAAATTTAGACGTAGTCACTCCATAAGAAAACTTATGGGATTCTAAACTTTATACAAAGGAAACTTCAAGTAGAATGTGTTTAAGTTTGCAAACAGTTGTTTGTCTATTAAATATGTATGATAATTATTAAAGCGCTTGTCTTTATTGCTTCTACTACGACTGCCAATTAGTAGTATTGTATTATTATTACTTTGCTTTTAGATTAACTTAACAGTGCACGAAAGTTATGTTTGATGACTTAAGGTAGCTCTATTCATTTCAGAGGTAACATAAGTACAATCAAACGTCTACATCACAAAACATTTGTGTGTTTGACAGAAAATTAATTTTACACTTCAAAAGAACACGGAACACTAGAGATTTCTCTAGTGTTCCGGGTTTAAACCTAATCCTCATGGTTGAGAACAGCACACCTAAGCGCTAGGCTCTCTATAAAAAGCATGTAATCAAAGAATAATCAGTATAACATTACAATACCCAGTCCACGAACTCAAACAAATATTAACTACAAGGAATAGTGTTTGATAAGAACGGAATTAAAATCAAATCACCCTTTGTACCAAAATGACCAGTGAACACACGAAAATCTATTTATTTATTACTGGAGTATATCTTATACATTACCTGTTCTCTGCGCTGTCACCGGCGTTAATTCGGTGGTAAAGTGATGTTATATAACCTTAAGTCTTCCTCAGTAAACAGACGGTAATACAAATACAATAAACAGTAGGTATAGTATACCTACTCTTAAAGCATTTTTTACTTCGTACTTGAATTTTGAGATTAGCGCGCTCAATCAATCATCAGCTTAGAGTCTGTGCGAAATGAGAACCGGCGTGGCGGTTATGCAAACTGCACTAGGCAGTTAATTTAATTTTTATTTACTTTTTGATTATCATGACATTCGTTATAAAATTAATTATTGTAACTAAGCAGTGTTATTTAAAAAAACCGTTGGACTAGTGGCTTCAGCTTACGACACTCACCCCTGAGGTCGTAGGTTCGAACACCGAATGTGCAACAATCGATATCTGTCTTTGTGCCCATTTAACATTCGCTCATGCGGTGAAGGAAAACATCGTGAGGAAACCGGCACGCCTTAGACACGAAAAGTCGATGGATTGTGTCAGGCATAAAAGGCTGACACAAACAAAACAAAAATATTACCAAACAGATACAGAATACAGATATAGAAGTCTGTGGCCCAGACTGTAAATAGTTGTAGCGCCACTTTTTCTTTTCAATATAGTAAAGTATCAAGATTATTACTGTGTTGTCAACATAACGGAAAAAAGGTAATTTAGTATAGCGACCGCAAATGCTTCCGCACTTACTATATAGATTTTTATAGTTTGTTATATAAATATTTGGTCTGTGTTTATTGTGGTATTGTCTATGTATTCTAATTTTAAATCTGCAATTTGAGACCATATTATTATATCGCACCACTTATATGCCAAGTTCCCGTTAATTGAGCTGTCTCAAACGGTTGCATCCGCTTATCTTACGGACCTTGTCGCCAAGTGGGATAAAGGGCCAGGTCTTATATAGGGTTTTGTACCTTAGAATAAATTGTAATAAGGTTTAAGGTTAAGATAACGGAAAGACAATATGTTATGCCCATTTACTTGTCTATTATCACGTATAAAAAAAAATCTAAAGAGATCAATTGGTTTCAAAGTTCTGCATTCCTTATACTGGCATGTACTCTTTGATGAACACATTTTTCTAAATATGCTGGTTTCCTCGCGATGTTTTTGTTTCACTGTACGTGCAAGTATGAATTGTTAAAAAAAATCTGCTGGTGTTCCGACGACCACAATGTATAAGAATTGTGCGTTTATGGGTAAAATTTTTTTTGATATAAGGGATTCGTATGTATCTTTAAAGGTCAGTAGATCTTTTAAAATTAAAGGAATGTCAAATCCATCTCAAATAATCAATTAATTGTGGACGAAAGCCCATGCCATGGGTTTTACTCGACAGTTTAGCTCGATCGACTAATATCGTATGTGAGTACTGACCTTAAGTCTAGGTTCTGATTCATACACTGCTGGCTTACTTAATATCTAACTATATCTTAATGACCTAAAACCGAATGAATTCGTTTTATTCATTAACGTTTCTCAAGTTACCGCTTCCTCAAAACTAATTATTATGGACAATGGCTCCTTTATCAATAACGGTCGCTTTAATGAAGCTTCCTGAATTTTACGATTTATTAGTACCATATAAAAATTAACTTTCAATTACAGAATACCGCCGTTGAAATGATACAGTTTAATTTGTGTATCATCAATTTCAAAAATAACGGTGAAAAATGTCTAATGAAAATTGTTTTGCGCATTCGCTTTGGTATTTGTAATTAAATTGTAATCCACCGTGGCGTATTGTGCTAAAATTCTCAAAATTTTAATAACCCAAACCGAGGAAACTCCAGACACCGAGAAACTCAAAGGCAGTTAAGTAAACGAAGTTTCAATTGTCAGATATCTTTGTACGCAATTCTCTTTTACGCTTTTTGTAGGTATTTAAAGTTTGTTATTTTAGGCAATAGGTATGGCAACATTTTTTCATCAATACTTTAAGTTAGAAAAGTTGATGTATCTAGCTATCCACGGTAAAGCATTCGTCAGAAACAGAAATTTTATTAATCAATTATTAGTTCTTAGATTTATCAAACGTTATAGAAAAATCTCTTGCAAACACTTCCAGGAAAAAATATTGAGTAACGAAATTACGCCTGCTGAATCTGTTAACACCGACGCCATGCTAATTAAGTAATTCTGGGAGGTGAAAAAAATATCCTGTCTCCATTTCCTGGCTTCCTGTAAATAACAATTGGTGTGGAATTTAATATAGGCATCTGGATGCGGGCTCACCATCTCAGCCTATTTATTATTCCAATCATGAATCATCGTTTGACACTGTCGTAAATCGACGTCTTTTAACATTTAAAAACTAATAAACTTAGACGGCAACTAAGTGATACCAAAAAGAATCGTTTGTTATTTTTAAAGGCTTTTTAGAAATTAAATTAGTAGGAACAGTTTGATTTTAACTAATATTATTTAGTCCGAAAAATTGAAATGGCATATGCATTATATGTAGTTTAATATCAGATTTTTTTAAATATTGAAAAAAAAAAGATTTCAAAAATTATTGTATCATATTTTACTTTAATAATGAAATCAGTCAAAAAACAGTTTTTTTCCTTTCTAACTTATACTTCTCTAATAGAAAGGAAGAAATTTTATTATCGAATATATCTATATATCTTGCCATCAATTCGCATTCACGACTATATGACTCGTGAATGTCCTCATATTATGTAATATATAAGTGCGGTGTGTAGCTTTAGTCAAAACACAAATACATATTAAATATATACCTATTAGAATTGTTTAATTTATTTATTACAGCATAATTTACTAGAGGTATTTGAGTATTGAATGTAATAAAGATAAAACACTAATTTTGAAAATTACACTGAAGTCTTTGAACGTGTATTTCAAAAGATCCCATTTCAGATATTGTAAGCAAAGTTCCCTGAAACAAAGCGCCGTTTCAACGTTTATCATAAAATTGTACACAGCTTCATCAAAGCGTATTTTTGTTACAATAATAATAATTCGTCATATAAATTTGTGGGTTTGTACGGTCTGTATTTTAAAACAATAAGTTATTGTAAATATCGATATAAACTTATGTGGTGACAAAACGACGATACATCATGAATATTGCTTAATCAACACCAGCTTTTGTTCACTACCGTGATTAAACTGTATAAGTTCGTTATAATGTTATTCGTAATACGAGTGTATCTGTTGTATTTAATGACAGTAGTGTAATATCGCTTATGGACCTCAAAATACATTTATTTTTGGTGCTTTCAATGAAAATATTTGCAATATTAAACCCATATTCCTCTTAGGTTGCCAAGACATAGTACGAGTTTATAGAACAACAGGAATTTACGATTCGCGTTGAAATATATGAGAGATGAGTCAGGAAAAATAGGTGTACGCTGAAATCGTGACATGTTTTGTATATTGATGAATTGACGTGTATCGTGAACGTGACGAAACGCGTACATTCTATTGTCTTTAGTAGCAACGGAGGGCTTATCGCGTTACCTACCTTCGCTTTATATGGCTGCTACACGCTAAACCCCCGCAAAGTGTCCACCTAATCATTTTCTACCCGCAATGACCGGATAATTACATTTAATGATCTAACCCTTTGTTTTGCGGTGAACGCTCTATTGGATAAACAGATGCTATTAATGAAATATATCATTGAACTCTCTCACAGTGAAGTATTTAATAATATATTTTTATTGAGAATAAGCATGGCAAAATAAGCTTCTGTTTACGTTATACGATTCCTTTTGGAAGGGGCAACTAGAATCTTCTTTGTATTTTGTTTGACGTTAATAAGTGCCATTTTAGGTGGTCTAATTGAAATAAATGATTTGATTTTTTGACTTTGACTTTGATTGAAATAGTAACAAAAATGAAATGTCAATAATATGACGGTTTTACATAAAAAAAAACCGAATTGTGCGAGAAGGAAAACATACAGCATTGTATATGAAGAAGCAATGTATACTTAGCCATGAAGTGCGATACATACCGAGTGAAATAGTTCCTCTTGAAGAATAGATGGCGCTGTAATCGCCTCAACTTCATACTTTCTTAACCAGCTAGGACGGTGTCATTTCCACAGTCATAGAGTCTTCACCAGGAAGAAGCTTCCTATAATGCTGTATGTTTTCCTTCTCGGCACATAATATCGGTTTTATTTTTATGTAAAACCGTCATATTGATGTGCCTCCGGAAAACATACAGCATTGTATAATGAAGACTGTTTGTTATCTGCTGGTGGATGTAAAGTACAGTAAAAACACAACGTATGATATTATGAAGAATGTCAGGGCTTTAGCTAAAGCCGTTGTTATAACAATTTTTTTCTTGCCAATCTTCAGCGTATTTAGCAATAATTATTATTCTTAGTTACGGTATAAATATAACTATATTGTTGAGTGTACAATTAACATAATAATAAACTTCCTATCATCACAACAAGGTTTTCTATAATTACGATGGTGCAATGTATTGAAGAAAGAGTGATGAGTTTTCTCTACGAGAGTACTCGGGAGTAATGATTAAAGAATGATGTACTGTATTTGAAGATTTCCAATTACTCCCGTGTAATAAAAAATTTCATCTATTGGTTGATTTTCGACCTAATTTTGTGTTGATGGATATAAAAATATTGTTTAGATTTTTTACTTGAGATCTTTTTACCTGTTACTCAAAGCAATTTTTTTTTTTTTTACAAAAGAAGACAGTTCACACCAATTGACCTAGTCCCATGCTATGCTGGTGAAGCTTGTGTTATGGGTACTAGGCAACGGATATACTACAATAGATAGATAGACATATAATTACATATTTAAACACCCGAGACCTAAGCACAAACCAATGCTCATCACATTGATGTTCGTCCCAGCCGGGATCGAACCTGGGACCCATGGATTCGCAGTCAGGGGTACTAACCACTAGACCAATGAGTCGTCAGGACTAACTGAAGTCTCACTAAAGTGATAGGGCATATATTTTTATCGTGGTGTTTAGAAAGTTTCCATGTTGACTGGCGTCTTGAGTGTTGTCTTAGATTCGAATACCGGTGTTAAATAAATGTTACCACCATCATGCACGAATTACTCGTCAGTAATTTCAAATAAAGTGAAACCTGCGGCCCAATGCTAAATGCAATACTGTGGCTGTTCTGTGAGCCGTATCGAATAAAGTGTCCCTAGGAGGGTTGGAAGAAAGCCAGTCTAGTACTATTCGCGGGTCCCACGTACGGATGATTTCACGGCTTTTGGTTTAGCTACTTTTAATACCCTGAGGGTGTATTTAATAATACAATTTGAAAATGTTTTTTGTTCTACATGGGACCGCAAAAGATAAAACTGCCGATTTGCGAACAAGAATGGTTGAATAGGATAAATTCTTTTTAGAAAAAGTATAATTTTAAAGTGACAAGTTGGAGTGACGCCAACTCTTCAAAAGTAGTTTTTCCTGTGTGGACCAGTTTTTTTTGGGCACCCCACCCCCAATTTCCCAAACTTTTAGGTCATGTTTGTAGGAGGAGTATGTGTACCTAGGAGTGTCTCCGGGTGTTGAATTTCGTGGGGTGATCTAGAGACTAGATTTCAGGTCCTGCAGAAAGAAACCTCGCGGCCAATCTGAAACAACTATAGATAGGTTCCCGTCGCCCGGTTCAGGTGTGCTAAACTCAGGGTAACAGACTTGGAGGGGGAACACCCATGCTAGAGGAAGAAGGTGCCACTACGCAGCCTTTTTTTTCCCTTTAAATCTGACTGCTATGATCACCCTGGTAGGTAATGTACCGACAGGGTTATGTTGAATTTGTCCGTCAGGTGCAATAGTTTGAAGGTTAGTGTAAGTAAACCTATCGGTTTCGTTTCACCTTCTTTTTGAAGATGCAATAGAGTTTCATTTGTCATTGTATTAAACGTGTGTTTTGTAATATTTTTACATTTATTTTTATTGCGGTATCACTGATGTAGTTCCTTTTGTTGCAGTGCCACGTTTTCTATGGTATGACCATTTTCCTGACAAGGTTTCCGTCTAGATGTGACCCCCAACCCCAATCCGAGGCGTCCGTCGCTAGGAAGTGGGTTGCGGTTTTGTGTATAGGGGTAAGTAGCTCGAGCCACCACATCTGTTCCTGCCCTACAACTGAGGCAGAGTTGACATCGACGAGATCGGATCTTGTTGAAGTCGCAGAAAGATTTTCCTGACGACAATGAAGCCTCCCTTGGGGCAGAAAAAGTTTCGAAGCTTATTGTCCTAGAGACAGTACTGGAATACAACGCAAACTTGTTTAGCTGTATTTTTACCTTGGGTAGCGAAATCACATTGACCGAAGTATTCCAGCGTTCCAAGGTATTCTTAATTTTGGGTTGGTACCAATACGGATTTTTGGTAATTGATTTTCCAACCTAGGTGTTCCAGTGTCTAGGCCTCGCGCCTGAGAATGTAACTTGGAAGGTGTTCCAGTGTCGCCCGGCCTCCGCGGCCTGAGAATCTAACTTGGAAGGTGTTCCGTGTCTCCCGGCCTCCGCGGCCTGAGAATCTAACTTGGAAGGTGTTCCAGTGTCTCCCGGCCTCCGCGGCCTGAGAATTTAACTTAAAAGGTGTTCCAGTGTCTCACGGCCTCCGCGGCCTGAGAATTTAACTTGGTGTGTTTGCTTGACCAGAAGGTAGTGTCTAGGAAGACTAGCACTCGACATCCCTTCGCACGTAAGGTCTCCGCGACCCAACATGATACTGCAGAGAAAAGGTGTGGTGCTGACGCTAGCCCAAGGAACGCTAAGGAAGGCAAGTCATATTTTCGTATAACTGCCTTTTAACTGCGCCTTAATAAACCTAATTAAATCGTCGGTGTGATCTCGCTGCCGGTAGATGGAAATAGGCTTGTGATAAATCTATTTATCATCGTCCCTGTTTTTTTCTTTCCGAAAGTTGTCTTACGAATGTTTAGTTCTGCAAATCTACGGACGCATCGTGCCGTCGCTTTTCCTGCGAAGAACCATTTTGAAAGTGAGTGTTTTGTTGAGAACTGTTTGTAGGAACCTTGTTATAGGAGTTTTTTGATTATTGCGAGTATACGAATATACGTAGATACCAGGTGACGGTTCGGTTGCATATTCACTTACTATTCGATTTTGGCATTAACAAAGGCGGTTTTTGTACAGAGGTATGCGGAATCCTTGAATTGTGTTGATAGTAATTTTTTACCGCAGTTGATAACGGTATTTGATTCCTGTTAAACGTTCGCATGTTTCTTGTTTTATTAGGTATTACGAAAATTATTTTTTTTCCATTTTGTGTCTGGTGTCTTTATTTGGATGTGATATGACGATTCTTTGTAACTAGGTTTAAAAAGCTCTCTTACTCTTGAAGTTGGGCGGAGATAACCAGAATTGCGCCCACCAAGTATTGTATGAGGGACGCGAGCTTATTTTTGTCAAATAAAAATTCCTTGCTATAGGAGGTAATTACTAAGCACAGTTTGAATACTTTGTCCGAAATCTCACTTATTTAATTTAATTTTATACATTCCGCTCGTTTTCCGCATACAATTTGCAGGGTTTGTTCATGCAATTGTGAGAAGGTGATCATTACCAAAATATAGGATATTTTTGTCAAAAGATTAGCGGGTTTTAATTCCGTTGGTTATTACGAGTCCAGTTTATATTTTTTGTAATCCAGATTGTAGTAATTCCCTTTGACATAAGACAACGTATTACGTCTTTAATTTTGAGGTTACAAAGCCTGAACTCAGCATTCTGCCAGGCTTTTTTAGATCTAATATTTACCACATGGATATTAAATGTTGATTTTATAAGTAATATATATATTTTTAATTTTAAATATTTGAAATTTTTCTCACGGATTAATAAAAAATCGTATAGTATTGGTCGGCGTGGACCCTCGATTGAGACTGGTTGACATTTGGAATATTTGAATATAAAATTTGGAAACTACTGATTATATACTATTGGATTTACTTGATGTGTTGTTAGTGATGAGTCTCTTGTGTTGTGACCTTCTCGACACTTTTTTAGACTACCTGCTGATTGTTCCGGCGGGGCTTATAGCATGTGAGTCTATTACGACTTGTAATTATATAATACGTTTTCTAATAATTAAACTAAGAAAGACCATAAGGTTTTAAGTCGTTATTGAGTGTTTCGGTTTCGTCCGCACGCGGCGAAAGTACACAACGCTATGACTGTGGAATGACACCGTCCTAGCTGGTTAAGATAAGTATAAGTTGAGGCGATTACAGCGCCATCTATTCTATCTAAGAGGAACTATTTCACTCGGTATGTATCGCACTTATGGTAAGTATACATTGTTCTTCATTATACAATGCTGTATGTTTTCCGGAGGCACATCAATACAAGCTTACTTTGTATTTTTTTATTATTTACATAAACCTTGTTTGTCTATGAATCTGTGCGTTATATTTCACGGAAGATAAGGTTCATAAACCATGTCTAGTGGCATGGTTTATTTAGCACGAAAACTAAACTCTCTACTCAATCATCTAGGGTAGCGATATGAGAGATTTTTGTAAATTTTAAAAGCAAATACGACCACGGAACATTAAAGCTGTCATCGTATCTAATTTATCGCTGGTTCTCTTCCCCCAATGAAAGTAGATGAGCCGTGATCTTTATGAGTCTTCACTAATAAGGCTGAATTGATTTTATTGAATATCAAATTCCTACGAATTGAATCAACTCCAGCGTAAAGTCAGAATGTATTCCGAAATGGTTTATTTGATAACATTGGTACAATATTACTCTTTTCCACGAATTTCGACGTTTCACTCAATATTATACTCGGAAATGTGATTATTAATTCCTCTGTGGTACCTGTATCCCTGAGTTATTGGATAAAAACTATATTAAATATTTATATCCGTGGATTCAAACGACTGTACGTCACAAACAAGGTTTGATGAGATCTGGTACTTACATATTATGTAAAGTAGCGAAACTCGCCGCAGGCTTCCCGGCTCCTTTTCCATTCAACGATGTAAATAGCCTGGCCGATTAGAGAATTTGCAATTTAAATGAATTGCTTGCAACTGCCTTTATGCTCTTTAAGTTTATTTAGCCGTTCATTTGATGAATAACTCTATGTTATTGCTTTTATCGCGGCTTAGTACTAGCTCTCTTGATATTTATCGGAATTAACAAGTAAAATTATTCTACCTACTCTATAATTATTGAAAGTTTTAATTTTTTTTTAAGTAAAGTATGATTAAGATCGGTAATAAATGTTTAAAATATTAGGTTATATTGATTAGTTTTTTTTTATTATTGTTAAAAAAAATTGTTCAACGAAAAGCAATGTTTATTTGTTATACTCGTACTATTTCACGCGCCTACATTTAGTGAAATTAATAATTTAATCACTTAATTCAATTAACAATACAGTTTTGTGTTTTATTAATACGAGTAATTTATTGAAACAAAATATTCATGGATTAATAACGAAATTCTTGATTCATGGTCATTGGTCATTCAATATATGGAAATATAACATTTGTATTTTGAGTGTTCGTAGTTTGTTCAAATATAAATCAATTAATTTTGTGATATAAGATCAATGTTAATATGTATTATTTATCACCCATAACCAGCCCGATTTTGTCAAATTATCTGAAAACACATTAAATTTTCGGGGACCGATAAAGGTCAAATGTCACATTGAACAATTGTACTGATCTTGTAATAGATATACATTATCAATAATAATTTTGTTTCTTTAATAACTGTGGTTAATATGTGACTGACACCTGATTCAGCCTCGATAATAAGTAGGTGAACCATATCACATTTTATGATAATTAATATCTTTAAAGCGTCTTCAAGGCAATTTAGCTAAGTGACATTTGATTTAAGGAGAATAGTAAAGAACATCTATATGGAATGTCTACTGACATAAACAATGCTTCACGCCTCACGTCCCACTTAACGGGACCTTTAAGTATGCTATCGAATAATACAGAGGCGCTACAACCTTATAGGTCTGGCCTTCAGATTTCTGTATCTATTACGTGATCAATGGTTTTTCTAATAGACAAGGGATCTGTACCATACACATGCCGTCGACTCGCGATGTTTTCCTTCGCCGTACGAGCGAGTGTGAAATTGTAAATAAATTGCACTGTTTAGTGTAACTATTTCGGTTTAATATATCTAAATTGCTCTACTGACGAAAGCTCAATCGAAAAAGGCGTTATTTTTGAATGTTGGTTGAAAGCAGTAATAATTCAAAGATATTTAATTTAAGTGTATCACATTAATGTTCTTTGGGAGTTAGAAACTTTGTCCATTACACCCTGATACATATTAAAGCATAACGGTGAGGTCACGATCAAAATTAATGAGCTTCCAAGTGAATAAACTCACTTTGAGCAAGATACTATGTTTACAGAACCACGTTATACTCAAGATAAATTATATATTGTCTGTGTTAATAACTTTTCATAACTCGGTATCTCTTCTCTCTCTCTCTTTCATTGATAAATGAAAGTTATTTTTAGATATTTTAATCGAAAACTTTCAGTAAGAATTTATATACAAAGAAAATATTTTATTATAGTCTTCGATACGGTATTATCACTTCATGAGTCTTAAGTAGGCGGATGGAAAGCCTGACGAGGTAAGGATACCAACACGTAGAAATCCATCGACGCTGGCGCAGCCCCCTTGGGATAAAAAGTAGGTTTACCTTGGTACTTTTATGCACACTAGTACACTTCAAAATTCTTGTGTCAAGTTAATGCTGAATATTTTAAAATCACGTAGCATGTGAACCCCATTTCACTTAACTTTCTCGCTAATGTCATTATAATGACAGTTGTAAAGTCAAAGTTTTGGTCAAATATCGGTATTTTTGTAACACGTCAACAATGTACGATATTTTGTAAAGTGGAATAGACAAACTTTGTACGTTTGATGTAACATTCATTGGAATCGCTTTTGCAACATTGTTGAGCGTTAGTTTAACTTTTATGAAGCAATTTTAGTTTGGCCTAGGTATTCGAGCTCTTTCACTGTAATATAGGTGTCACACAATATTAGTGTCAAATTTATTTATTTATTTTTTATTGCAGTGTTTAAGACTGAATCTCTGTTAGTTAAAAAAAACCCTAGCGTAAATTAAACCACAATTAAACTAAATTTGAATTTGGGAATTTCTTAATATTTTGAATTGACATACCATTATTGAAGGTTGTTAAAATATAATCGACAAAGTATGGTTATTGGTGTGTAGCTGAACCTTGTAGCTTCTTGGTTCACTCACAGTCTTACAGGGGACTTTACTGAATACTATATCTAGAATCTGAATGCTCTTTACTTTTTACCAATACGTAAAGTCTAACAATACATAAAGTAAAACTAAGAAAATGCAATCTACTACCTATTTCTAGTTTTATGCTTTAAGTTGGACTGCTCTTAAATATTTGAGAAGCTCAATACAGATTTTGTTTACAGCAAATATTCAATTCTTTTGTAAAAGGTTTGTATTTTGTGTTTAGTAATAGTTTTGTTCCATTTTCCTCGAATACATGTAACAAATATCAATCAAATTAAATGTCACAGTTCAAATTCATTTAAAACATCTTTAAATGTTTAAAAAATATTTATACGACTGAAATAGTCGTGCAAGACCAGTTTGAAGTTCGTAGTGACAACAACAAAATAATAACAAAACTTTTACTTATACTTAATAAATGTTTGTTAAAGTTTTACCGTCTTTGGAGATTTTATTGCCAGTTCTTCTCTTCCGTTCTACGCCCTTGATTTCAGAACTGGCAGTAAATGTAAAATTAGAAGGATTTAATGTATATTTCTTTTTTGACGTTCATAAGTGTACATTGTGTTACTTATTTAATAAATGATTTTTGACTTTGACCTTGATATGCAATACAATGCAGTTATTTAATCTGTGACTTCTTATATATATATATATTTATGAAGCTAGTAAAATTTACTATTTTTATACATATCACGTCTATCTAGACACATGTAACATCAATCCTATTCAGAATCGTCCCTAAATGTTGTGTCGTAAATCATAAAGCTTTCGGTATTAACTTTCGGTGAACCATGATTCGGTGCCATTATATAAAGTACAAACATTGTTACGATAATTGAACAAAAAATAAGCAAGGAAGCGTAATGCAACCTACTTCGCTCGAATTATTTGTCATAGTAAAACGTTTCGCCCTACAGCGGACTTATTTTTTGTTCGCGATGTAAATATAACGCATGTTTAGCAACTAGCGATTGTATGAAGACCCCTGATATATAACAATAGCTCTCCTTTGTTATGCTGGTATTTTCAATATTTTGGGACCGAAATCAATTTATGAATGATTTTGTAAAAGGACTAAAATACATGTTGTCTAGTAAGTTAACACTTTATAATACGATAAAATAGTTTATTAAGTGATTAAGGAAGTATTTAATCGTGTGTTTGGTGCATGTGGAAGTCTTCTTCAGACTTCAAAAATCAGGTTATCAGTAAATGAATATATTATATACCTCCATGTATTTTGTTGGAATTGATCATTGAATATGATGATCTATTTACGCCTCCAAGCTTAGATTCGTAAGTGTTATATGTTCGTTCACAAATTTATCAGAAATTAAATGTTATATCAAGGTTATCAATGACTTATATTCAATATTTTTTGATATATAAGTCATTATATTATATCCACACTTTTCTAGACATGTCTATGTATAATTATATATACAATTTATATTGTGCCAATATATAATTTTTATTGCAATTTTTTTCAATTGGCCGGTATTTAAGTTGCTTTAATTCATTTAAATTATTCATTACATTACATTTACTTACGTATCTAACGACTCCTTCCAATTAAAGTAGTGAGAATTATATTTAATAAACCTCATATGTACTTGTAATTGGCATATCAAAAGAGAAGAAGTCAAGGCAAAGCCAAAGTCTCTTCGCAGAAACAGACCCATAGTATAGTCCATAGATCTTTAGATGCATGGAAGTCCATACTGCAGTAACCACCTTTATTAGATGAATCCGTGAGGCTTCACAAAAAACTAACTGGTATATTGAACAACTATTTTGAGTTTACGCTGTGAATTTTTTATTCTTTAAACTGCGTAATTTTTTGCATATCTACGAATGACTCATACACTTAAATTAGGGGATGCTTTGCAAAGTTTGGGCAAGGACAATGTGAATGCAGTGTTTCATAAAAAGTGGATAAATTGACGGAAGCCTGTTAAGGGCGTGTTCCGGTTTCGAGGCAGCCCGACTACGGCTTCCGCTTAGTGGTTACCTACGGAGACACTCGCTGTTTTAAACCCCTCACTATGCTGTATTGTTTCAACGTAATTGTATTGTGTATCATAGAAGTTAAGTAACACTCTTTGTAGATGTAAACTCCCGTATGGAACCAGAGTCTATCACAGATTTGATATAACAGTTTCGAATATAATTATTATAATATAACAAATACCCATGTAGAACAGCTATATAAAGGACTACGTGGCTTAGTTCACCGATTCCTGGCGAAAGAATAATTGTTCCGGATCGGAACAGAAGACCCCTTTTTCTTGAAAAATATCAATAAAAACAGTCACAGAAATGGGTTTGTCTGATTCCATTATGGGGGACACAGGGGACCTTCTTTATGAGGGGAGGGAGGGGTGGGGGGGCAAATGGAAAGGCCATAAAGGGAAGCTGTCGCAAACCCATGGACGCCCATGTTAGATAAGAGTAACGTAATATTTATAATAGATAAAGTTTGGAGGTCTTTTAGAAGAGGAAATGTTCACTCCACTTCATCACACCACCTTCGCTTTAGATTAGTTCACGTAATTCTTTACAACATATAGATTGGAGGACCGAGTTTTTATGTCATAATTTGTCTTCTCCATAATTTAAAATGTGATATTAGGGGTTATTTAGTCAGATCTCTTACACAATCTTAACTACTGATTAAAATATAACAAGTATTTTAGTTGTCTGCGAAATGCGAAATGTTAGCCTGAAATAAAGATAAAAGCAATCTTTTCGTTTGATAGAGTCGGTTATTGAAAACCACAGTTGTACTTGAAAGCCGAAGGAATTGGATTGAATTGTGTCGCGGTAATAATGAGGTTCAGAATGTTTCTATAGCATTTGTTATAGCTGTGGAAAATACACAAGATTGGTATAAAAATGTGAAGTTCAAATTATATAATAATATGTAAATAAAACTTTATTTAACCTTATTCTATTCTTGCAATATTTTACACAAGCTGGTTCCTACCTCAGAACATTTCTGTGTTATGCGTGACCAGACTCTTCCGAAAAAAATCTAACAAAATTTAGCACTTAAAAATATACAGTGAAAACCAAATATACAATTTTATATACTATGGTTCATCATCTAGATACCAAATAAATCATCTCATTTAACATATAATTATTATATGTATTTGAAATGGAAATTTACCAATCCTCCACAACTTTGTTATTATTTTTATATTATTATAAGGGTTCAGAAATGAGACTCAGCGCTGAGATTGACTCACGTACGTCAAAAATGTATTGGATTATCATATTTCTGAATTTAACCCTAACCCACTAAGAGAATCGGAGACTTATCGTAAGGGTGAAGTACTTAATCAACTACAAATACCTGTAATGCGGCGGCATTGCAGTGCCTTCGAGGTCGCTTTGATTTTCGAGGTTAGAATTTCCAATGATAACTGTATCATATAAAAAATATATTTATCCTCCAGAAACTCTCCTACTCGCTGGACCAATCACGTAAAGCCCCTCATAGGTCTTACCATCTCCGAAGCGCAGAGGCTTGCAAAAGACAGAAAAGAAGGAAGAAAGAAGTGCGGCGCTACTAGAACACACGCCGTTTAGAAATGAAGAGCGCGACTGAAGAAGATAAAGCTTTTGTTATGCGTTGAATATTTACGAAGCGAAAGATACATTAGCGCATAACCTAGTTATTTGATAAAAAGCTACAGAAGCGAAGAATGTGAAAAATACAAGAGTTTCTTTGTTTAAGCGGTTCATATTGAATGCAACCGTGCGCGTCTGATTGATATCGTATCACAGGCCTGCCTTTAACAGCTTGGCGCATGGTGGTCTGACATACCACGCTGTATTAATATTAAATAAACGTTATTATTCAGTGAACATTTGTGTGCAAAAAATAAACCTCTTTATGTCTGTAAGTAGAACAATTATTAATGGATGAATCATATAACTAGCTTTACACTGGCACATAAATCTAAAGTTTTAGGGTGTATTTTCTATAATAGTAATGTAAATAAATTGTTTGACTTAGCATGAAACGTGGAATTTAAAATTTTGGATTTTACTCCGGAGTTATATTTATACCAAATTTTGTTAAAATATAGTGTTTATTATTTGATGGCAAGTACATATCTACGTGAATCTTTTTTATTATTGAACTAGCTGTTCCCTGCCACGCTTCGCTGTGGTACATTGTGATTGAATGGCGGAGAAATGAGAAACAAAACAAAGAAACCATTTCATATAAGTTTAATTTTGCAATACTTGTGGGAAATATGAAAAAATAGATAGATAAAAACAATCCTTGATGCGGATTATATATCATGCTAAAATTTCAGCTCGATCGGTGCAGAACTCTGAGTTTTTGAAGCGTACACAAACCAACATAACATTTATATATAAATATATACTAGCTGATCCGGCAAACGTCGTTTTGCCATGTTTATCATTTGTAATAAAAAATAGGGGTTGATCGTAGAGGGGTGAAAATAAGGGGTTGTATGTATTTTTTAATGCTGTATCATAAAAAAATAAAAAAAAAATATCTAAAAATTAAAAAAAAAATTAGGGGTGGACTACCCTATACATTTAGGGGGACGAAAAATAGATGTTGTCCGATTCTCAGTTATACCCAATATGCACACAAAATTTCATGAGAATCGGTCAAGCCGTTTCGGAGGAGTTTAACCACAAACACCGCGACACGAGAATTTTATATATTAGATTAATCTTTCGTATAATAAGCACAAAATTGATTAATATAGTGTTAAGTGCGCTCTTTAGAGATTAGCAGCTTCTTATTCTAGTTCAGTAAATTTCTTACAAAAAATAACTCCCTTCTTTAAAAATAACTTCTTTTTACCTGTTAGGTACTCTGAAATCAAAGGACATAAACGTAAGTATCTGTTTATAAGACGAAAATGTATCTAAAATTATAATTATATTAGTACAACGATCCGAAACCGCTACGGAACATTATGCTTAGTCACGCTATTCAATATATTTTCATTTTAACCCATATTGTTCAGATTTTACATAATAGATTTAATAAAATCCTTTATGCCACGATACAGATAGATCTTATCTATCAGGAGCATGTACCTATAATAAATAAACTTTATTATTTTTTTACTATTTTCGATTGTTGCGCGATTTCGAGAAACATCCAGATATAACGACTTAAAAATTTAAGGATGTTGATTTTCTACTCAGACATTATTATCTGTGTAACATAACAGTAACAGCGCCATCTATGTTCATAGAAATGCATTGTATTCTTGTAGATTTTACATAAATTAGTTATGTAAACTCTTTTTAACTGTGATACATAAGTAATTTGATAATATAAAAAAAACATTCCCTACGATTTGCGCCAGTTTGCCCCTTAACAAATTCGATTTGTTCCCTAAAACAATCGAATAAAATGATATATTGCCAATTTGTGGAACAATAAAGTTCGTCCCCATCGCTTCTGTATTCATTGTACCTACAAAGGGCATATTGGCGTTGAAAGTCTGCCGACTTATGTTTCATTCAACGCGGAAGCGCAGATCTAGCGAACAATAGCCAGGGACGATTGCTCGTGCAAAATTAATCAGGAGGTACCATATCCATGCTGCAGTTGATTTACGTTCGGGGAATTAGCCAGCGCTATACACTAACTAATCCATAGGTTATTACGTTTAATTAGGGATTTCAGTTTATTTACGATGATAAATTTGCTATACAGATTTTTGTATGTATCTCATGAAAATGAGAGTAGATAATTAGATAATTTAAATAATTGTTTCCGATAAGATGTTATAGTTACGTTATATAAGGTTTCATCTAACTTATGTACTTATGTATAAGATAACGTTATTTTTTTAAATCGGATTTATAAATTACATAAACGCACGGCGGTTCGTGTATAGCGCACCTCAATAGCATAAATTCCATCGACTTTTTACTATATGGACTACAAGAACACTATAACACGCTATGGAAAGTAAATCTTTGATCAGTTTATGACGTAAGTACGAAATGATTGTCAAAATGTAATGACATTTCAAAGATATTCTGAATTCAAATTTATTTCAACTGTATTTAAGGTTTGAGTGACAACTACGCGTATAAAACAAATTATCGTACTTCCAAGCATTCAGAGTATGTACATAACCATTGTGTAAGATGAAAACTATGTGTGATGAGTACGGCTTCCTATTGTGCCTCAACGTATGTGTAATAACTGTTTTTGTATGTCATCGCGGAAACCGTAACAAAAGTACGGAAATATGTTTTATTGTAAATTTTACGTTACATCACTAGACATGTTTCCTCAATCAATTTTTACACATGTGTGAAGGGAGGCCTGAAGATCTTGGATTAGGTTTTGGTTATACATATTTCGGCTTTCAAGGCAAGATAACGTTTTTAACGTAAAACGACTTTTTTTTCCAAAATCCAGCGACTACAGTTGTAAGTTTAGGGATGTGTTTTACTTGTTATAAATTATAGTAGGTACAGTGAACAACCAAAGTAAGATGCGAAGGGATGATGGATGTTAAGTAATGCAAATTAGTACCACGTTGTATGGTAGGGTGTTCTGAATTCGTACGATTTTGGGATATTACCCCTCCCCTACTTTTTCGTAATTGTAAAAGTTTCGTGACCAAGTGACTCTTTATACCTAAAAGTTACCATTATTGGTGTAAAGAACTGGAAGTCGAAAATTTTGACAATACCGGAATTCAATCCCCCCCGCATGTAACGTTTTACAAATTCCCCCTTATTTTAGTAATAGTTAACCCTTACTAAAGAATATGGGTTTGAAAATTTTCTGAAGAAATAAAATGCATCAATAAGTAACATTCAAATTTATATTTTCAAATAGTTGAATTTTTAAAAAATCTGAATTTAATTGTATTTTTATTTAAAATTAAACTTAAATAATATTCTAATTATTTTGTTGCATCATGTTCATTTTTCGTCCGTTGCCGCAGTGGAAGGCGGTTTTATAGTTTATATTAACTCAAAAATCTATTTAAAGCTAATCTATAAAATATAGAGAGAGAGATATTTGATCGATTTTAGTAATTAATAGGTAGCGATCATAGCTTTAAAAGAATAATTAACAAAAACCTGACTGACAAGTGTCTTTTTTTCTGTTTGTGATATGCATTTCTGGTTTATCAACGATTGTTCCAGTAGTTTTATAAATATGTACTATATACACTACTACATGGTCTTAGCACGGCTAAGGTAAGTATATAACTTTATTGTTATTTGAATAAATTTAACTTTTATAACATTTTTGGATGGCATTATAGATTTAAAACCCAAAACTTTGTTTTATAAACTTAATTTTACTAAGTTAACAAGGTTAGGCAAATTTGACTAACATGAATTAATATTTCAAATTCTCTAAATAAATGCTGGATAAAGGAATTCGAATAATTATTGCAAAACACTGATCAGTGTATTAACTTGTTGAATACTTATTTGCATTTCTTCTATTAATTGAAAATGCCTGACATTTTAGACTGTTTAGCTCTATTGATCTGTTTCTTTTAATTATAGCATAAATACAATAATACCGTAAAAGGTGAATAAATAGTTAAAATTAATAGATTTACCATTTTACAAACTGTTATATTATGTTTAATTGTACTTACGTAAATTACTTTGTAAAAACTTGGTCAATTTGTCTTTAATTTATTTGCGTCTCACGTTTCACTTTGATACGATAGGGATAAGGACAGAATGAGGAGGTATTTTTTTTAAGTTTTCCAAGTCTTATAACAAGTTTTGAAAAAATCCTCCAATAGCAAACCTTTAAGCACTGACTTCTTGCAAAACTCACTAATAAGAATCTATAGATGTTTTAATTTATAGATAGCTTAATGATGGACACATTTTTTTATAAATTGCCTTATTAAAAAGAGTTTTTACCATAGATATAACCCACCCTGTTCGAGACTGGATACTGGTACAATTAAAAAAAAAAAACATGGCGATTAAAAAGAGTGGCGGAGAGTTTATTGCCAGTTCTTCTATTACGTTCTCCGCCCTTGATTTGAGAACTGGCACTAAATGTAAAATTGGAAAGCATTAATATGTATTTCTTGACTGACAAGTGTACAATGTGTTACCTATATGATTAAATGATTTTTGAATTTTGAAATTTTGAATTTTGGGTAGGTACTGGGTACGTCTTTGACATACGAGAGGCATACTTAGCTAAAATCGCGCGGGCAATATGGCGGATAGTATTTTTATACGTATTTAAATTTTCGTACAATGGTGTGTGGCTGTGTGCAAAGTCTTTTGATTTCAATGAAACAAAGCTTCTTCTGACGACAAAGTGAACATCGTGTAATTTGTTTAATTATCGTCCTATGAAAAGATAATCGTAGATGCGTAATTCATGTCATAATGTCACAAGGGTTTAAAGAGATAATAAAGTGCCTTTTGAAATAAGCGTTATGAATAAAGCTATGACAAGTACCTGCCCTTTAATAAAACCTTTGAAGTCCTACGAGTGGCTCTTGAGCTCCGCAAAACGTATTACGGACGCAGAT
Organism: Pieris macdunnoughi; assembly: GCA_905332375.1. Taxonomy (NCBI): domain Eukaryota; kingdom Metazoa; phylum Arthropoda; class Insecta; order Lepidoptera; family Pieridae; genus Pieris; species Pieris macdunnoughi. The sequence continues at coordinate 2,445,419 of CAJOBZ010000007.1, forward strand.
AAAAACAATATTACTTAAGTTAAATTAACCGTTATATTTCGTATGAGGTTTGAATGATAAAGTATACATACATGTTTTGTGTATTTTAAGTACTCCTTCAAATTCAATCACGCTTAATGCAATGACGCTTTACAGTTTAAAGCAACTATTCAAAACAAATTTATTACATACAATCAAGACAATACTTAGTTATATTTTAAATAAAATTTAGATAATGTCATTTTTATTATAAGATTTTCATTAAATTAGTTACAAACTCAGCGTAGGACGTAGATAGGTAAAATAAAAAAAATGCCAGAAATTAAAATTCAAAACAAAAAATTAACCTGCCAACTTGTTTTCCCTTTTAATAAAATGAGTGTTTCTCCTCTATATAATCTGTATTATCCGAGTTCGTAGACCCCATGTAAACAGTCTGAATATTTGGCGACGCGATGGCTCTCTCAGTCGCGACATCCTGGCGCCGTCACTCTAGGAAATACGAAACTGCGGAAATTGGTCGAATAATTAGGCTATGACATTGATCGTGAAACTTTTGATGGACGGGTGTAAAGTTATCCATTAATAGAAGCTCCACCGCTGACGTTCTTTCATATTTCATTTTTTTTTAATGTGAGTCAAGTTGGTGTGAAGCCCTGTTGCATTAATTTGTTTATCTGTCAGAGCTTAATATTTTTTAATTAAGAAACTATACTTGAGCGGAATATAGTCGAGATTTATATATAAAAACTATATATATATACTATATGTTTATATTGTATTAATGAAATTCTACTGAGTACAACTTACATTAATAACATGTCAGACAGCTGTAATATTAAAAGGGGAGATGTAACCATGACCTGTCAGGAAGTTCACATTAGCTGCTCTTGAACTAATTCCTTTTTTTATTAATAAAGAGTTGACATAAAAAAAAACTCGTTTATGATATAATTGTGCAAATTCTCATGAAAACAAACTAGACTTAACAACAATTATTGGATGCGCCTGTTGATTAGCTTCAGGTTAGGTTTTAGTAAAACTAACATTAAAGAACAAATAAAAACAAGGAATAGTTACGTTATGTGTTAAATTTAAAACGGATTAAAATATAAAGGTTTAAAATTGAAAAGGATTCATAAACGAGATTTACGGGAGCGCGAAAATCTCCCGTATGTAAAAATCCAGTACATTTACGACGTGCGAGAGCCTGTGTTAAGATTAAACAATTGTTTATTAACCTATTTTATATGTATGAAGTCCAGTCCATCCATTACACAATAGAAAATTGCAATTAACCTGTTGTACTCATGAAATGACAATACAGAAAGCCAAAACAGATTACATAGATAAACAATACATACGAAACAGAAAACAAATAAGTATATTAATAGACAAAACTGAAATTTAACATTTAAAACAACAAATAATACTTAATATTTCAAATTAGGTACTGCTTAAACAAAATCAGAATCTCCCGCCTCTTTAAATACTTTCTCACATCTTCTTTGGTGAGGTGGAAAATATCAATATCCTCATAATTGGTGTCATAGTTTTATAAAACCCGAAACATCCAAACATCTGATCGAGTCAATTAACCTTAGATTTTTATTGTTGCTTTGGTAATTGAGATTCATTCTATTTCTTTTAAGAATCATAATTTAATTTGATTTGTCTTATTATTAGTTAATTGTTTCCAAAATATTAAACTAAGCTGGAAATAGGAATTTCGATCATATAAAAATCTCATACAGTATACGATTCTATCTAATATTGCTAAGGCCTTTATCGTACCAAATATTATGTTATTATTCAACCTTCATGTAACTGAAAGCTAACATTATGTTGTGTTGAATTACTTTACATCTTTGGTATGTTATTTCGTGCCAGGCCGCGCGCGTATAATTTGATCAAAATTATATGAAAACCTTTTTGTTAGTCCTAACGCAAATATGGATCTGTTTTCGCTGAATTTTGTTACATTCTTTCATTTTTAACGGGATTATTCGAACGCCTATTTAAATAGGCCAATTGGTACTTAATCATTTATTCTGAATAAGCTTTTATAGCTACTAAGCATTATTATTTAAATAGTAGCTTATATATGTCACCGGAATATAACAAAATCCGCAAGATAATAGATTCCTAGGAAATTTATAAACTTTTAAAAATGTGGAAGTAAAATAATACAATTAATCTCTCGTTTAGAATCCTACTAAAATTCCTAGGAAATTTATAAATTTTGCGGATTTTGTTATCTTCCGGTGTCATATATACTAAATCTATCTAATTAGTTAAAAGTATTTATTCGTACATAATTTATATTGTTATTGTAAGATTTATTACATTTATGTATTAGATGTTGCCTGTATGTGCTCAAAATAATAAGAAAAAGTATGAATATTTGTCGTGCCAGACTATGGTATATCTCTGCTAAAATAATGAGCTTCGATAGTAAAAGCACTTCACAGATAATTTTATTAATAGGCAACAGCCTACTCATATATCTCGCTTCATCACAGCGTAAACACAATTTGACAGTGAGAGACGAATAATTAGTTAAAAAAATTCAATTACACTGATTTCGTCCTTATGGATAAGGATTTATTATGTCTATTATCTGTGGATCTCATCTGAACACATTCTTGTTCAACGTCTTGATTAAGTACATTTATATCTGTAGAGTATTCAGTGCGTACTCACTCAGCGCATGCATCGGTTCGTAATCTATCTGTTTGAACTGTTAATTAAGCTTCTCTGGTATCGCATACTAAGTCTAACAATATTATTGTGTATTGAACTGAACTCATCTAATGAATACACTCAGAATCATGATAATAATGCCTTAATGTTATTTTTGAAGTAATGAATGTCTTTTTAATTTTTAAAATGAATACATTTTCCAAAGTAAACAAAGGACGATCGCCGGAGTCTATTGTCTTTTACTTTAGTTCAATTCGTACGTAATATATTGAATAGGCTATTTTTCTTGGGTTGGTTTTTGAAAACTAGAATCACGTATAATATATATATTTTATTAAAGAACTCGGGGCGAACGGCTGAGATTGATGTTAAGTACACTTAGACTTTCGCACTGACTCGCAATTTCGTTGTTTTAAGATTGGTACGCTCTTTTATTTAGGAACCATAAGTTGAATTATTTTGGAAATACTTCAGTTTGCAGCTGGATCCACATAGAGGTGGTGCGCGGCAAAAAATATGACCTGTTAAAATGGAAGTTTCTCATCTGTTTTAATGTTTTTGTCCATAACTATTATGCAGATATCACAGACTATCGAAGCTTAGCGTTATTCCAATATAAGCCAGTATTACACATCTCAAAAACTTCGACACTCCTTGTCTTATATTCTATAGTTATCTCACAAATATTTATGACTATATTAATACTTCAATAAAAGAGAAAGTAACAATATTCACGAATGCCATATTTTTAATACATTAATGAGATTATCATCGAGATTATACAGTGTTTACTGTTTAGTCTTTGTGCAAACGTCAGCTTGTATCAAAGTTAATCCACGAGGGGTGAATAATATGTATTCTTAACATGGATTTGCATTTAAAACTAGTTTTACTCGAAATCTGTTAGTAAACACACAAGTCCGGGCACAATTTCTTTCTTAGGGAAATTTTAAGGGTCAGCAATTCAATAGATAAAAAAGATAAAATAAATAAGAAAATATAAAAAAAATATTACTTATACGATTGTTTGTGATACACAACAAAAAGGTTTACAATGTTCAAGAATTTTTGTTATGCAGTTATTATTCTACCGCTTTTTTTAACTAAGAACTTATGGTCTAAGATCCCGATATACTACGACCTTCACCGAGATGCTTATTTAATGAAACGTATTTTATATTTAATTTAATATCTCAATAAATATAATCCATATGGGTTGCCTAGCAAATTTCAGTCCAGAGTATTTTAATTAATATTTAAAAAAAAATATTTTTTTAAACATTTCACCGGTATGATTATTAGATAAATTCTATACCAATCGAAAGTATGAAGTAGGATATGCAAACGTTAGGTTGTTTTTAATCAATTAAATATTTATGTGTATATTTTTTATGTGACACTAAAGTATATATATACATCTTTAGTAAAAAAGAAAGTTATAGTGATACATATATTACTTATACATACATTACATACATACATATATTACATATACTACCCTGATTAAAAATATTGATTGAAAAAAAATTAAAAAATTTACTACATGCAAATTATATAAAAATATTTTTTTTTTAAATATTAATTAAACATACTCTGGACTGAAATTTTCTAGGCAACCCATATGGATTATATTTATTGACATATTAAATTAAATATAAAATAATTCATTCGTTTCATTAAATAAGCATCTCGGTGAAGGTCGTTGTATATCGGGATCTTATACTATTACGCAACATAAGCTGTGCTCCATCCAAGCTCTATGATCATTCCATAGTAATAGACCTCATCTAGTATTTGTTTTTTTTACATCAAGGGGCTAACGGGCATTAAGCTCACCTGATGTTCAGTGATACCGCTGCCAGAGGGCTCGGAAGTGCGTCAATCTTATTTTATAAATTTACATATTTCTTATTTGACATAGCTGTAGGCACCATAATATTATATACATATTTATGTATTCAAATCTGATTAAGCCCAGTGATCCAAATAAATTTAATTCGGTATTTTGTAGTACATGGCGTGGTTTGACATATGTCAATTACAGACAATCAGGACGCAAATATGAGACTTTAGTCCGATGTGTTATGGGTTGTTTGACATTTGATTTTTGACAGTTGAAATCATCTTTGATTAAGTACGCAATGAAAACGTATCAGAGTAATAAAAAGAAAATTGGTGTTGTGTATTGTAATCTGTGGCGGTGTAAGGTCAATGGAATAAATAGAAGTCGTTTCCAGACAACGACTACGGTGGGAATAATCAGTGATTCACGAGGTTTTGTATTTTAAAAAATATGGGCTCACATTGTCTAGATGGTCCAGATGGATTTAAACTGTATAGACGTATTTAGGAAATGTTTATTTAGGTAAATATTATACTTCTTTAAGGTATATTTCTACTTTTCTATATTTTTGTGTAATGTTTTAGTTGACTGTAGTTAGATACTTGATACTTAAATTAAGTGAGAGTGATTCATGGATATTTAATTAAATTTAATAATAATGGCCCATGAAGAAATGTGTCTGCATTTCTGTATTTGATTTGTAAGTAGGTATTTCTATTCTATCCCGATTAAATTTAAGGGAATTTTTTTACCTCTGTGGTGAATAAGTGTGTGGCTCAAAATTCCAATAGACTAACACTGCTATCGTTATAACATAAGTGATACATTGATACTAATTTACTATATTGTAATTTAAAAATATGTATTATAAATTTAACCAATTGACAAAGTTCAAAAGCAATTGTACCCGCAAAGTGAAAAGTTCTTGCCGTAATTATTTTACTGCATAAAACGATTCCGCAATATACTAGATACAGATGAAATATCTTTGAATATCTTAGTACCAAGTCAGGTTTAATTTTACCTTGATGTGCTTTCAAAGAATTCCGTTCGTTACTAGGAAATTGAAAATGAATTTGTTTTCTAAAGAATATCTTCTTTGAAAGGCGAAAAATATTTCGCTTTGGCATTCACTTTTTAATCGTGATAAGGTTAATAAATGTATTAAAGACATAAAAAATTATTGGTATCAGTAGTAGACTAAGGATATTTTGATATATCTAATTAAACAAGTATATAGAACACTTATGTACTTATTTATGTAGATTTTCGAGTTAAGAAGTACCTGTCTCACTATGTTTACTATTCACCTTCGAACGCAAGACTTTAGACTTTAGAGTACCACTCCTAAAAGACCAACAAATATTGTGGATTTTTACTCGAACGAATTCTGGGTGAGAATTAAAGAATTACGGATATTCATGGTACAGAACAATGCATATAATAATTACAGGCGTCCATTGTTTACTGCTGACGTTTCTACAAAAAATACTTGACAATAAATAACATTTAGAACGTGGCCCATGGTGAAACTGAACCCAATTTACTGGCGGATACTGGACGTGATCCACAAAATTATTCAATGTGAAGATATATGTATTTAACATGCCACGGGAATAGTTTTTTATGGTTACATTGCATTATAAATAAAATCAAATAAAATACTAAAAAAACGTGACAATGCAAATAATAATGTGAAATAAATATAGCTTATTACTACAATACATGCAAAACAAAAAAATATATATATTATAAAATGTAGACATAAAATGAATATCTATATATATATATATATATTTAGAATATATGACGCCTAAAGAATAAGTGCAAGTACATACAGTCATAGTGAAACACAGTAGAACACTAAGACTGTTAATGAACATAAGATATAGTAGGGTACTAGTGTTGTAAAAAATTAAGTCATAATAATTTTTCTTATCATCCATTATTGTTGTATAGCCTAAATTGTAATTCTTTAAAGTCACTCTCTCTTGTGGGCTAAATATTATATGAATTTTAGTAAAAACTTGAAAAACAAGTGGACGGGTGGAGCTAGTGGATAGCTTTCTTTAAATGAATTTATTTATTTATTTTTTCATCGTTCTTGTAAATAATATAAAAGATAATAATTTATATACAGATGAGCCTCATAAATATTCCATCCAGCCTCTCGTTACTTTAAGCTAATCGTGTTGATGGACACCGTAATTTTTGGGTGACTTTATGCTTATTACTCATTTAAAATCCAATAGCCTCCTCAGGGAATAACAACGCGGCATCTTTTGAGTATTAAATATGTATTTAACAAGAAAACAGCTATAAATTAAGAAAATCTATAACAGAATATGTTCGATTCAGCGTTGGTCTTTTTTATATTGATTCATTATGGCGGGGCGTCTTTTTACAGGCATGCCTTCTAGGTTTTTAATTGAATTCAGTATAAAATCTTTGGGTAGAAAACCCAGGAACTGTTTTGTTTGCCCTGAGTGGTAGGAACTAAGGCAGGTAAAAGTTGAACTGAAGTACTAATCTGCCCCTTTTCATCACAGCGTAAATACAATTTGAAAGAAAGAGACGAAAGAGTTTATTTAAAAGAATGCATACTGATTACTTTATAAATAAGGGGGATAATTACCAAAAAATCCTCAGTTTTACTTTTAATCTCAATTTGGAAAATCTATATATAGTAAAGCAAGCGGTCAAATAATATTATTCACGAATAAACTTGAAGTTAAAATCTTTAGCAAATCAAAATTTTGCCTTTTAAAGTTGACATATTCTGCAGCGATTATTTTATTTAAACTTAGGCGATAAAACGTTTTCGACAAAATATTGCGCGAATTTCTATTAAAACTAATGTGCATTAAAGTTTTATAAGCTATAGAAAGTATTAAAAACTATTCTCAGTTTGCTTGATTGAGGGATTTTTCTTTGACGTGGTAATAAATACTTTAACTATTGGAGCCGTGTTAGACTATTGGTAAAGCGTGCGACTTCCAGACATAAAACCAGGTCGTGCGTTTATAACCGGTTCACCAATAGATTTTAATATGCACAATAAACATTTCTGGTATGATTAAGGAAAACATCGCGAGGAAATTCTTCCTAAATCTAAGACCAGTCAGGTACAGAAAGCTTTTATTACATATTAAGAAAAATTATGAATGAAATCGACGCAATAATTTGTCTGCGCTGTTTTATTGCGGAGTCCACGATCTCATACAAGATTTAGATTATATTTATTTAACAGAAACCCAGCTAAGGTTTTTAATAATACTGCATTTATCACCCGCTGAGTTTAAATCAGATTAACACTTAGCCTTTGAAAACGATTTGTGAAAGCATTGTTATCAAGATTAGGGTGTAACAATACAATTTTAACGTTTGAATACAAAACTGTCAACAAAAGCGAATTGAAAAGTACAACATAGGGGTGCGAACTGATTTTATCGCTACTGTATTGGGGTAGTTGGAGCAAGTTGACCGCCGTTTATAAACTTAATTTTTGACACATATGGCGAGTAAACGTTACCCTAATGTTACCATGCACACGTAATAGAAAAGTCTGCCTAGCATAATAACTATATATTCACACACCTTCAACTAACTTAATAGAGAAATTAAGTAAAAGAGAATCAGATAGATTGTTTAGTGATAGGTACAGTCGACTGTCTATGACAGAGATAAATTTCAAAATAATAAGTGTGTACATAACCACAATTAACTAAAGGAAATAAGAGTTTGAACAATACTCGTATTATCTATTAGCAATGACATACAATAATACAATTTATCACAAATTATTATTTAGAAAAGAAGTCCGTAATCATTTTTTTTGAGTATATAAACAGTTCAAATTATAGAGAGTAGGGAAGCCCGTACATCAAATGATCGCATGTTGCCGAGCAAGATACTATTTCTTCAACTTTAAATTACTGAGGGGACCAATTTGCTTTTATTCAATTCCAAGCTTTGATTTTATTCAATCTAACGAGTATTTTTCAAAGGACCGATTTTTTTTTTAATTATCTAGAGATTCAAATTATCTATCGACTCTACCACAAAAATATATGACACGTAAAAAGTAAACTCTCATTCATTTATTTTATTTATTCAGTGTCCCGTACAATGACAAAATAGAGCGCCAAGATTGGGAAACAGTCAACTCGATTGACGCATCTACAATTTGCATTTGATTATCACTTCCTCCAAAATTTTGCGTCTAATCTTTCATATAAGTTTAATTAGAAGAAGGAAGAGGAAGAAGGCAAGGACGAAGAGAAACTCACCCAATGAAAGAAATATCATATGATCGGTGAATCATTTATTTAAAATTATAATACTCCGAATGGGCGGTATATCTTACCCTAAAACCGATTTTAAATGTTTTAATCAAATCCAATGCGTGCTACTTAGAGAAGTTTGCATCCATTGCGGTGCCTTATTAGAAGCTAACCATTGTTCATTACAAGCGAAGGACAACTCTGCGGTTACCATCGCCGGCCACACGTCGCATAGCCTCGTGTTTTCTAATTAGAAGGTTCTCTGTTTATGCCTTACGGCTTCGCGAACAAAGCTATCGTTATATGAGTAACTCTTGAACAAAGAATTATATTGTATTTTCCTGATTGTACGTGATAAAAGTTATAGAAATGCTTTTATGAAATAAAACAATTCTTGTTTGCACTTTATATTTAACAACAATTTTTACTACGCTTTGCAAAAGCGAAAATGCTTGCAACTTCGGTCAACTTTCAAAACCATATTTTCTGTATGTTATTTTTAGGTCCTATGAGACGGTCTAACGTGATTTTATAAAAAAAAATATGTAAACTATTTAGTTGGTACCGCATGGTAAAATAATATCATCAATCCGCTCTTTTGACCAAATGTTAAATGTATCGTATGTTGGATATATGGAATAATGAAGCTTTCGGCTACTGAATGATTTGTAATAATTACTCGCCTCCAATTATTCATGGTCATTGAAAGAAATAGTTCCAAACATTATCAATGGACAAAAGTTTCTAGTTAAGTTAGCTGATTGTTCTAACCCAATCTGTCTAGTCAAACGAATTCGGCGCCATGCCGTCGCCGTACAAACCAGCTTCCCTTGTTTCTACAGCGTTCTATTTTCGTTGCCAAAATCTGGATTTATAGAGGTCATGCTCCCCTCGTATTATTGAGTTTACGACTATCATTTGGGGTACATTTTCAGGTCATTAAAAGACATTATTTCTCCGCCGAAAGTTGGGTTTGGCCAATTTTACTTTTATACCTATGTTAAACTTGACAGAGATAGATATAATAAATAAGCTTATCCAGTCTTACCTTGTTAGTACTATTGTAATAAAATATAATACCTGGTCTTAAAACCTTTTAGTTCTGTATTTTGTTTGTTTGTGTGAATAGGCAAATTGGTGATCCACCCTTGTGTGCCTGACACACGCCGACTTTTTGAGTTTAAGTATGGCGGTTTCCAAACGATGTTTTCCACCACCGTACGAGCGAATGTTGACAACCTCAGGATTGCGAATCCAAGTCAACACTGGCTTGATAGATCCATAATTGTCTAGTTAGTCCCAAAAATAAAAGATTGATAAACGAAGTCAACTATATAACTTTTTTGTATTTAGATTTCAAAATAAAAAAGGGGATTATATTCACATTATTGTTTCACAGAATTTGTTATTGCTTATTTGAATATGTGGAGTAAGAATATTTTAGTATTAATTATTCTTATGAACTAAAATAAAGAAACAACTCAAATATGAGTTGAATATTAAATAATAATATGAATATATATGACAGTTATTTATTCTACTATTTTAGTTTCATGTGTCATGAATATTTTTTTAAGTAAAGCAAAATATTACCCTTGTAAACTTGTCAAATTTTATTACAATATTAGAGACAAAACATCATATTCCAAGTGAAAGAATGTAAAATACGCATCACGTATAAGACCCGAACTAAAAAATTAACACACTACTCAGTCGGTCGTATCGCCGAATAATAAATGAGCCTTAAATTTCTTTCAGAACATTATTTCCCTCTATATTATTCCCGAAACGCTAGCCGGAATGAGGATCCACGGCTCGGTCTTCTGCGCCCATAATTAATGAGGTTTTTAATAGACAGGCTACGATCAATTTTAAAGTCTATCCGAGGAAAGTTATATTTTCAATCAATAGAACTTATCGCCCGCGTTTCATGAGCTGTCAAGAGAACTCATAATGTACTTCATTAATAATTGGTGCACAAATATATGCTTAGACAAATTGCTAATATAATTATGTTTGTTCTTTGGTTAATCTACATAAATCGCTTTTTATCTACTAATGGCAATTTATTATTATTATATTTTATCGCACTATCCATTTATTTGTTCGATACAATAAAACGCAATGTGTTTTTTACTTACATATTGGTCGTGTATTACTACTAGTTGTAGTATTAGACAATCGGTACTAGGCTTTGCAATGACTCAGTGGTGAAGTCATGTGTTTATTATAAGCTATTCTAAGTTTATTAAAACAATTTTACACCTGCGGCTTAGAAACTAGAAGCTATTGAACTAATAATTCATGATATAATTGTTGAAGTAGTACAAAAATATTAATTAAGTTACTTACGCTATTTTTAATATCAGTGAAACGCTTTTTGATAATAAAAGTTCATAATTGGATTTCATTATAAAAATTTTGATTTGCGAATTTCTTTTATTTTTTATACGTTTATGATTTTTACAATTTTACATATTACTAAATTATGACACATATATTCATACGATTAAATTCCATTTAAATTACTTTATTTACTTAATTAATTAAACAATTGATATACGGAATTAAATTTCATAGTGAATTGCGCGTTAAATGGTTAGTTATACTTGTATCTGGTCCCATTGGCTAATATTTAAACGTCTTTTCCAGTTCCTGGCGTTATTAGAGAGCAATGTGGTGGCGAACACGAGCCTGCAGTATCGTCAAATGACGTTATTCGCGCCCACTAACGCCGCATTCCAGAAATACAACCGAGAAATGGATGACTTTCTAGTCCTATATCACATATGTAAGTACATTTTAATACTAAACTATTGTCCATGTCTGGTATACGTATGGGTGGAAGTAATATCGCCTTTAAAATCGTTCAATTTACCTCAAATTGTGATTCAATGTTTTATCCTTATTTTTATAACGAGACAAAACATTTTTAACAAATAAATTATAGTTATGAAGAGTGTATTATATATTTTTGTCAAGGATTGTTTAAAATGTTCTGTATTGTAGAAACAATGTCTTCAATTCCAAAGAATACATTTAAAAAGGAATATTTGAAAGATAAAATAGTAGATTTATTTGAACCATACCTTTCGGAATCTGCATAATTAATTAATTCAGCGAGTGAATAAAATATGAGATTGTGTTCGACGATGCGTCGTCTATAGACTATAGCAAAAAACGTAACCTGCCAATATTGACGTATATTTTATATAGTCTGTGAGAAAATATTATCTATTAATATGTGTTAAAATTAAGAAAAGGATTTAACAGTAAAATTACTACCTCTCTGTATAAAAAGTACTGATCTTTTATGCGATTTTTGAAGTTGAATAAAAAGTAAGGAAATGTTCAAAGTTTAATATTTTCCCAGCAAATCTAGCCACAACCCTGTCAAATTTGGACTACTCAATATCGTCGGAACTCGACGGCAACCCTCCCTTGTGGGTAACGAGACGACGGGATCGACTTCATGATGACATTTACGTCAATAACGCTAAAGTAGACGTGTCGAGATCGTATCAAGCCACCAATAGAAACGGCAAGAGACAGGTAATATTCACGTCATATTTGCTTTTATTCATTTCACATCGTCAAGGGGCTTAGTCACTTGTCAGTCACTTGAAAACAATTGAAACTTTCTTATTAGCTATATGTATATTTTTGGAATATCGTTTAATATACAAAGTTGCACTAAAACCGAAATATCGAACCACTTCAAAATTGTTTTGTTATTGAAACTTTCTTGTTAGGCATTTTAGAATATCCTTTACTATAGTAAAAAACAGTTTATGTAAAATGTAAATGTGCGATAATAAAGATAAATTAAGACAATTTTGAAACAAAAACACAAAACTCTTCAATTATTTTATGATATGAGATGATTACTTCATGATTTGGCTCAGTAAGAAAACGATATCAAAATTGTAAATTTGTAACGAATAACGATCAAGCTATTAATCCCGTCTCTATGAGAATAAGATTTAAAAAATGAATTTAATTTTTCAAAATTTAAGACAATTTATTTCAATGTTTACTGCTGTTATTGAGGTTAAATTTGCTACCCGGTGTACTAATACTTAAAATTAAGACTTTTCAAGAATCTTTTAAGATAAATTGACAATCAAATTATATATACAAAATAAGCGAGAAACCGTATAAAAAGTGTTTTACATTTTGTTTTTCTTTAGCACTTTGAACTGACTTATTTTGAAATGCTTTATAGCATTCCAGAGAAAATAAGACAATATATCAAGGCTTAAATTAAACTACGAATAAGATTTAATTTTGTGTTTTATAAAGTTATAACGTCATGACAAAGTAATTCAGGTCAGGTGAATTGTGTCATACAGAGAATTATTCGCTCTTTCTAAATAAATATTTTGCAAACACAGTTTAGCAAGTTAATCCGACTGTCGTAGGATCAACCTAGCATACACGTATTGTGGATTAAGTTAGTTTTATTGCATACTGCCACTGCCCAGATTTAAAAAGAGATTAGTTATTTTTAAAATTTATCCATTTATTCTAAAATCAAATAGGTTTAACAGCTAATGAGCGCCCGACAACTTAATTTTGCCTATATTTATCTGTAATTTCTGAATTTCTGTCTGAGCGTCAGGGTCAGCAATGCAGCATGGAGTAGTCTATCTGTTTCTATCCAGCACCTTTAGTGGTTTAGAGTTTTGAGGACTACGAGTCTCACACTTGTTCGGTCCTTCTAGTTATCAAACGGCCGTGCGTTTTTTGTGAATAATAATGTGTTGTGAAAGCGTTTTTAGTAGAAACGTGACATTGAAAAAGGTCACAGACTATTTATCTAGTTAGAAAGGAATTAGGTTTATGACGATATTTCAATATTCACAAAGGAACTAGAAGTCAATTAGCTATTATTTAGTTTTTACAATTGTAGCCTTTCAATTTAATTTAATACATTCAAGTAGGTTATATAAATCAAGCCGATGTCCTATTTATAGGGAATATCGCGCATTGTTAAATGGAGATATATCATTCAGTCGATTTTAATCATTATAAATAGTACAGATAACGTTTATTTATAAAACATATATTAAAAAATCATGTTTGTGATGAAATTGTGAATGTGAAAAATACTATATGTAGTGGTTTTTTATTTTGTAGTTGATTATACTACAAGGACATGTTGCGTAAAGTTTTAAAACTCCCTAGTAAAATCTAAACTTACAAATATGTAATGTATATAAATTTATAGTATCTTAATTTCTTTTATTAATAATTTTTCTTTGAAGTCAATCAAGTAGGAAATGTACACACATCGTTAATTTTTGGGTTAAAAGTGTGCTGGCGATTTTATTTTTATACTGATAGCAAAGATGCATGACATTTGTTAACACTGACGTAACCTCTTATTAATTATAACGTATTTTCTATTCACCTTTTTCTTCTTAGAAACTATAAAAGCATATGCAGAGGGCGAATGGACATAGAAAGCCAAAGAGTCTTTACCCGTTTAATATAAATTTAAAGTTTATATTGCTAATGTAAACATTGGAAATTATAATACCTGTTTTCTTAAAATTACAGATAAATAGAGCAAAGAATTTTATTCCAATCAAAGCGAGACTCAAACATCTAATTAGGTGCTTGTTCGTACCGAGATAACGAATAAAGTTATTTAATTACATTTCTAGAGGCACAAATTATTGCTTTGTACCTTTGAGTGTGATTTGCACACGGGCTCATTACGCTTAATATGCACCGCACGTACCTCTATAAACTTTCAACTAGCAATTTTCCAACTCTCACATACATTGCAACTAATAAAATCTTATTAGCCGTGCCATTAAACTTTTATTCGGAACATACAAAACGAATACATTAACAGGTCTTTGTCAAAAAGTAATACAAAGTGAGGTTGGAGTACAAATACACAGTAAAAGATAATTTCCGATTCCAGAGCCTACTGTGACTACTATAAACTCTTACTTGGATAAGATCTTTGTTTTTGACCACAAAGCATGTTGTGGAGAAAGGATGGTGTAGTTCCTCTAACAGTAGTAGTATAGTTTCTCTAGTGTAGTAACTATAAGCAGACCCGAAAGCCTCAGTGGCTATGGACCAGAAGTTGTATATGACGTTTGGTCAAACAGTGGACGGGGCGGGGCGGTGACGCGACGCTGGCGGGACGGTGATGCGGCGTGGATGTCACAATGCGGAAGTGATGATCCTGCAAGCGTCGCGTCGACCGACCCGCCGCACTCGGCATGATTTCTCGAGCATTTCGAAACAAGAAGATTTATTCCTATTCATTCCCAAATCGCTGATTTAAAGCTCGCAATTTTGTATTGGGAATGGCCCAAATCATACAAAAACAGTGCTCGAACAGGTTCGATTAGTTTTTCAACTCTCTCCATGTCCATTTTTGTAGTCGAATACAAAGCTGCCGTCACGCCGGGTACGACGCGTCGCGTCCCGCTATCTATTTGACTACTACAACGAATACCCATATAACACAACATGTAGCGTCGCGCTCACGCCCCGTCCCGCCATACTTTTCTTGTACTACCGTCGGGCGCGACGCGATGCGACCGTTGGCATCGCGCCGGGCGCGACGGTTCTGGGTGCCATGTCCTATACTAATTAGTACATTACAACTGCTCACGTCACGCCAGTGTCGCGTCGCCGTCCCGCCCCGTCCGCTGTTTGACCAAACCTTTAAGGGTATGACGGCATCGCAGCGATTTGTCAGCGCAGATGTGGATGTCGCTACAACGTTTAAAACAAAACAGACTCGTTCATTTCATGAAAAGTAAATAAATAGCAAAATGGTATAAGTATATATGTATCCGGGCATAAA
This sequence comes from Pieris macdunnoughi, assembly GCA_905332375.1. NCBI lineage: Eukaryota > Metazoa > Arthropoda > Insecta > Lepidoptera > Pieridae > Pieris > Pieris macdunnoughi. The sequence continues at coordinate 2,461,062 of CAJOBZ010000007.1, forward strand.
AAGTAATCTGTGATACATTACTTTTTATTGCCTTTAGGTCTTGTCATTTAAACCTTCATAAATCACATTGAACAAACAAAGCCACAGATACCGAAATTGATATAAATAGGTTAATGTTGTATTTTTTTAGGTTCTTCATGTCATTGATCAAGTACTGCGACCGCTTTTACCGCATGGACCCAGCTCTATTGGTTCACCTGTTTACAATCCTAATGCATACCAGTTCCTGGAACACTCAGATGTCTTTGATATAAGTCAACATCGTCTAAGGTAAACATTGCAATTTTTTACTTTGAATTTTGAAAGGTATATGATATGTTTCTGGTGAAAACAAATTTAATTTTAATTAATTGAGAGATTTGGACAATCTAACGGGTATCATAAATCATAATGATTATTTTATGATAAATATAGATTTTTAACCATTCATAAACAATTCACTAATTATCAAATAATCTTAGTGCAAATAAATAAAATAATAAATTCATTAAAAATAAACTATTGCACGACTTATGACGGAATATAGAGAAATTATATTTAAATTGAAAGTGTTATTTATTTATTTGTTTTTCAACTTTATTCGTAAACAAACAACTCTCTCTAAAATCTAAACCGCGAAAACGTAACGAAATAAAGAATGAACCATGGTTCATTCTGATCCTAATCCTCTGGTTCTGGAAACATCAACATTGCTTCGTTAAAAAATTTACTAGACGGTAAGTTCGATACTACCATTTGGTCAAATAGTGAACGTAACCAGTCGAACGAGTACTAAGATTCATTTACAAGTATTTTTAATAATTAATTAGTTTTTGCGAACCAAGAATTCGAACCTAAATAACTTGGTATGCAGACAAAAAGCTTTCCATTATTTCATTCATAACTGTATAAAACTTTTACTTTAACTTCACTACATCGCAAACTCGATATTCACTTAAGCGTGGGTTAACGTACCAACTTTTCACTACTCTGATTAGATTTAGACTGCAGTCAAGCGAGTTAGAAGTTTATTTGCCGTGTTCGTATTAGTGAAATGAACATTAATGCATCATTGCAATATACATTATACGAACTGAAAACTAAATTTAAATATTTTTTATTACAAAAATTACCAAAAATATTTAAATTTAGTACACCAGTATTTTTTGGTAATAAAAAATTACCAAAAAATACTGGTATTATTGTGAAAAAGCGTGGGGCGCTCTGTGCCATATTTTTCGTCTATCGAGCGACCCACGCTTTTTCACAATAAAACCAGTATTTTTTGTTCATTACCATTTTCAGCCTAAATTAGAAATTATTTTTCACTTTTTAGTTTGATGTGCTTTAAAAGCGTGTTTTATAGTTTTTTTAAACTATATTTATTTCTATATAATTTAAAAACGACTGAAACTTTATGCAAAAAATGGTGTATCATATATAACAGATCACAACTGGAAACGCTTGACACAAGAATGCGTACGAAAATGCCTCTTTAAGTGTTATGTTACAATATATAATATAGTATAGTATAATTCTCCGCGTATGGGGTGAACACATTATGTAGAATCGTCTCATATATCAAGATGATGTTACTGGTGAGAAGTAAATACAAAATACATGTTACATAATAAATAATTTAATTGTTTTGGTTCATTATTTATTATAACCGATGCCGTGTTTGATTTAATTGTGATTGGTCAATAGCATCTATAGTCTTGTCTTTTATTGACATAACTTTTACACATTTAATAAAACAATTTTTAACCGGATTGAAGTTATTATATATTAGTAAGTTAAGTCACCGTGACCACGCACTCTGTAAAGCACGCGAAACGTCGGTTAAATTTAAAATTATGTAAAATAATTGTAAATACATAACTTCAATCCGGTTAAAAATTGTTTTATTAAAAGCATCTATAGTCGTAAACAAGGAAAAGGCCATCGATTTGGCTTACCCTCGTACCGTCTCACCCGAAATACGTCTCTATATTTTTCCTTAGAATCGAATACGACACCGCAAACATGACTAAAACCCATTGCACCCGCTATAACCAAATAATGGAATGAGCTACAAAGAGGTTGTTTTAAAGCAATATTATTAATCAATCTGCTCGCGGCACTACGCGTAAATGCGTTAGCATAATAATTACACGCTCTTGTATATTTCAATTACTCGAAAACTTCACAATAAACCAATTTAAAATTTCCAACTGAATAATATTTTACGCGGAATATTAAACAGGTAAATCAAGCATCGCTTTCCGTGTACAATTAAGTTTGGCATCTTTTAGTGAATTTACGGTAATAATTTTTAATTCCACTTTGATACGGTTATTAATACTTTCAAGGGAATCGAGGTTATTAATGTCTAATTTGGGAAATATTAAAGAGCTATGGTCCGATTAGGGAGATTAAACAGACTCGCTTTTGTTAAGCCAACGCCGACGGAACTTATAATGTAAATCTGTTTTTCAACAGCTTCTGTATGGAAGTTAAAAAATAACACGCTATTTAATTTAAGGCAAAATTTAAGGCAAAATTATATAATGTTTGTTTTCTTGTTAATTGTTCTATACCTTAAACACTATTATTATACTATCGTGATTTTCAATACAGCTAACATCCACTGCCTATATTAGTATTCCGATTTTTGGAATGTTGTGCCAATGAGACTATAACCCACCAGATTGATGGTTTGTACATATCGTCAATGTTAGTCTATTAGGCAGGTTTCTTCGCGATGCTTTCCTACTACCAGCTACCACCATAAGAGCAGTGTAGCAGCACACGGAAAGACATATCACTTTATGCATGCGGGTTCGAACGCACGACGAACGACTTCTGAGTTGATAATGAATCTCTTTTCAAAGCTCTTTATATTTGCTATAATTTAAAGATATCCGTATTCTATTTTATCTCAAAAAACTAAATTTAAATACAGTGTATGAACAAAAGCGTATTAATGAATATTTATGTTAAATTGTTCATTTAACCTAGGTCGTTCCGGCAAAAAGTTAATCAACTGCAAAAGAAAGACGTTTTCAACGCCGACGGACGACACACTTTCTTTATTCCCGTAGATGAAGGATTCAAGGTAATATTTTAGCATTTTAAACTAGATTGTGAAAAACTAAAGTATACATGGAACTCCTAGAATAATTTTTGTTTGAGAAGAGCTATGCTTATGTTATTATTGTATGATTCTTGTGTTTAAACGCATACTCCATCATTGCTAAAATGGTTCTCCAGAAGTATCCCCTTTAATATCTTATCAACAATCCTAGGAATTTACCCGAGGGAGATCCCGTGAGCATATTCCATCAAAATAAAGATTGAAACTATCGTAAAATATTCCCTGAAATGTACTTACACATTATGATTTATATATAGTTTGCTATAATATAGTATTCATGGTGACCCGTAACATGATAATTTAACTGAAATTATATATGAATCCTCGGGCTAAGAGGTGGTATTGTAACCCCTATAAATGAAAGCAAAACATTCCCTTTTAAAGAAATATCAAAAAATATATTCACGGGTTGCTCTGTCACTCATGTTGCAAATGTAATCTTTTTATTTACTATATTAAAGGTTTCTGTTTGTTTTAGAAAAACCTCATTTTTTTAATGAAATAGTAATTGTGTAAACGTAGCTACATTATTCAGAGACGTGTCATAACCAAGTTTTGACACTTTCCAGACTATTATTATAATTACCAAAATGTTTCAAGAATTTCATGTTTTAGTGTACCACCCAAAAGCATACCATTTTGGGACGGCACACGCTGGAAATTTATTCTGCATTTCTGTTTAGAAAAATATGCATCATAATTATGACAATGTTAATACATATAATATAGCTTACTTTTTGTTTTAAAGCCTACCACGCGTTCGGACCTAATAGACGCGAAAGTGGTCGATGGACACGTGATACCGCAACAAGTACTGTTCACAC
>CAJOBZ010000007.1:3072500-3560000 GCA_905332375.1 Pieris macdunnoughi
TCTAACTAAACTTTTGAAATTTGTTCTATTAAGAAGTTATGAAACTCCATACAACAACTTACCAATTGTTCTTATAAGCGATATTAGTGTTAAGTGATATTACTCTCAGGCCCGGTCGTACAACCATAGAAAAATCGCCCCGTCTACGCAGCGTTGTCTTCGCTTCCTCTGTTAAATATATTCCCCATTTCCGGGCTAAGCTCTCGTACAGCCAGGTTGTGTTTAACTTCTCTTGTGATATTCTTTCAGGGGCAAATCTGATTAAATATAACTTTTTAATTATTACAACACATTAGTAATATATGAATTTAAGCTTTTACTGCGTGCTTTTCGGTTACATAGACATACTAGCCTAGCTTTCAAGAAAAAAGCTTCAAACTAAAGCCCTAGTTTTTATCGTCACATATTGTAGAAAAATCTGCATATGTTTTGCATAAAAATATTTTTTTTACGTCTACTATTAGATTGTCTGTTGTATTCTTTTAAATGACTTGCAAATTTATATCAGAATTGCACTCGTCGATTACCTACGTGTCTCAGTCCATCAAACTGCAGCGAAAATGAATGTTAACGAATTATAAAAGAGAATAAAGCTTTTTTTTATATACAACAGGAGGAAAACGGCAGGCTCACATGATGTTAAGTGATACCGCCGCCCATGGACAGAGGCTCAGCAGACTCAATGCCAGAGGACTCGCGAGTCCGTTGACGGCCTTTTAACCCTTCCGATATTACTACCAGTTTACTGACCTTAAGAGAGAAATCGACTCATTGTGTCTAAAATAATTTATACTTACTGATTAGTCGGCTGAGATTCGTGGTTTCCAATAGTAGCTATGACGGGAACGTCACCAAAAGTTTTACGCAGTTTATTTACAAGGTATTGATTAACATCGTCAATCAACTCGTAGGTGGTTTCCCATACGTGATGATCAATCGTATCTCCCATGTAATAAATAAGGTCTACATCCTAAAAAGACAAAAGTAGGTAAAAAAGTAAGTAAACGTAAGACTTTCTTTATGGTAAAAATTAAAACAGCCCTAAGTAACAAAATAGATTCGGTGCCAGTACTTTACTTCTGTACCTATATTATGCAATTTCGATATTTCTTATAATATTCGTAGCGCTGATATGAAACCATCGGATTGCGCGGTATAAAAGCCCATCCACACGCTTGACAAACAATGGCAAACAGCTAACAGCAAACAGCAAACACGGACGTGTGGATGGGTGTTTGTCGTTGTTTGCCTGTTTGTGTTCGTGTTGGGCAGTGTTCGGCATCGGTGTCGGTTTATCTTGCCAGATCAAAGGATGTTTGGCAAACAGTTTGCTACGTATCCACACGTTTGGCAGCGATCAGTATGCGCGCGAGCTTGCGGGAGGCGGACGTATTTACTTGCTACACTTTCGTTGGCGCGCAAAGCGTAAAAAATGTCTGATTGGAGCACCTACGATTCTGACATTTTTAAGTAACTTTTAAGTAAAATTAAAAAAAAACACGGCAAAGTAAAGCTCAAATAATAGGTCTAAAGCCTTGTACGCTTTCTATGTATTTTAATCATCCACCATCGTCTTTGCTTTCTTCTTTTTTTTCCTTTTTTCTTTCTCTTGCTTTAATTTATAATAAAAATATGTCAACCCGAAAGTAATAGCTGCAACAAGCTCGTCGTCCGCCATGTTTGCCGATTCGGAATGTTATGAACGTTCGCCAAGCATGTGGATGGCTGTTTGTGTTGGGTGATTGTGGTTGGTGTTTGGGACTTCGTTTGCTTTTTGCGGTGTTTGTGACAAACAGCCAGCGTGTGGATGCCCCATAAAAAGTAAAAACTCAACATGATAATAGTTGAGATTGCAATCGCTATAGCTATTGAGCGTTGCAGAGAAAAAGTTTTGCACTATCTCAAGTTTTACGGGACGGAAAGCAATTTTACGACAGTAAAAGCGCCATGTCTTGTCACATCAAGCAATCTCTGTCAGAATTACCTTATGTGATGAATGTATTCTATCCACAACGTCATCGTACGCCCGAATCGGTGAATCGCAATTCCTGTAATCGCCCCAGTATCCTGCTGGAGGCTCAAACCTCTCACTCTTTCTTGTAACATTTCTAACCTCCCGTAACGTTTTAGCTACACCAATATCTATAATAGGTTCACCATTAACGATATTTAAACTTTTTAATATAATAGACTCGTCTCTGTCTGGATTATACGTGTATTTATGATTTCTCGGTGTCTGTCCCTTTCTACAACATGTTGGTTCTGAACAATCAGCTACGCCGTTTTCCTCGTATAGAGGATCGATGTGGGCATCTGTGATTATCGCCACAGTAAGAGGTTTTCTATTGTCGTAAGAAATCTGCAAAAATCATAATCATACATAATCATTTTACTAATGTAAAGTACGTAAATTAAGCTAAAAAGATCTACTAATGTCATCTTCATAGTCTATCTATCTTTGGTAATAGACTTGTGTCTGTAGTGAATTCTAGCAATCAAATCGCAATTTTTTTATTCTTATGCAAAACACGTTTGTTAATATTACGTAATAATAAGAAAGTAATACTACAAGTATTAGTTTCTTATTCAAAATAAAATAAACTACGTTCAATAAACACCAGCTATATAGCGTGTAAAATGTCAGAACTGTTGATAAGATTCAGAGTCGAGACTAATTAGACTTAAAAAGAAGGCTAATTAGACTAATTAGACTTAAATCAACAATGTATTGGATTTCCAGATACGGGATCCTAATTCGCGATACGTCTCGTTAATGAATATCACCATAAATCATACGCTGTAGCGCTGGTATTTTCGGGTATTCGATAGCGCCACAATTTGATTCGACACAACACGCGTCGCTTTTCATCAGGTCGCTGGTGTTTTAATAATATTTGATATGGATAAAACCACAAGGATTACGATTACTCTATTATGTTGTCAATGAAGTAGATCGATTTCAAAAAATTGTTTATTTGAAATACAGTTGATAAAGTTATTTATTCGTGTAATCTTATAATTGTTGATCAACTTTTTGGATTATCTATTTATTAAGTGATAATGTCAGTGTAGTTTATTGAATTAACCTTGAATTGTCCGTAATAATAATAATGCAGCTGCAACCCTTTATGTCTTTTGTTTCTTTGATCATTTTTCTCTTATACGTAAGACTTCATTCTGTACCTGACGCTTGTCATTGATTTTTGGACTTAGGACATTCCTTACAATGTTAACCTTTACCGTGTGAACAAATGTTATGCGGATAGAAAAATCAAATGTACCATAGCCAAGGTTTGAACGCGCGTCTGGCTTGTAAAACATTCGATTATCTGTGATAGCTGAACTATTTATGAAGGCGTCATAAGTCATAACTGGATATGGGGTAATTCATTCATTGAAACTTTCAATGATTTTTATGTAGGTATAAACTTTTTATTAATAACAGTTTAGATTACAGCGGTATGGTTAGTAACTTATTATTAAAATATTAGTAATGTAGGTAGCGGTGTTTAAAGTACCGTTATTGAATGTGTACACTATAAAAACTGACCTTAGAAATTTCTCCACTAGGGGGCAATTCGACTTTCCAATTAAATCTTTCATCATTATACCTACAGTTTTCAGTTTCTATTGCGGTTTGGAAGAAAACCCCACAAAACGTGCTCGCTTCGGCTTCTGGCGTATTCCTTACTATGTATGACAAAATTGGCTGAAATAATTACGAGCTTGTTAAAGGCTGTTAACCTTGGGCAAAAACTTGGTAGAGCTCGCGTCGCGGAGCGCCGACAAGGCTGCTACCGTGTCCTGTATAGGGCGAGTGTTGGTGGTGCAGTGGGATTTTAGTGGGTTTGCACAGATAGCGAGTCCCACATAACCCTCCGCTTCAAGTAATCACACCGCGGGAGTATACGTAATGCATTTCCTCGCGTAAAAAAGGAAGCGGCCGCGTTTGATCAAAAAATTTAAAAAAAAATTGTTCGATATATTTTAAGTCGGACTCGTGGAATATGAAAACAAGTGCTTTGCCAAAAAACATAGACAAATGGCAAAGGCAATTTTTTTTTTGTATAGAGAAAGATTTTATTGTTTCAAAATTAATAATTTAATAACAACGAACCAGTTGTCAGGCTCTTAACAATATACCTAATATTGTTAAAAATAAGAAGATTTCGTGTTTTATTTTAATATTATGAATTATTTTATCTACTGTTTCTTAAAATAAGCTATTTATTTAAATACACGTTCTAAATTTTAAACCAATATTATATTTTTTAAACTAGGTACATTTGACTTACATTTTTCAACTTTTGTTTACATTAATTTTCACAATTATAACGCGAACTGTGATTTTTGTGACTTCAACAATGAGAATTATATTTTATATGGAATTAGTATAAATTAATTAATTAATATATTGAATGACAATGGTAATTTAGAGAAGATAATGTAATTCTACGCATATAGCGGCACACTCAAATTACCTTTCATTGAGAGATGTACTTACCACATTTAATAAAACAGCTCCATGGCACACTTTCGGACTGACAATGGATAAAGTATTACAAATGAGAACTATTGAATCGACTAAATCTTCGTCATTTACACCCGCATTTACTAAATCGATGAATGCTGAGAATACCGACCGACATAAAACGCAAAAGAGATTCTGAAAAAACATAGAAGATTAATTAATTAAACTACACAAGATTATTTAATAAAAATATTTTCACACTAAGGACCATTCAATATACATTGACAAAGTTTAGTAATGCTGTTACTTCTAGTAAAAGATGGAAATGGACCGGACACATTATGAGAGAAGACAAAGAAAAATGACGAAATAAGCCACAACATGGCCTCCTCGTCTATAAAAAAAGAAAACGAGGAAGACATTTAAAAAGATGGGAAGATGGTATAAGTAGAGCAGCTGGCCCTACGAAAGCCACCGAGAAACGTGGAAGCTCTTAGAGGAGGCCTATGTCCAAGGTCAAGCTATAAAATATAAATTAACCGGCTTGTCGATTAATTATTAGTGTTTCACATTTTTATGTATGTTTCTGTGCAATAAAGACTATTATTATTACTACTCTATATTCATTACAGTAATGACTACAATACTTATTCTAAATAAAGACTATAAATCAAAATATTTGTGATTAATAGTCGGACATAAATGTCACTTTAACTAAGGTAATAAATAATGTAACGAATCTGGCCATAAATACTGTTACACAAAAAGTTTTCTTTTTCCCAACTTTTTAATTATTTTGAATTTGGAACACGTTTATTATTTTAAAAACTTCTTTCGATTTTGCACCATTTCACAATTATTTCGTGTTCGGAATTGGGTGTTAAAGAAAATAGGATTGCCTTGCATAAAGTGGGTATGGAGCCGTCGGTCATATTCCAGACACTTCAGCCATATGTTCGTATATCGTAGTATCAACAGATACTACACTTCGTCTGTCGAAGACCAGAAAAGATCGGGGCGGCCGCGTGCTGTTAATACTGTTAAAGCCAGAATTCGTTGATACCCCATTAGGAAGCTTTAAATCTTATCGCGAGAAATGAAGATTCCCGCTAGGACTCTGTCGCGTATTATAAAATAGGACCTGAAGCTTGGTGCTTATCAATATAAAGAACCTAAAGAACATACCCTAAATCAATCTTTAAAATTAAAGAGAGTGGATCGATCGAAACGCCTTCTGTCGCGATACGCAGGTGAAAAGTACAGAAATATCCTCTACCGATGAAATTTTTTTTACGATTGAAGAACACTACAATAAGCAAAATGATAAAGTGTACGGTCACAGTTCTAAAGAAACTACTCAAGTTATCGGAAACTTGTTACTTGGTCACAAGGCAAGAACTACCCAAGCCTGGTCAGAAACCAACATTCCGGCCATCTAACCCAGACCTCAACCCTTTAGACTTCAAATTATGGTCAGTTTTAGAGGACAGGCCTGCTCTAAACGACACGGCGATATTAAGTCTCTTAATAATCTTTTGAGCAAGCATTGACGATATTTCCCTTGGAAAAAATAAAGGCCTGTATAGGTATAAATGTACATATATACATAGGTATAGATGTACATAGGTATAAATTTTAATAATATTACATTACTTCATTTTTTTTAAATGCATTTTCATTTGTAACAGAACTTATGGCTGGACTACGTAGATATTATCATTTAATGTGGTATAATTTGATCATATAAACAATATTTACAAATAACATTCAAACAAAGCAAAATATTTTGAAAATTCTCTTTTGGCAATTAGCTCTAATTTAATATATTTAGCAAAATATAGGGAAATATGTATAGACAACGGTTCCAACTTGTGGGCTGCACCAAAACCTATCGAAATTCTCGGCTTTACAGTGAAAGTGTAAGGCGCTGAAAGTGGCTCTAATACCAGCCAGGCTGAGTCGGCTTACGAGAACCTCAGGAGATTTGCGTGTCCACTCAGACAGCAATGAAAAAGATGTAAATAATTTACCCCATTGATGCTTTAGTATGTGAAACAGAAATCAAACAACTAACCGATCTGCCTGCCAATCTTGTTTCATCGTTTACAAATTCATCTTGCGGCAAATATAAAATTTCTGCCAAATCATGTATCGTGCCCCAGTCTGAGTGATTTAAATTATTTTTGCCCGCTCGAATAAATAAATTTGTTAGACCATCTGAAAATATACGTTATTTTAAAAATATGATCTTTTTCGTATCACGAACAAATCGCGCTATATTATCGCATTTTAAGTCGAATGAAACATAATTTTCAGTCTTACGGATAAAATGCGTGAAATTAAATTTGAAATTAGGTTAAACATTTTTATCTAACTAGGTATCATTTTATTCCTTTATACAATATACTTTCCATTGTTCTGTTACCTGCAAACTGAGAACTATTTTATTACAATGATTTAATCTTGTTAAATTTATTCCATTCCGCATTACGGAAGTAAGAAACAACTTATAACAGTAACAACTGGTAGCCTAAATAGTAATTCTTCGTTGAATTAAGAAGAAACTAAAAAAATATAAATATATTTTTAAAAAATATAAATATAATTATCCATACAAATATACGCATTGAAATGTCAACTACTACTCACTTAATATCTAATGTTACGTTTCAAATATTACAAATCCTTACCTGTCGATAAATAATTGGTTGCAACACACCCACTTATTATAACAAATGTACAAAACAACACTTTCATCTTTACACAACGATGGATTAAGGAATAATGATTGATAACACGGCTAACATTTATTTATATTCAGTTGATTGAATATAATATTATTAATTGAACGTAGAAAAATCAGCTAATAATTTACTTACGATGACAAAAGGTAATACGGATAATATTAATATATAAAAAATACTACTGCATCATTAGAGAAGTATAATTTTGGAGTATATTTTTTTACCAGTTCTGAAAACGTTTTAGGCTATACTAAGTTTTATAAAATAGTATAAAAAATACCGTTTTAACAGATTTGCAACAAACCGCTTAAATGCTGTGTTTAAATTTATTGATGATATTGCTTCCTGAATTTTAATCCAAATCAATAATACTATGAAATGGCATTATGTAAACATTTCTAGCCAGAAAAATTTATTTAAATTTAAAGTTTTTTTCTTCATCGTTGAAAATGATAGCTTATCTATGAAACCAAATTAATGTTTGAAGGCTCATGGATGCGCCTGCCATCACGCTCATACGTCATGTTATTCAGGCCCATTAAAAGTTACCAGTCATGTCTGGTATAAAAAAGCTACATTAAATATTTTATCTATTCAAATTTATTATTATTAATCAATCAATTTTTAATCTATCACGTGGTAAACATTCAATCTATTTATAGTGGCATTCAATTAAGTCCGATTTGAGAAAGTGTAAAATGTGCAGACGATAAATAATTTAAAAATTTCTACTAACCTAACCTATTTTCTTGTTACCAATTAAATTTAAATCAAAAAACTATTTCAAGAAATCGGTAAATCTATGATATTACGCATTCAAATAACTAGCTACGGAACCGACGTTAATTTTTTTTATATAAGTAACTAGTCTGGCCATAAATACTGTTTTATGTAACATAATACTGTTACATAAAAACTTTTCTTTTTTTCAACTTTTTAATTATTTTGAATTTGGAACACGTATTTAATTTTAAAATCTTCTTTCGATTTTGCACTATTTCACATATTTTTTCGTGTTAATTATCAAATTACAATATGAAATGGGGTGTTAAAGTAAATAGGTGATCGCCTTGTACTTACAAAGTGGGTATGGAGCCGTCGGCATATTCCAGACACTTCAAAAGCTTGCGATTAGCCGTATAAAAATCTTTAATAAATATGTAGGTATACATTTAAATAATACTATATTATGTACTTCATTAAAAAAATGCATTTTCACTCGTAACAGAACTCCAGCCATAGACAGGTATATTGTTACAATTGGATTTAAAATACTTGGAAACATGTTGCTTCATTCTACAATCAAACTAGACAAAATCAACTGGTGGCTCATCTAGACATATAGGTTCATATTTGCTTTTATTTTTCTTTTTTTGAACTGTTAATTATTATTGTTTTTATAAAGTATAATTAATGTAAAATCTAGTTACAATATTTCTGAATATGTGAGCACCATGTAGGTAAGTATATCTACATAATAATTTACTTATCTGCTGCATTGTTTTTGATAACACCATCAGCTTATTTTCTTTAAGTATAGTAGTTCTTTTTATTCTAGGTACATACATGGTCTTTACATATAATTATCAAATCAAAATATTGTAAAAACTATTTTAAAAGAGAAAGTATGGAGTTTCTTTCTCATTATTTTCCATATGAAACTAACTTTTGGAAGGGGCAATAGTAATTTTGACTTTCAAAAGTGCCTTTTCTGACTTTTAAATGTTGCGTCAAAACAATTCATACGAGAATGTACAGGTACAGTACAAACGTTTATTTATTACAAGCAAAAACTCGTTCTATTCAGCATCGAGACTTAGCGCTAAATCTCCAGTAGGTATGTCAGATCCAATACACTTTTGAAAAACGGGAGTTATATTTAGCGTTAACTGGCGCTTTAAATAAAATATATCGTAGGGGAAGGTGGGGTAAGACGGGGTAGCGAGGTAAGATGAGGACCCTACCAAAACAGATAATACAGTGTCACTAGCAAATTTATTTTAGCGCTATCTAACTGTATTTCGCAGTACCTACTTGTCACTGACATAAAAAGTTTGATCGTATGAGTGCAGGTTTCTACTTGGTACAACGGCGGATCCAGGGGGGGTCATGGGGGTCATGGGGGTCATGACCCCCCCCTGAGCAGGACTTAGGTGGACCACTAATTGAACATAATGATTTTATATATAAATTTGTCACCATACAGATTATATGTAACTACATACCTTCAATATTTAATTAATTTAATATAATATAATAACATCATACATGATGGCAAACGTTTGGGAATGAACGCATCGAAAATTTGAATTTTCCGCGCCACACTTGCGCGCGCTTGTCGCTGAAACATCTAGCTAGACCTTACCTCAATCGGAATCGGAACGACTAAACTTCAACATATCATAACATAGTCCTATTTTAAATTGTGACATCAATATGTATATAGGAAAATTGGATACACTACCCTGTCACCGAAGCGACAGCAGAAAGGTCTTTCTCTACGTTGCGCAGAATTAAATCTAAGATCTTCAATGGTTGAAGATCGCCTAACCGGACTGGCACTTCTCCACGTTCATGAAAACGTACCCGTTGACGTAAATGACGTAATAACGCGTTTCGGAAAAACAGGCTAAAGAAAAATTGATTTAGTTATTAAAATATATGTATTTTGTCTGTTTCTATTTTGTTTGATGGAATCCCTTGTCGTACCATCTCTTCACTTTTGCGAAGTTTAGCATACTCGACATACTTCTAGCTGTTATGACAAATCATTCACCACGGTTATGTAATATAAATAGGCTGCCTCATTCCGTACGTGATAGTCAGGCCGAGCTAAGCTGTAAAGGCCCTAAAGGCCAACAGCGAGATTCCACTTCAAAAAAAAAACGTGATAGTGTTTCTCTGGATGTCTTCAAGAGAAGATGGTAATATGTACGTGTATACAGGTTGGTCCAACTATTGACGTCAATAATTTTTTTTAGATTACTCACACCTGGGGGTATACTAAAATACCCCATGTATGTAGCGATTTTTTGTAGTTTTCGAGTTATACATTTTTTTGTGTTTTCTGCCAGCGAGGTTTCAAAAATTCATATCTTTTTTGTTGTAGGTATTTCGCAGTTTTTTTCTGTTAAATGATTGCCTTAAATGATGTTCAAGTAAAAAAAATCCCAGCATCTTAAAATTAGTTAAAGCTACTCAAAAAAGTTTTTAAAGTTAGAAGTTTATTAAGTGGATTTGACCAAACATTCGACTTCAATTTAAAAATACAAAAAGAAGTTTCCATAGCTTCTAGCTAAGTTTAAAAACTCCACAGGGTTCTAAGCTACCAAAATCATAGAAAAAGAATGTTACTACTACTACTACTAATTGGTCTTTTTTTGTTGTAATCGGTGGATTTTTTTTTGGTGGATAGGCTAAAAATCATTGAAGCATTAAAAATGTTTTTTTTCGACTTATTATTCTTATGGTAAATTAAACTTAATAATGTGGTTTTTTAATTAATTTTAATACCCGTAAAATAAATGTAGCTGTAATCGGCCTTTTCATGTCAATAGGCAAAAAATCATTGAAGCATTAAAACTGTTTTTTTTTTTTTACTTTTATTTTTCTTATGGCAAAACTTTATGATATATTTTTTACTAATTTTAATACCCGTAAAAAAAGTAGCACGTGTAATTCTTACAATAATTTTGGTCTTACCACTCAAAATTCAAAATGTTATTCGAAATGATTATTGCTAGTTGTGAAATTACATGTTTTTTAAATAACAAATAAAAAACACAATTTACTGAAAAAATACTATTTCTAATATATAAAATTCTCGTGTCGCGGTGTTTCGACACTCGAACTTCGTTCGAACTTCTCCGGAACGGCTTGACCGATTCTCATGAAATTTTGTGTGCATATTGGGTATGTCTGAGAATCGGAAAACATCTATTTTTCACCCCCCTTAATGTTAAGGGTAGTCCACGCCTAAATTATTACTTTTTAATTTTTAGATAGTTTTTATTTTTTCATGATACAACATTAAAAAATACATACAACCCCCAATTTTCACCCCTCTACGATCAACCCCTATTTTTTATCATACATGGCAAAACGACGTTTGCCGGATCAGCTAGTATTATAATTTTCTATGATTTTGGTAGCTTAGAACCCTGCGGAGTTTCTAAACTTAGCCAGAAGCTATGGAAACTTCTTTTTGTATTTTTAAATTGAAGTCAAATGTTTGAACAAATCCAGCTAAAAACTAAACTTCTAACTTTAAAACCTTTTTTGAGTAGCTTTAACTAATTTTAGGAAGCTGAGATTTTGAAAAATTATTGATGTCACTAGTTGGACCAACCTGTATGTACACAATATTATGTGTTAAGTTTTTCAAGTGTACAATAAAGAATAAATATTGATAAGTGCAATACTTACGTACATTAATAAAATACCTACTTTTTACTTGTATCTATTGTTATCAAAATTAAATTATAAGTTCTTGACTTGACCACGACTATGTGACCCCCTCCTGGCACCAAAGCTGGATCCGCCCTTGACTTGGTAAGTATGTTTTTTGTATTTTAAGTGGTATTATCTAATTATTGACGCATATAAAGTGCGTGACTGTTCATAGCATATGATATGTAAAACGTGTGACATATTTTTTTATTGATGTTTCTTTATTTTACTATTCTAAACTCATTAATTCGTTGTGGCTTGCTTCGATTCATAACCTCAACAAATTTAATACAATTATTCATAAGTCCAGTTTGGGAAACATGGGGTACCTGCTTGCGGGCAAAACGGGATTGGTACCCCATCTTACCCGGTGATTTGTTCTTGTTTGATTTTGATTTAATTTGGATAAGTCATCATTCCATCTGGTTGGTCCGAAACAGTTAATGCCGTATCCACGAATAGCCGGAAAAAGACCAAGACAAATTCGGAGAAGAGTAAAATTGCTATTATCACTGCATCTGCATATAAAACAGAATTAGAATAAAGTCAAAACAGTAATAAATCGACACCAAAGATAACAAACAAGAGATTAAAAAAAACTTTTTTATTTATTTTAACTTATTATAATTAAAAGAAGAAAAGAAAAACTAATTATTTTCTTTCTTAATTTAATAAATAAATGAATAACCAAAACCCTAGTGGGAGTACTTTTTCCTAGTGGGAGTGCCATGCTGTTGCCTTCGGGCTTCAGCCAAATGGGCAGGCACGACCGGGGCAGTACCACTGTCTCTCAGAAAACCGGCGTGAAGTGATGCAATAAGTTCACCTTATTGTACTCGCGTTTCGTGCGGTGAGAGAGACTCAGATTTCCTCCCCGGCTGATACTTCCTACCTCTCCTACCCGGGGTACAAATTGGAACATTCATTTGTGCCGCGGGCGGGAGTTTGCGTGTACGTCAGAGAGGATATCTGTTCTCGTCGCCTCGGGACGCTTGAAGGAAGGGACCTATCTAACCTCTGGCTGCGCGTAGACTGCGATGACCATCCGCGATTCTATGCATGCCTGTATAGGTCCCATAGCGGAAATACCGAAACTGACCGACTCATTGAGCACATCCAAATGGCTACAGATTCCCTGCTCGAAAGGGTTCCTACCGCTGAAATCGTGATACTTGGCGATTTTAACGCCCACCATGCCGATTGGCTCGGCTCAGAAACCACCGATCATGCGGGAAGATCCTTTCACGACTTTGCTTTGGCTTATGACTTGACGCAAATGGTCCCTGCGATTACGCGAATACCAGATGTGGATGGTCATAAACCCTCTTTGTTGGACCTTCTGCTGACTTCACATCCGGAGAACTACCAAGTCTCTGTTGAACCGCCATTGGGTTCATCAGATCATTGTGTGGTCCGGAGCATTGTGCCGTTCACGCGCCCTCTTCGGCCTAGCTTCACGGGCTGTCGCCGCGTGTGGCACTATAAGTCAGCAGATTGGGATGGGATGCGGTCTTTTTTGCGTCCTACCCTTGGGGGCCCATTTGCTTTTCGTCGAGTACTCCAGATGCCGTCGCTGACTCTGTCGCCGAGGTGGTCCTGCAGGGTATGGAACTCTTTATTCCATTCTCTGCGGTGCCGGTCGGTGGCAAGTCCCAGCCTTGGTTTAGGCGTTCCTGCAAAGCGGCTTTGCGCCGTAAGCGTGAATGCTTTAAAGCCTGGGCAGAAGCGGTGACATCCTGTGATGTGACTATCGGCGAACGTAAAAAAGCATACAATTCAGCCTCCAGGTCCTTCAAGCGAGAAATCGCTAAAGCAAAGTCAGAGCACATTGCCAGATTTGGTGAGAAATTGGCCCACCTCCCTTCGGGAACTCGAGCCTTCTGGTCTCTTGCCAAAGCTGTCCAAGGGAATTTCTGTCAGCCCTCAATTCCACCACTGCATAGGGAGGATGACTCACTTGCCCATACCGCGAAAGAGAAGGCCGATCTTCTAGGCTGTCTCTTTGCGTCGAACTCCACTTTGGATGATCAAGGGAAGGAACCACCGACATTATTGCGGTGTGATACTACGATGCCCGAAGTTATATTCCGGCAACGTGCTATCCGTAAAGCTTTGTCTTCCTTGGACATCCATAAGTCGAGCGGGCCTGATGGCATCCCTCCAATTGTGCTGCGTACTTGTGCTCCTGAGTTGGCTCCGGTCCTAACGCGCCTTTTCCGGTACCTTTACACGCTCGGCACTGTTCCGAAGTGCTGGAAGATCGCTTCGATACATCCGATCCCTAAAAAAGGCGATCGCTCTGATCCGTCCAACTATCGCCCAATAGCTATAACCTCCTTGTTCTCCAAAATAATGGAAACCATTATTAGCCAGCTCTTGAGGTATCTAGAGGGCCACCAGCTGATTAGCGATTCTCAGTACGGCTTCCGTCGTGGTCGCTCGGCTGGTGACCTCCTTGTATACCTTACACATAGGTGGGCAGAGGCAATTGAGTCCAAGGGGAGGCGCTGGCGGTAAGTTTGGACATAGCGAAAGCCTTCAATCGGGTGTGGCACAGAGCATTGCTCTCGAAGCTTCCAGCCTATGGGCTCCCTGAGAAATTATGCAACTGGATTTCCAGCTTTCTCGCTGATCGGAGCATCAAAGTCGTCATCGACGGAGCATGCTCCGACCTGAAACCTGTGAATGCTGGTGTCCCACAAGGCTGTGTCCTATCCCCGACCCTGTTTATTCTGCATATCGATGATATGTTGCAGCTTAGCAACATTCATTGCTATGCGGACGACAGCACTGGGGATACTTTTTACACTGGCCGGGCAGGTATCTCTCGGGCTGTTGTCGATGAGTACCGGAACAAACTTGTGTCTGAAGTCGAAACTCTTCTACGTGGAGTCTCGGACTGGGGTAGACTAAATCTAGTCCAATTTAACCCCAAGAAGACACAAGTATGCGCGTTTTCCGCTAAAAAAACTCCCTTTGTCGCTACTCCCCTCTTTGAAGACACTCTCCTTAAAGCCTCAGCTAGCATCGGAATACTGGGCGTTGACATATCGAATAACGTTCAGTTTCGCGGTCATCTGGAAGGAAAGGCTAAATTAGCCTCCAAAAAGCTTGGTGTGCTCAGCAAGGCGAGACGGTACTTCACTCCGGGCCACCGCTTGCAACTATATAAAGCGCAAATTCGGCCCCATATGGAGTACTGCTCTCACCTCTGGGCGGGAGCTCCCCAGTACCAGCTCCTTCCACTTGACCGTATTCAACGAAGAGCGGTTCGAATCGTCGACGACCAGTCACTTTCCGTGCGGCTTGATCCCTTGGCGTTGCGTAGAGATGTGGGATCTCTCTGCATCTTCTACCGCATTTACCATGGAGAGTGTTCAGAGGAGTTGTTCGGTCTAATACCTGCAGCTGAGTTTCATCATCGGACGTCAAGGCAAAATACAAAATACCATCCGTATCACCTCGACGTCCGTCGTTCCACAACAGAGCGTTTTCTAAGGCAGTTTTTGCCGCGCACCACCACTATGTGGAACCAGCTGCCCACAGAAGTATTTCCGAACCAATTCGACTTAGGGTCCTTCAAGAAAAGAGCGTACCAATTCCTGAAAGGCCGGCAACGCACTTGCGAGCCTTCTGGCATTGTGAGTGTCCATGGGCGGCGGTATCACTTAACATCAGGTGAGCCTCCTGCCCGTTTGCCTCCTATTACATAAAAAAAATAAAAAACCGAATGACTGATGCAAGGAGTAATAGAAAAAATCGTTTTTTTTTATACCGCCGATCATAGACACTCGCACTGCCAGAAGGCTCGCAAGCGCGCTGCCAGCCTTTTAAGAATTGGTACACATAGATAAAAATCTATTGGTGCACAATCATGCTTCTAACGCACGACCTTACTGCGGTAACCACTAGGATTACATATCTTTATTAGATTGTCTCATAACCCTCTATTAAATATTTTGAGATTCTCACTGCTACGGAAAATGAAATTTTTTTAATGCAGTTTAATCAACTTGGCGCTAACAGCTGCTTGTGTCAACCTATTTTTTATCAATAGCAAGGAAAATTATTATTGTACGCAGATATTTTATGTTATTTTTGTAAGTTCTAAATGTACAAGGGAAAATTTTCCACCCAAATAGTCGCGCATACACGAGCCAGTTATTGAAAATACCGAAATAACAAATAACCCTTTATTTTTTAAATGGAATACATATAAAATGAAATGTAATATATATCACACTTCTGTCATATCAACGTCCTCAATGACTAGATCATCGAGCATTTCAGCAAGTGTGATGCGCGGGAGTGAGGGATCAATCTCGTCCGTGTCCACTGGGATTTTGTTTGCATCCTTGAAAATATTTATATTCTGCCTGAAGGCCGGATCTTCTTCCAAGTCATCAAGGAACTCATTATAATCACTGGAATTGAAATTTTAATTAATAACTACAAGATTTATGACATTGATTTATATGGCAGTGTTAGTATAGTAAGAATTTCTAAGTAATTACGCAATCTTCTTGTTCGCACAATAAGGCTAAAGTTCACAGTCAAGACTTAGCTAAGTATGATTTCTGTATTTAAAATATTACCCTGAGCACGAGCAGTATCTTTGAATAATTAGAACGTATGGAAAATCTGGACAGTGAATCGTGAGCATATTTGGAAATAAAAGCCAAAACCAATTGTTGGATGGGTCAGAATTTCGTTTAACATTTTCACCAAGTGATAAGTCAAACACATTATACCTCCTATTTCTTTATGGCAACACAAAAGCGAATAAAAAAGTATTTTGTCCCTCTCACGCGAATTGAGGATTACGTTAGTAAGAGAAAAACATTCTTTAACAGAAATGTGCCAATTATGACATTTTAAAAGTTACATTGTTATCCGTTTATCAGCTGCCTCTGAAGTTGAAGCCATCAAAAACATGATAATCGATATTTTAGAATTATTTTTATAATCACACATATTCTATCTGTTTTTGTTTGTCAGTATCATTAACAATTATTAGCATAATAATGGCACATTTAAAGATACAACGGGTATTCTTTCATTAATAAGCAGCATAAGCATTAATAAGCAAGCATTTTCCAGGTTAACCCTGGTATATTAATAATTTATTTAAAGCAATTTAGTATATATAAATGTTGAGTGTAACATTCATAAAAAATGACCTAGTCTAAGCATTTTATCTGTCAAAAGTAACTACGTCTATTTTACGATTTCATCATTAATGACTAGCAATATTATGAACATTTTCAATGGCCACACATTTCTGAAAAGATCACTATTACGATTGTCACGACATTTACAAGAACTGGTTGGTAGTAAATGTATTTTTGAAGTTTTACTTCTTTATGAAATTTTACGATGCGCGCGCACCGTGTGACACAAAATTAACAGAATGAAGTTGCCCACGGAAGATGCTACGGCATTGAACATAATTTAAAAACAACATTCGAATAATAATAGAATTATGTTTCACTTAATGTAAGAAAATAATAATAAATATTTATTTATTTAATTTTTCAAATGTAAACTGAACTTTATTGACTATAATGACTCCTTTTCCAGTCTTTGATTATTTAATTGTAATTAATTATTTGCATGCAATCAAAAACTATTTTTAATAATGCCAAAGAAGTAAACTTCTTACATAAGTACACGCACCCTTTTTTTTTACTAAGTGATGTACACTATGTGAATAAACATATAGATTTTATTAATTTACAATAATTTTCTGCCAAAACTTTTTGGTAACATATGAACAACTAAGACAAATATTTAAACTGTATTAAATTTGAATGTATCTCAATTTAAAAAAAAAACTTACTCGTTAGAAGAGCTATTCCTCTCGTGTAATTCATCCGCCATATGTTTGAGCTTCCAGTTGCGCGCGCGCCTACGCGCCGACCGCTCGCCATAGTATTTCTTCACGAGAAACACATCAGGAATCGAACTCCGGTCTAACTTATCGAAATTGTCATCGTTTACATTGGAATCACCCAAGTTATACCTAAAAATAAGCTAAATTAAAAGCACTGCAATGACCCAGTGGTTAGTGCACATTCATTGTTTAAACTCTTTTTTAATGTATCTCAAATTAAAAAGAAATTGGCGAAATAATAACTCTGTAGGCATCTACTTTTTATATATACTTGTATGTGAAACAAAATCATTAGACAATTTAAATTTAACTAAATTTTTTTAATACTCACCCTAGCACAGTATCCCCAGGCTTCAATATGTGGCCCAAGTGCGTTCTAGTGTGTACAGGATTTACATCAAGACCTAACTCGCTGGCTTTCACCACCCATACATCAGCCACTACATGCTTATTTGACACCACACCTTGGCCAGGGAATGATTTCTTCTCCTATATTAAATTTACTTTTTAATTTATATCCACTAAAGAAGTGATGTCATAACCCAAGGATATTGAATTTTGTTCACAAACTCTCAAATACTGTAATGATTTTTCCTATAATTTTTTTTTTTCATTTGGCATTTTTTTATTTTTTTTATTCGACAATTCACACCATTTGACCTAGTCCCTGGCTAAGCTGGTGAAGCTTGTGTTATGGGTACTAGGCAATGGATATACATACATATTATAGATAGATACACATATAAATACATATTTAAACACCCAAGGCACAAGCACAACACCAAATGCTCATCACATCGATGTTTGCCTCAGCCGGGGATCGAACCCGGGACCCATGGATTCGCAGTCAGGGGTAGTGGTTACTAGACCAATGAGCCGTCCTTTACACCAATGGTTTCTTAAAAATTTACTTTTTAATCAGATATCTGTGTCATATATTATTGTATATTAAAATTATTGTTTCTCCGGGAACTGAGCACAGTACATTCCAAGATTAAGATTTAATAACAAACCTATTAAATATTTTTTTTATATAACAAGAGGCAAACGGGCTGGAAGCTCATCTGTTGTTAAGTGATACATGTGCCCATGAACACTTACATAGCCAGAAGGCTCGCAAGTGTGTTGCCGGCCTTTTAATAAATGAATAAAAACTTACATGTTCTTTTAAAATATCAATGTCCATAACAATATACTCCACAAGTTGTTTAGGATTGCAGATTGGTGTAAATGGATGTCTCCAATACACAGTTGATGATATGTCACTCACTGAAAAAAATAATAACCATGAATTAATAATAACATGGCACTGGCTTATATTTAATGGATACCATAATTCAACCAGTACTAAACTCATGGTATAATATTTTCTTTGTAACTACACTAATTACACCTGTATCAATATAGAAATTATAATTTTATAGGAAAGAATCACTGTTAAATGCACTTCCTATAGAAAATCTATGTAATCATAAAATTAACTGATATATCACTAATGCCTGATAAAATGCAATATTAAACTGTATGAAGTGTAATACTAATATTCCAAAGCAGAGACTAATCTCAGGAAATACCAGAGAGAATAGTATTTAACAATAAACCTATACAAAATCATGCACAAATAAATTTAAGCAGGGCACAGCTAGTTCTACATATCTTGCAATTGACGTACCTTGCCCAGAACTTGCATCAATAAGATGTATTGTGCTGGTTACTCTTTGCACTAAGCAGATAGGTGATATTGCACCTAACTGATGAGTCAATTTCTTGGGAAGACAGACAACACTATCCTTTGACAATGGAACAATTTCAATACTAAATGTGAATTTGTAGTTGTAGACATTACTGTGAATGTCATGAGATATCAATTTCTTTGAGTGCTGACATTTGATTGGGAGCACTGATTGAATAAAATCAACCATTTTACGTGCATGGTTTTCTGATGCATAGAAAAAGTCCAAACCATCTGAAATTGAAAGTTTTATTTTGTTTAACTTAAGTTATATTTGACCCAAGCTGATAGAAAATCATATCATGTTACATTTAATTTCAATGTGCAATAAACTCAATTTGAAAATAATCACCATAACATAAAACTGTACATTATTTCTTAATACTTTTTGACTTTATTCACTAGTTACTATTATTATGTAATTAAAATGGAAAAATTTAAATAATTGTAATATGTGTGCAGAATACTTGATATTTTTCTTCCTTTCTAAAGAAACAAAAACAAATTATTGTAGTAATTGAAGGAAAGTTTACAGGAAGTAATCCTTATTCAAAATTACATACCATGTTTTGGTTTTATTCCAAGTGTATTAGCATGCGCTTTGTGCTTTAAAATCAATTGTTCAAGGTAGTAGAATGTTTTTCTGTTGTTTGCCCTTTGTCTGACCTGTACCAGGGCGCGCCAGTAGTCTTGTGCCTCTGAGCGGTGGCAAGCATCACACATTTGATGCTGTACTACATACTCTACTATAAATGTCTGCTGCAATACAGCACCACCCATCACTTCTCCTTGTACAGTCAACTTAACCTAAAATTATATTATTAAAATGTCATTGTCACAATATATATTAATTAGTGTAAAGAGCCTGGAGAGTGGTCCCTAGTCACCAGATCTATCTTCTTTCTATGTGTCATTATCCCTGCCTTACAGTTTGAAAGTTTTTACAACATGTAATAAGAATGTATCCTGTCACTTTCAATAGATTAGAATAAAATTAGAGATCTTCAGCATAATAAATACCTTTATTCGTTTGGAATGTGGCTCAGTCCAAGCAAAGCCAGCATCCACTAATTTTACTCTATTAAGACCTTTGAGTCTTTTAAGGCACAGAGCTAAAAGTTCTCTAGATTCCAATGCACAAACAACCCATTCAGCTGGTGGCTGAAGATATCTGTAGAAAAAAATCAAATTGAAAAAACTGCAACGACTTTCGAATAGTTTTATTCATACATATAAACTATTTCTTATACCAACCAACCTTTCACATCCGCGACAGAAGAAGAGAGTAGCCTGCTTAGGAACGCCTTCTGTAATATCTATATGAGCCCTTAAGCAAGCCACACACATGTTGGAGGGATTTGCTTCTATAGGTACAGCACATTGACAGCACAATCTAAAATAAATAATCGAAATTACAGGCATTCTCTAAATATTATAACCTCGCAACTGCAACAAATTTATACTTACATTCGTGTCCCCGTGGCCAGCGATTCATCTTCGGGAGCAATATACTCCATATTTTAATAATAATACTTATAAACTATTTTGATTTAAACTGGTCACTAAATGATTTCTAAATATTAATAGTAAAATAAGGAAGTGTTGTACAAATCAAAACGTGAATCGTAATCGCTCGAACTCTTGAAGTAATAGTATTCTGTGTCACTGGAGAAGTGCGAACTGCGAAGTGCGAACTGAAAAAACTAAGGCGTATTTTGAGGTTGGTCATTGGAGTTTGACTTTGACGTAAAGTTTTTTTTTCTCTTTTTTGGCCTACACGGTTGGTGCATCAGCCATGACGCAAGGTTTGATGTGTAAATATCATAAAATTACATTATTTCTAAATTCTATGCTCAAAGTATTCTATTTCTGTCAACTTCATTTAAGTAGACAGTAGATGTTAATCCTAATGTTAAACCTATTAACTTTGAATCAACGTCGTTAATCCATCTCTTTACTTCTGTCTAGGAAGCCTAGAATAGACAAAATATCAACACAATCACGCAAAGGATTCTAAAATCCGTACTCTTATTATCTTTTACATGATCCATAATGGGCCTCACTTGATTTACTAAAAAAAATAATTGTATGTCCAATTAAAAAAAAAACATTCTAATTGGTCTTAATACATTTTTTTTATATTGTTGTCCCATATTCGTAATTGTTATAAATTTAACTGATCAAACTAAAAAGTATTTGGTACTGGCAAAGATTAGGGGAGAATAAAATTATCTCTGCTCACTTTAATTCTACTCTATTGTCAATTACTCTTACGTAAACTCCGCAGGGCACCGGACTTTTGAAAGTGGAATTCTAAAGTACTGTAAAGTACTGCTACATTCCTACAAAGTAATAGAAAAACGACAACGAAAATGTTTTCTACCGTCGGTAGAGTTGGTCTATTGACTACGAAGACGGTAGTATCAAATGCCATTGCCGAGAAGACACCACTCGTTGCTGGAGCACTTGCGAATAAACGTGACTATGCTGCTAAAGCTGCTGCGGAAAAAGTACAGGGTAAGATAGTTGCAGTCATCGGTGCCGTCGTAGACGTACAGTTTGAAGACAATCTTCCATCCATCCTCAATGCCCTGGAAGTACAGAACCGTTCGCCAAGGCTCGTCCTTGAAGTGGCGCAACACTTGGGAGAGAACGTCGTGCGTACCATCGCTATGGACGGTACCGAAGGTTTGGTTCGCGGTCAGCCAGTTCTCGACTCTGGATCTCCTATTCGTATCCCAGTGGGAGTAGAAACTCTAGGTCGGATTATGAACGTCATTGGTGAGCCCATCGACGAACGCGGTCCAATCCCAACCGACAAAAGGGCCGCAATCCACGCTGAAGCTCCAGCGTTTGTAGATATGTCTGTGGAACAGGAGATTCTGGTCACAGGAATCAAAGTTGTAGACTTATTGGCCCCATATGCCAAGGGAGGAAAGATTGGTTTGTTTGGGGGTGCTGGTGTAGGCAAGACAGTACTCATTATGGAGCTGATCAACAATGTAGCTAAGGCTCATGGTGGTTACTCTGTATTTGCTGGAGTTGGAGAGCGTACTCGTGAAGGTAATGACTTATACCATGAAATGATTGAGTCTGGAGTAATTTCACTTAAAGACAAGACCTCCAAAGTAGCTCTTGTGTATGGTCAGATGAACGAGCCCCCTGGTGCTCGTGCCCGTGTAGCCTTGACTGGTCTGACTGTGGCTGAATACTTCAGGGACGAAGAGGGTCAGGATGTATTACTTTTTATTGACAACATTTTCCGTTTCACACAGGCTGGTTCTGAAGTATCTGCTCTTTTGGGTCGTATTCCATCAGCTGTAGGTTACCAGCCTACTCTTGCTACTGACATGGGTACTATGCAGGAACGTATTACTACTACAAAGAAGGGTTCTATTACATCTGTGCAAGCCATTTATGTGCCAGCTGATGACTTGACTGACCCTGCTCCAGCCACAACCTTCGCTCACTTGGATGCAACTACTGTGCTGTCCCGTGCTATTGCTGAGCTCGGTATTTACCCTGCTGTGGACCCTCTTGACTCCACTTCCCGTATCATGGATCCCAATATTATTGGTGAAGAGCACTATAACGTCGCTCGTGGCGTTCAGAAAATTCTACAAGACTACAAGTCTCTCCAGGATATTATTGCTATCTTGGGTATGGATGAATTATCTGAAGAAGACAAGCTGACCGTGTCACGTGCGCGTAAAATCCAAAGGTTCCTCTCTCAACCTTTCCAAGTAGCTGAAGTTTTCACTGGTCACCCAGGTAAACTGGTGCCACTGGAAGAAACCATTAAAGGATTCTCAAAGATCCTGCAAGGAGACTATGACCACCTTCCAGAAGTTGCCTTCTATATGGTTGGTCCTATTGAAGAAGTTGTGGCCAAGGCGGAAACCCTAGCAAAGAATGTTTAAATATAAATGCTACTATTTTTACTCAATGTAGTTTTCGAAAGATCAAAATGAATATGTTATTAATTCTAGTACACTACTGAATGTACAATATTATGTAACTGAAACATAATATATATAGTAATTGTTTCTCGGTGGCTAAGAAAAAAAAAATTAAATTATATAACATACTAACAGCTTTTTATTAGTTCCTGTAAAAGATCATATTCTTATTTCTAACCATTTTTTCAAGGATTGGCATAGTTTGGTGAAATCAATGCTAATATTCAGCAAGAGTTGGTTCCTTTGGTTTAAAGCACTTATCTCTCAAACTACTGATTTTTCATTAGTTTGTTTTGAATCACAGAGGGCTGTGACATCTCACTTCAAACTAAGGAGCCTGAGGCACAGCTTGTGTGTTATATAGTGGCACAACTTAAACATATAGATCAAGCAAGTCTATCAAGATTGTTAAAAAATGTAATGTAAAGAAATAAATTAGATAATTGCTTTTTATTCTTAGACCCATGCATCAGCTTTTGCTACTACTGTATACTTAATAATCCGCGTAAGATTAACTTCAGAGATAATAGTTACATTAATATATGTGCAAAGATCTAAACTAGTTCACAGAATCTTAATTAGAACGGAGTATTCAAAATAATCCAAATATAATTATTAATTACATAATATTTTAAGTGGACAAAATTAGAGAATATTCTTTTCATGTGCACATTTTGTTATTCTATTAACAAGTTTATGCCTTGTAAAAACTGAAAATCTATGAATGTTCACTACAACTTAAATATATTTAAGTTATATTTACAGGGAATTGAAAAACAAAACAAATGAATCCTTAAAAATGTATTTTATTTTTATCGTTTTCCCCCAATACGTGTGGTTGGTTTTTGTGAGACCTTAGCCGCCTTAGCCTTAGGAGGTGCTTTTGCTTTTGTTGGCGGTGCAGTTGTTTTCTTGGCGGCCTTTGTAGACTTTTTGGCTTCCTTTGCAGCCCTGAAAAAACAATTAAAGAATATTAATAATAAGGTTGATTTAAAGAATATTAATAACAAGGTTGATTAACTTTATAGCATTTTCTGATATTTGTTATTGAAGTAAATAAAGTACTGCCTAACATAAGGGGTCACTTATAAAGTAAGTCAGAATAATTTCGAGCTTTTTATAAACCCCATTTTGATATTGTCACAGGTAGTCACATTAGTATGATATCATCCTCTCACTAGTATCGTAAACTTATACTTACTTAATAGCTTGCTCCCTCTGTGCTTTTCTCACTTCTGGTTTCATGTTCCTCTTGGCCATGATGTCACTAAGTGATGCACCAACAATAGCCCTTTGGAACTTCTGGGTTCTACGTGTGCGCTTCTTGGCCTGTTCCTCTTCTTGACCCTTCTTGAACTTACGCCTAAAACAAATTATAAGAAATAATGATACTTAGCTGTTGGGATGGACTGCATAGTAGTTTAAAATGAGCTGGTTACTATATTCAACACCATTGCTTTCTTTTTAATGAAGAGTATTTAAGACATTGTCACATGTTGTCATCATAAAATTTGAATAAATTGTACAAATAATGTACCTAATATGGATGAATTTTAATAAACTTTTTCACAGGTAGGTTGTGAATTATATACCACGAAAACATTTCATATAAAATATTGACGCACATAGGCGATACAAGTACTTCGCTCAAAAAAGTTTATTCACAGAACCTAACTCTTCTAAACCCAGGGTAGCTTGTGGTTATTAATTTTAACTACACAAAACAGCTTTTATAGCTTGCTTCGTTTGGATGATACCTATTGTTTGCAAAGATCTCAAGCAATCTCCAGCTGTTTCATAAGCAAGATAGGATGAAAGTTTTTAAAAGAAGGAACATCTCATATGAAATACAAAAATTCATGGACACATGTTGGTCTAATGAACCAAACAATTTTGGTGCTAAAAGATTGTTGATCTATTGAATTTTGTTTCATACACAGAGAGAAAGCATACATATTAATTTAATAAGGTTTTAATTCAATCTTCTGATGATTTCCAACATAGTGATATATTCCATTATTGCAGTATAATCTAGATAACAACCGCTTAAGCTGATATAATTGTATATGAACATTACCTGTACAGGACAGTCCATGTCACTTTACGAGGATTCCTCCTCATAAGATGTGCAGCTTCACATTTTGAGTTCAGGAATGTGAAAGACTAAAAAAAATAAGGTTAAAATATTTATTTTTTATATATCACTTAACATACAAGTAATATATTGCAGAAACCAGAGAGAACTCTTTAAAATAATAAGAGGGAACGAGTAAGCCACAATCTATCTTCAAAGATAGCAAATATGCTAACATAAAACATTACATCAAAACCGTCATAATACTGGTAATATACTGATAAACCTAATAACAAAAGTGGGTTAATACTTTAAATATATTCCTACCTTGCCATCCACCTTAACCATGGTTTTTCCATGGCCAGGGTAAATCTTGTAACCACTGTAAGCGCAAAGGCCGATCCTGAAAATAAATCACTCATGATATATCTAGCACAAATCACTAATTTAAATTCAAAACTAAGTTAATATTATTATCACGATTAAAATAATAAAAATGAATATAATATTGTAAACCAAACGTACTTCATTCTGACTTCTGTGACGAAAGAAAGAGAGAAACGATACTCGAAAGTCGAAACTGTAGTCTGTTGTTTTGACTTTTGAGTTTGGAGTGACAGTGACAATAGAAATTCTACGTTCGGATTATTGACAGATAAAAATTGTCATTCGATATTCAAAAGCCTATCTTTGAAATACAGCGTAGCGCATAGAGAATTAATATTATATACTGGGAATATATAAGGCGTAGCGTGAAAAAAAGCGCGGGAAACGTTGGTCGTGGCGGGGGTTTTTTTGCTTGTGAAATTTTTAAATTTAATTCTTGTATAAAAGATCAGTTTGTATATATTTGTATGTAGTAGTTTAATTTAATAGTTTTGTTTATTCATTTGTGTATATATTCTACAGTATCTGGTAAGTTTGTATACTTTTTCCTCAAGGCCTGGAGTCAGGCGAAAAAATGGACGAGCCCCCGGATACCGGGGGCTCGCCCCCGAGGTAGCTTGTAATATTATAATAGAAAATAGATTTTCTAAACTGGACGAGTCCAGTGTAGATACAGATGTGGATCAACGGAATGACCGAAAAAGAATGCGAGTAGGTAAAATCTGCAAACACTG
The DNA here is from genome assembly GCA_905332375.1 of Pieris macdunnoughi. Taxonomy (NCBI): domain Eukaryota; kingdom Metazoa; phylum Arthropoda; class Insecta; order Lepidoptera; family Pieridae; genus Pieris; species Pieris macdunnoughi. The sequence continues at coordinate 3,098,944 of CAJOBZ010000007.1, forward strand.
CAACAAAAGGAAAAAAAGATTCGATCCGACGCGTCGGAACAAACAAAAGGACACTGATTGCTCGTGTCAAATACCTGAAATTGAAATTCCCTCAATATGTACTGGGCTTAAGAACGCTAATGCTCTAGATAGTTTTCAGAACAAAGTAGACCGTGTAGATACTGCAACTGTTAATACCCAACAGCACCCATCACCTCCATCAGACGTTTCTCAGTCCATAAAAAATCCTACAGGCCGAACGTCTTATGAGGCCTATGACATAGGGCCATTCGTAGTTCATGCACAAAAAGTTTCTTCAGATACGGACATCCCCTCTCTTCATCCCGTCCAATTTGGTTATTTCCTCAAGAAAAATTCTTTTAAAAACATAATTAATGGTAGCATCAAAAGGATAGGCAGAAACAGAATTTCCCTATCATTCTCTGACCACAAATGTGCAAACGAATTTATTAATAACCCTTGCCTGGCAAGAAATAATTACAAAGCTTTTATTCCCTCATTTAATGTGACCCGAATGGGCCTGGTGCGAGGCGTTCCCGCGGAATGGTCTCCCGAAGAGATATTAGACAACATCTCTCTGCCTGTAGGCAGCGGAGGAATTATAAAAATTAGACGACTTAATTATAAAGTACGTAACAGCAGCCCTCCTGAGTGGAAGCCATCACAGACTATTGTAATAACTTTCGATGGTCAAACCCTTCCTAAACATGTATTTGTCTGCTACAATGCCCTGCCCGTGGAACTTTACGCATACCCCACTATTCAGTGCTATTCTTGTTGCCGATTTGGTCATACTAAGTCTAATTGTAACTCTCGGCCCCGCTGTTACAAGTGTGGCCAAGACCATACTGGGGACACATGCAACATACAAGATGATGCCGCGACTTGCTGCCTATGTTCTGGTCTACACTTTGCTACAAACAGAAAGTGTCCAGAATATGAACGGCAGACTAAAATTAAATTGTATATGGATCAGAGATGTGTATCTTATGCAGAAGCAAATAAAGTGTATGATCCAGTTTCTAAATCTTTTGCTGATTAAGCTATAGTTAAGTTTTCAAACATCCAGAATACTCCTAATTCTCCTGTCCCACATGTATCGCCTTCCTCTCCCTCGATTCCGTCGTATAGTAGATCTTATAAGAAAACAATATTTGCTAAACCAACATCCCCCAAACTAAAACGACTGGGGTATAACAAAACAGAACACTTCAATTTGATAAAGGACTACGACGCTCCAGCTCCTTCTAACGGGGTCGCTTTAATAAACAGTAACGTTAACAATAATGACATAATCTCTGATTTAATCCAACTTTTGACTGAAATTAAATCCAATTCTAACTCTGACAACAACGTAACCGAACAACGCCGCCAAACGATTGCTTCCTTAACTCAATTAAAATCCTCTTATGCGTCACGAACGCGAACAAATAATCCAGTGGAATTGCAGAAGCGCTATCTGCAATAAAAATGATTTAATCCATTTGCATAATAAATTTGAACCATTTGTCTCAACTCTGTCGGAAACATGGCTTCGCCCGGAATTGACTTTTCGAATTCCAGGTTATGTTATTCTCCGACAGGACAGACCTGACGGCTATGGCGGTGTTGCCATAGTCATTAAAAATAATCTCCCCTATTCCTTATTTCCACTTCCCTCATTCGGAGATGACTTATCAGTCATTGCTGCTATTGTAAATAAAATTTGTATAGTGTCTATTTATTTTTCTCGTCCTAATGTAAATATTTTTTCTCATCTTAATCAACTGTTTTCCATCCTTCCAAGGCCATTCTTAGTCCTAGGTGATTTTAATTGCCAACATCAATCCTGGGGAAGCACTTCTTCCAACTATTATGGAGATCAATTATTAGATATTATAGATTCTCATTGTATCTGTATTTTAAACACTGGGCTGCCAACCCGTGTTACTGGTCCAAGTGAAGGTGCAAGTGCGCCTGATCTATCTTTATGTTCACCTGATTTAGCTTCAACTTTAGATTGGCACCCTCTTGCATCTTCGTGACCACTTTCCACTTGTAATTACTTTTCCTTCACACAAACCTACCAAAACCACTCGCTCTCCTCGTTTTAAATACAGATTAAACAACGCTGATTGGGAATTATTCAACCAACGAGTAGAGCAGAAAACTAGTATTTATTCTCAAGAAGGTGATCAGATGTCTGCCGAAATTCTTTCTCAGGTTTTGATTGAAGCTGCCGATGAATCTTTTTGCACTAAAACTAAGTTCCGATCGCAAATTCCTTCGCCTCCCTGGTGGGATCATGAATGTACAGCTGCAATAAAAACAAGAAAACAGGCTGAAAAAAATTACTGTGAGGAGATGTCAGAAGAAAATTTCGAGTTATATTTAGAATCTGCCCGTAGTGCTAAAAAATTGTTTAAGAAAAAGAGATATGATGGTTGGCAATCATTTTGTGCCTCCATTAGCCCAGACGTCAGCCCGTCAGAGGTCTGGCGCAATATTCGTAGATTTAGATCTGCATATAATAATTCTCCCTCTTCTAAATTACCGCTAACCCTAGCTGATCAATTCATGGATCATCTTGCACCCCCTTCTGTACCGGAACAGGCATTTCCTCCATTATCTATTCCTGCTTACATTTCCGATGACCAAACTGGATTAAATGCTCCATTCTCTTTGATCGAACTTAAAGGTGTACTCAATAACGTAAAAGATTCTACTCCAGGAGATGATGGGATTCCATATTCTTTTTTGAAAAACCTTTCGGACCGTGTGCTGATGCTGTACTTAAATATTATAAATTCTATTATGATTTCTGGGTGCATTCCCAAGTCTTGGATCACTCAATCTATTATCCCTATTTTAAAAGACAATAAACCAGCCGATGATCCTTCTTCTTACAGACCTATTGTCCTTTCTTCTGTTTTAATGAAAACAGCAGAACACCTAGTTAAAATCCGTTTAGAATGGTTTTTAGAGAGTAAAAATTTATTAGCAACGTCACAATTCGGTTTTAGGAAAAGTAGAAGCACAATGGATAGCTTAGGTATATTCACTACGGACATAAGATTAGCTTTTTCAAACAACGAGTCGATAGAAGCTACTTTCTTAGATATAAGCTCAGCTTATGACAATGTTCTTATATCGGTTCTTAGGGGAAAATTGCTTTGCTTAGATGTACCACCGATTCTGTCAAACTTTATTATCAATATGCTCAGAGAAAGATACATTAATTTATTTATCGAAGATGTCAAACTATCCCGGACTGTGTGGAAAGGATTACCACAGGGTTCTGTGCTCAGTCCCTTGCTCTACAACATCTACACATATGATTTAGAAACATCATTGCAGGCATCAGCAAACGTATTACAATATGCAGATGATCTTCTTATATACAAATCAGGAAAATCGATTGAAAATAATTGCCAAGCTCTAACATCTTCCCTTTCATTTTTAAAATCATGGCTTAATTCGAATGGTTTAGACTTATCTGTATCCAAGAGTAGGGTTGTGTTGTTTTCCAGAATGCGTAGGCCTCCCCCGGTCCATGTAAAGTTCAATAGTGTTTTGATTCCCTCGACTAATGACGTCAAATTCTTAGGAGTAGTTCTAGATTCCAAGCTTACCGGTGTACCCCATTGTGAATATGTAACTGCAAGATGTGAACGTAATTTGAATATTCTTAGATGCTTATCGGGCATCTGGTGGGGAGCGCATTCACACTCCTTAAAATTGATTTACAACGCCATAATCAGAAGTGTAATGGATTACGGTACTTTTCTGTTGGAACCAGGAAATATTTCTGGTTTTAAAAAAATGGATAGTATTCAGGCTAAAGCAATGAGAATAGTCCTAGGAGCTATGAAGTCAAGTCCAATCAACTGTATGAGAGTCGAGTGTATAGAGCCTCCATTAAGCTTACGACGGCAATTTCTGTCAGATAAATTCCTATTCCGTTGTATCCAATTCAGTAACCATATCCTAACACCTAAACTGACTTGCCTGGCATCTTTAATCCCCAATTGTAGTTATTGGAAAAACAAACGCCCACCATGTTTGGTTGAAAGTTACAGAAGATTTACTTATTTTGAGGCTCCTACTCACCAAGCGACTTCTAATCCATTGTTCAAATATAGTTATGATTCCCTTGTAATCTCTCCTGATACACATACTAGCACAGGTCTTGTGAAAATTGAGCAAAACCAAAAGTTAACATTTAACTATATTGTTGACACCAAGTGGCCACAATGGCATCGAATATTTACAGATGCATCTAAGCATTCCAAAGATAGCTGTGTAGGTGTTGGTGTACTGCACTCTAATTACAATATTGTTCAAAAAACTAAACTCCCTCCTGAATCCTCCGTGTTCACTGGCGAATGTATTGGCCTTGTTAAAGCCATAGAATACATCCTTCTACTAAAACTTCAAAAAACTGTAATTTTTACAGATTCACTGAGTTCTTTGAATGCCTTAGCCCGGTTCCCATTTGGATCACATTATCAATTCCCTGTCATTTCCGAAATTAGAAACCTGCTATTAAAATGTATAAAAGAAAACTATTACGTATCGTTTGCATGGGTTCCTGGTCACTGTGGAATATCTGGAAACGAGAAAGCCGATCGTTTAGCCAATGAGGCGGTGGAGAGTGGAGATGTAGACATTTTTAGAAACTATGCGCATGACTTGATGTCTCTTTCAGGGATTTATCTCAGGAATTCCTGGACTGAATCCTGGGCTCAAGATAGTTCAAAAGGTCGCCATTATCGTACTATTCAACCTTCTATACCCAGTAAGCCCTGGTTTTGGAGACTGAGATTCGGTAAAAAAGTTACAACAGTACTGTCTCGTATGCGACTGGGACACGTCTGCACCCCAGCTCATCTTACTAAGTTAAATATTAATGAGAGCCCTACGTGCGATTGCGGATATGATGTAGGTGATTTAAATCACATCATATTTGTTTGTCCTCGACGCGACCGGTCGGCTCTTCTCGAAGGTCTCATTTCCCTTCCAATTCCTTTCCCTTCATCCATATCATGTTTACTTTCTACATTGGACCCACATGTATATAAACTTTTAGCTGCTTTTATCTTAAGTAATAATATAAAAATTTAGACAATATGAACGTAATTATATGTAAATATGTTTTCTTACACTCTTTTTTTATGTAGATTTATAAGAATTGATCTTTTATTTTATAGATTCATTATTTTCTATTCCTAAATTCCTTTCCAGACGATAATTTTATGTTTTTACCCGTTTCCCTGTTTTTGACCCTGGGCCACAATGCACAAACCGTGCGGGCCAATATGTAAAAAAAAAAAAAAAAGGCGTAGCGTTTCTATGTCGTGTATCTGTCGCAGTAAAGTAGTTAAATCAGGGAGTTAATTGAATCTCTAGACATTTAATTAAATATCGATATTCAATCAATTCGTTAAAGTTCCGTCAGACAAGTGACTGAACGAAACGTTTTACGAGTTTCCTAAACGTTCCTAGACAACAAGACGCATTTCAAGCGTCTTGTCCACGTCCACAAACATTGCATGGGCGAGACATGGCATACAAAAAGGAACTATAAAATATCTTCAACAACAAAATTAAAATCAACGATACAAATGAAAAATATGCTTATTAACACAATATCAAAATTATTACTAACCTAACCATTTACAATAAAAACAAAACACGGAATTTCCAAGCTCTCACGATCACACCGAAATTGTAAAGCATATTTTTCATTTGTATCGTTGATTTTAATTTTGTTGTTGAATATATTTTATAGTTCGTTTTTGTATGACTTGTTTCGCCCATAAAATTTTTGTGGAATAGGTTCTAGCTAGTATCTAGTTTATACTTAGGTTGTGCAATAATACTTAACATGCCATTAATAAAGGTAAAACGAACTAAACAAATGTACCAAATATCTGCAGCAGAGCAGGTTCTATTTTTTTAATAAAGAAACATGTAACAAAAAAAAATATTGGCTATTAATTTTCCTAAATAATGAAATATTAAACGACAACATATATAGGAAAATATATAAATATATATTTTTTTTCAATTAAATATCTTGGTCCCCTACCTAAGTTGAAATGCGTCTTGTTGTCTAGGAACGTAAGGGAACTCGTTAAACGTTTCGTTCAGTCACTTGTCTGTGGAACTTTAGCGAGTTGATCGAATATCGATATTTAATTAAATGTCTAGAGATTCACTTAACTTTCTGATTTAACTACTTTACTGCGAAATATATAATTAGATAAATATTTTTAACTGAAACATGACGATCCTAAATTTTATATAATTCTAGCTGTTGTAGAATTCTCAATACACAGATAAGGCACTAAAGAATCATCCAATACAGATATAAAATAATTACTGGTTTTAGGGTATTACCAAGCAGCCTAACGACTAACCTTACATTATTAAACATAACCTGGAAGTCCAAAATATCTGAGAACAAAGTGAAAATTACAATATTTACACAAAATCTCTAACTTTAGGCAACATTATTTGTGTATAGATTGTTATCATGATTTGCCCAGATTTTCTAGAATTTCAGGTTTGTATTCAGGTAACTGTGTAGACAAACAAACCTTTGCTTTAAGTTTTAGTTCTCCAAATCATTTTTATTATTGCAGGATATTATAAAAAAGATGCGTATACTTGACGATAAAATTGTATATGCGTTAAATACATCATTACCGACGGAGTCTTTTCAAACTAAAATAGATGCCACTTCGGCTTGTCAAGACCTCTATGAGCAAATTCAAAAAGGTCATAGTGAGAGGGAAAAAGTGATAAAAAATTGCATCATTTCATCTGCAGATACAGTAAAAAATTTAAAAACTGCAAAGGAACAAAAGCCAGATGATATTGATTTGCTAAGAAATATAAAAGCAGAACAAAGAAAGGTATGATGATATAAACTGTTTTAAGTAACATAAAGCTATAGTTAAGAGTATTGAAAACAAAATTAGTTGTAGAAGCTTAACCTTTTATGAAACACGATAAAAATTATCACCTGCATTTCTTGACTTGCAAATTATTTAGCCTTAACACTGTATACTAAAACATCACTGTATCTTTGCCTTCATTTGAGTATTGTATTTCCTTAAAAACATTTCTTCATTCTATTATTGGCATATTATTTCCTTGTATACTGTTGTTTCTTTAATTGTTGCATTTATTTCAGTTACGACTTCTACAAACTGAGCTGAGTGTTGAGGAAATAATTAAGGAAAAGACAACTAAGTTATTTACAGAAAAATGTAGGAACTATTTTAAGCCTAGTTACTAAACAAGACTGAAATAAATATATGAATTGGTTGAATGTAAATATCTAGATTATTTATAGAATCGTAGAAATATATCTATCAATATACTGTTAACCTATTTTGGTTTTTCACTTTGAACAGCAAATCAGATCACTTATACAGTTTTATAATTTTGTATGTAGATTTTCTTTATAATTATTAAGTTATCAGTAACACAACAAAAAACAATATACACATTTCCTAAACATCTTTATTATATACTATCCTTATCCACTCAAAGTAATATCTTTAAAAATATTGCATGTGGTATAAATTATAATGTCAGAAAAATATATCTTTTATGTTATATATATCTAGATTTCAAAAATAATAAGCGTTTGATTAGGGTGTTCAACTATCTATGCAATATTTATACTGTCATCACTTTGCTTGTGCTTGTTCTTGGTTCTTTTTAAACTCCTCCTGGTACTGTTTATGCCAATCTAAATTCATTTGATGAACAGATTCTCCTCTTTTTGCTGCATTTTTGCCAGACCAAATAGCAAAAACACTTCCAAGAGCAGTAAGTGCCATTAAGATATTAGACAACTTTATTCTAGCTTGACTCCTGGATCTATCAATAACATCAGAGCTGTAATCATTAACACCAATATTAAAACAAATTAGGAAAATACAATTATTTTACTTTGAATTGTTTCATATTAAATTACAAAGTGGTAAACTGCATGAGACATACGTTACGTATTTAGGGATGTCTGCCTTGCTCTTATATTTTTTGGTCCAGACAAGAAGAAATTTTTGAAACTCTGTAGGCTTATATCTTGAAGATAGTGACTCAACAGTTGCCTGAGCCTGCGTTTTACTATCTTGTGCTGGTGTACACAGACATCTTCTTATTAACGAAATGGATCCTCGAACCCGAAGTAACTTCTCCATTTTGTAATATCGAAACAAGTTCTCTGGCGTAGAATTCAGAGGTTCAAATGATTGCACAATTTTTTGTTATTTATCAAATATTTTTTCCTTGATCACACTGACATAACGCTAAATTGATTTAATTGCCATTTGTCATCCGTTTAGTTAACAGTTTTAACTTCAGCGGCGAAATCTTGAGTTTGTAGTAATGTCAAACGTCATTAATGACCTATTGGTAATTGCATTGACGTAACGACTGACGATGACTGAAAATTCTTCAATGGTGAATGGTGATTGGTGCGCGGTCTATCATCTATCATAAAATATTAATGGTGAATTGAAAATTATTGAAATACGACGAAATTTTATATTTATATTTCGTGATAGATGTTGGATTGTTTTCTTCCTATAACAACTTTCATTATATTGTTTAAATGTAAGTAGTTGAAATCCATTAATATTTTTTATAGTTATATCTAATGTATATATATTCCATTCATGCAACAAAAATGTGTATTTTTATTTGTAATAAGATGTTGTTTGATTTCTGAGAAAAACTTTATATTATAATGATTCCCTTAGTTTTGGTAATCTATAATAGTAATGTATGAATCATCAATGATGGCTTTCTTTTCTACTTATTTCTGTATTATTTCAAGGTCCTATCTAATTCCTAAGTCAAAAAAAATCCAATTGGTGTAGCAGTTTTAGTGTGAAAGCATTACAAACCTATTTTTGTACTTACAATCATATATAAAATAAATATTTTGTTTAGTAATTTTTAATCTTCATAATTTTGTCTAATCTTTATAATCTAATATGAAGTTTGTTTATGTTGGTTTACTGTATTTTATTTGGTAGAAATGTAAGTTCAATGCTTTAATTTTGTAAATTAGAGGTTTAGATAATATTTACCTTTACAATTGATAATGTTTTCATAGGGTAAAGAAGGGTAACTCTGATTTTTAATATTTCTTTTGTCACATATTCTGTCTTTCAAGGTTTTTAATAGCTACTCAAATGAAGTAAGACAGTGAATATAGTCTAAACTATTGCCTGCTACATTTTCAGACAAGTTAGGGCTTATTCTAACAGTACTTATACGGTATGTATATTCTGAAATGTATTATGTCACTGATGTATATAAACGTAAAGATCTGTACTGTTACTGAACTTAAACCGTTTGAACTTAAGGCTTGGCCAATTCTGCTTATGTCCAAATGAGTCTAATTAACTAAGCACAGTAGGTGAAGTGATTTTGCAAGATCTGTTTGTCACATAAACATTAAATTTGGAACTACAGTCAAAACCGGTTATAACGACATTGAAGGGACCGTATAGTTGCCGACGTTATATCCGATAGTCGTTATAAGCAATGTCATATACACAAATACAGTACATATGTATGTACATATAGGTAGGTATGGGTTATAATATGGTATGTTAATATTATAATATGTAAACGAGTCAAAAAAGAAACAAAAATATTTATTACGAAATAATTAGGTACAAAAGTAATCAGTCAGTCTGTTTTTTTAGCCCAGTCTCAAATATTTTTTGCATTTTACGTTTCATACTGCTCAAGGTATGAGTATCACCAGTATCAAACTGTTCGTTAAAGGCAACAAATTTTTGCAAAATCGTTACAGCGTTAAGAGCCTCGGAAATCGTTGTTGGCTGAAACTGTTCGTTGGGAGAAAGTGCGTAGGTAATAATATGCCTAAATATTCATTCAATGCTTATAAATAAAATTTAAAATCGTTTGTATTGTTTTGTTTTACTGAGACAAGAAGCGGTTGGTCGTTATATCCGATGCATATCGATAAACTTTCTGTTGTAAGCGATATGTGCTGTATCCGATGTTGTTATAAGCGGTTTCTTTACTGAATAGTTTATAGGGATTGGAGGACCATGCAATCTGGTTGTAATAACCGATAGGTCGTTGTAAACGATGTCGTTATAAGTTTGATGTATATATAATCTTGTCTACTCATTTTGTTATTTAGTTGTATCTTTCAGTTGTATAATGTTACAGGTGAATGTGAAAAACATAATTTAATGAATACATATACACAAATATAATATTCTAGAACCCCTATAATAATGTTTTTTTTTACAATCTTGGAACTTGGATTAATTGATGTTGATGCTCATTTCATCTTTGAGTCATATTTAACACAATGAATGTTTAGGGTATGACAAGAAGATGATTTTTCAGAACTGAAAGGAAGAAAAGCTTGGATGCCGCAAGGGAGTGTATGAGGTCTGGTTCTCTACCTCTTATATACATGCGTTATTCCTGAATATAACGTAATCTCGACCTTTGCCGATGATACTGCTATCATGTTTACGGAGGCTACTGAAAAGGAAGTGGTAGTAAACTACAAAAAGCCACTGCTGCTGTTGGCTTGTGGACGAAAAAAATTATGGATAAGACCAAATCAGACCAAAACATCAAATTAACAGCCAGTGTATAATGAAACGTCATAGTGCCGTTCCAAAATTCAGCTAAGTACCTAGGAATGACGCTGGATACCAAACTCCGATGGAAAGTCCATGTTAAGAAGCGCGAAGAGTTGGATCTTTGTTACAGTAAATTGTACTGGTTGCTCGGTAGGCATTCCACGTTATCTGTACAAAATAAATTATTCATCTACAAACAAGTCCTGTATGGACTTATTAGCTGGCAACCAGCTGTGGGACTGTACCAGTAATAGCCACATCAAAAAATTTCAACGATTCCAAAACAAAGTGTTGCCAATGCTCCCTGGTACATTCGCAATAACGACCTCCATCTGGACCTTAATGTAGAGGACGTCGCCACAATAATAAAAAAGACTGCTGGAGCCCACGCACATAGGCGTCCATCACGTGAATGTTGAGGCTATTCAACTTTTTGACGCCACGGGCCTAGTGAGAAGACTGAAAAAGACAAAACCATTTAAATTAGTGTTAGTGCACGTTAGTTTTAAGTGCTAAACAGTAGTATGTGAAAAAAATTTACACAAGAACAGAGTGTTTTCCCTTTATTAAAGACTGTAAGTAGAGTGTTATTGGACGGTTTCTTATGTAAACCTGATTTACTAAAAAGGCTTATTAGTAAATTAGGTTAGACTTAAATTACTTTTTAGTCATAAACTAGGCTAGATCGTTTTGTTCCATGATGTCTATAGTAAAGACAACTGTATTAAAAAAAAAGATATTCACTGAGAATCTAATGGTGCCTTTATGAAATTTGTAGATGTCTGGAGGTCACAAGCATCGTTACAAGAACGCAGGCCTCAGTGCTGACGAGCTGAGACGGCGACGTGAGGAAGAAGGTGTACAGCTCCGGAAACAGAAGAGAGAGCAACAGCTCCTTAAGAGAAGGAATGTGAATATACCTGCACCTAATGCGCCAGATGTTGCATTGCAGGTATATCAATTCTACTTTTATCTACTACCGTGTCTAAGAAGTTATAATTATTTATGAATTAAAATAAAATTAAATAGTGTGAACTTAATTATATAAAGCAGTTAAATAAAACAGCTAAATAAGCCTTATGTAGTGCTTCATTATGGTGTATATATATATACACCATGTATAATTTTATTAGGTATACTAATAAAACTACTACTTACTAGAATAGAACATACACACAATGTTAATACTCGGAACAAACGCAGGCTGCAATTTCCCCGTACTAGACTATCTAATGTTAGTAATTCTTTTTTGGGAAAAGGGATACTCTTCTTTAATAAAATCCCAGAGGCTCTTTTATTTTTGCCTTTTAATAAATTTAAGATATGTATTAAAGAAAAGCTTTGTAAAAAGGCTTACTATAAAGTCAACGATTATCTAGTTGATAAAAGGGCCTGGGACTAGTGCTAGACAGGCTACTTCTATCTAATTAATTTGCGATATTTGTTTTAAAATAAGTGTTGTTTGATGATTTGCTATTTTAAAAGAGTACCGAGAGTTTTTTATGCCGGCTTTTACTCTCGACCTACACCCTCTGTCGTCTTTGCCGATGAGTAGGGATGCCTACAAATTCAAATTTAATGACGTGGAATAAGTGATACATGTATCTTATGTTCCATAATAAACATATTTTATTTTACTTTAATAAGACAAGGTTTTTAGGTAGGTAGACAGAAAAGTTATCTAATGTTAACTACGGAGAATGTTTCTAAAATACTTAAAATGCATTACAATCATTATTTTATTGATTTCAGGATGACTTAAATGTTTCGTCATCTGAAGACATAACTCCACAGATGGTGGCAGCTCTCTATGGCGACAATCCCTATGACCAAGTTATAGCAACACAGACCTTTAGGAAGCTATTAAGCCGAGAGCCTAATCCTCCCATAGATGAAGTCATAAGGACTGGAATTGTTCCTAAATTTGTTGAATTTCTTGTTAATAGTGCTAATCCCACATTACAGGTAATATTTAAATTTGTTTTGAAATATAGATTGCCTATTTAGGTGATGAACTTAATACATAGCTAATAGTTTATAATTATTACCGACACATTAATGAGAACTGTGCTTTACTGTAGTGAGATTTTTAAGACTTATTTTGTCTGTAATTACGTAGGTAATCTTAATATATATAAATTACGCGTCACGTTGTTTGTCCGCTATGGACTCCTAAACTACTTAACCGATTTCAGTCAAATTTGCACACCGTGTGCAGTTTGATCTAACTTAAAAGATAGGATAGCTGATAATATATAATTCTACTCTAGGTGTGTATGTCACTGAACTCCTCTTAAACGACTGGACCGATTTGAATGATTTTTTTTCTATGCATTTGGGTGGAGTCCTGGATGGTTGAGATTCACAAATCAGGCGCTGCAGTCATTACTTTCACAATTTGTTTAATATCTTAATCACTTGAAATATCATGCAGGACAACGTCTGTCGGGTCCGCTAGTATTTATATAACAAAAAAATTAAAACATATTTACTACATTCTATGTATGTTATATTTTTGTATTGCCATCATTGTGGATTTGAAGGTTAGACATTCCAATTATACTCAAATATATAGTTGATACGTAATCGTAGCATATACACAAGGTATTGTGTCGCCGTGCAAAAATCATATTTCTTGGAATAAAAGTTTTTGTATTTACTAACATTTCCAGTTCGAAGCGGCGTGGGCTTTGACGAATATAGCGTCGGGGTCGTCAGAGCAAACGCGCGTGGTTGTGGAATGTGGGGCAGTCCCTGTTTTAGTGGGGCTGGTCAGTTCTGGAGCTAGTGATGACGTCAGAGAGCAAGCTCTGTGGGCACTTGGGAATGTGGCTGGTGATTCCCCGAGATGTCGTGATACGGTACTCGCGGCTGGATTGTTGCCGCCATTATTAGAGTGAGTAGCCCGTATTTTACAATGTACATAATATGAAAACTTTATAAAATATAATCTTGAAACTAGATATGGGTTTCACGTTTTTTAAGACGGAAATGAAACAGTTCTAATTGTACGACCGAAGCTAGAGACCGTACTGATAGGTTGTGCTAAGTGTATTAACAATTTCTTTCACGATTGAACCAGTGCAGTTTTGCGATCTATTTCATTGATGAAGCTTACTTGAGTAACAAATAATAAAAAGAATTAAATAACCTTCGGCGTACTAATAATACCAAATGTCGAATGAAGGTCAAACATCTTTGAAATGAAAGTGAGTTTGTAGGTTCTGTGCACCAATGGACTTTCTGTCAATGTGCGCATTTACCAATCGCTTGTACGGTGAAGGAAACCGTGTTAGGAAACCGGTACGCTTTAGACCCAAAAAACGTGGGTGTGAGTCAGGCACAGAAGGCTAATCACCTACTTGCTTATTAAAAGAAAAAAAATCACGAAACAGATACAACTATCTGAGACACAGACCTTAAAATTACTTTTGATTGTAGCTTAATACAACGAAATGGTTTTCAGAATTTTAAATAAGTATTCAAGACTATCCATGACCAAAAACGCAGTTTGGACACTGTCAAACCTATGTAGAGGCAAGAATCCGCCGACGAACTTTGAAGCAGTAGCCCCTGGTAAGTTTTAAAACAGAAAGGAATATCGTATTGTAAATAATCTCGATATTGCTAGACATTACATGTAACTGGTAGGTCACAGGCTCCTGAAATACAGTTCATCAGGGGCCTGGGATTCGGGTTTGTTAAGTAACCTGTTTAAGGCAATAAATAAAATTATTATTATTTTTTATTAACTATTAACACTCGATAAAATTGTGAAATAGGTAACAATAATTCGCTAAAGAAAAAGCAGCTGTTTGTAAGATAATAAACAAAAGTACAATAAATAATTCTATCATAAGAAACACCTACAATCAGGAAAGTTAAAGACATTTTACATAGACACACTTTAAATAATAAAAAATTAAAGCATCTATTTTTTCTTCAAATAAAAGGTAGCTCATTATGAGCCCATGACTCTATAACTCTCAACGGCGATTTAAATGATGAAACCAGTTATGAACCTAATAGTTGGCAGAATTAAGTACCGGCAATCCTGTTACATTTATTGTAAAACCGGAAAGTGTTTAGTTTATTAAATCTAATCATAGATGGCGTAATTTGCACATGATATTATTAATTTTGCCATAAATTATGAAATAACTTTGAGGAAATAATAATTAAAAAAATATATACTAAAAATTGATAACCTCAAACCTCCACTTTCAAAGCTGGTAAAAAGAAGAGGTAAAGATGGAACGAGATGAAAAACACAAGGAGAGGCTGTCAAACAAATGCTTGACGAAAAAACTATTTATTTTTATTTATAATAATAATTTTTGCTTTTTAAGTTTGATTGTTAAGTTAAATTAAGTTTATCTTTTGAATTGTCAGCGAATAAAAGTCATATTCATACTCTTCAAATGAATTGATAGGAAAGCAATTTTATAGATTTGCATTCACAGAGCCAAAAACTTTATTAATTTAAAAAATTAATTTGACTATCCATGATATTTACATTTTTAAAATTATTTATTTAACTATCACCATTTCAATTAAACTTTTTATCCAATTACTATAATATTTTTATTAAAAACATTTTTTAAATCACAAACCTTTAAAACGTTAACTAAGGAAGAAAAATGTACGCGCGGAAATATTATCAATTTACAGCGGTAAATATGCTGTATCAGAAATTTATTATTTGGGTATTTTAATTAATTCAAATTAAATTATTTATAATTTGATTAGATCTAGAAATGATGGTATTTGTTAATTTTGTTGAAATAATGTCGTAAATGGTAAAAAACCAAAACTGTAGTTCCTAAACTTTTAATAAAGAATTAAATCACACGCCGCTGAAATGCTTATATTATTTAATGAAAATAATATTTAAAAATCAGATTTTCTTTTGTAAGTAAAATTCTAAATATAATTTTGTTAATAAATTTAATCTTTAATAATTAATTTTAAGTATTAATTTTTTTCATCGTAGAGACACAGGACCCAGGTCATTGATGCGTTTTTTTCTGATTCTAATGGCAGGAAAAAGTCACTTTATATTTTGTCTACTTACAAATATGCTTTCCTGTCATATGCTCATTCTAAAATAATCAAAAATTATCTTCAGTTCTCAAGATATACTTTTGAATAAAATAGTTCCCATCAGAGTTCATAATTAATGAATGGATGAACCAGAATCTTCTTTTCTTTTATATTATTTAACAATAACACATGCAATAATCTTTTTGATCCATTTACTTTTAAAAACATTCATACGCTGTTGAAGGAATTCGCCTACCAAAGTTTGAATAAATCTATCAGAAATTGATGAAATTTCATGAATTGATGATGATGAGTTTTTTGATTTAATGAGACCGCTAGGCTATGAAGCCCCTAAAGGAAATATTACTGATCCAGTTTAATAATGACATATATGTACTTGGTTGACATATTACAATACGGATTAACAACAAATTAAGAGTAACAGATAATGAACCAATCGATATATATTAAGCCTAAACATCAGGTATACCAGTGTTAGCGCGACTGTTACATCACACGGACGCAGAGGTGCTAAGCGACGCGTGTTGGGCGCTGTCATATCTCTCAGATGGACCAAACGAGAAGATCCAGGCCGTTATTGATGCTGGAGTCTGTAGGCGACTTGTTGAATTACTCATGTGAGTATGCTTACTACAAAAAATATAATATAATTCAAAACTGGGCAGACTACTGGATTAGGTACTTAGGTCAAAAGATAAATTTTTCCCTCCAGCGTCTAAATCAGTGGAAACATATATCTCTACCACTGCACTGACTCTTACAAAACTTGGACTGGCCAACTTATACTTGATTTAAAGTTTCATCTCAATATTAGTTTTCGTGAAATTCGTGGATATACATACAACAAATGACATTTAGCGCACGTGCTTTAAGCCTAATAAAATCATCACCCAACAACATCAAATCGTTTATTTGTGGTTAGAAAAAAAATATCTTTCTCAAGCTCAGAGTTCTTCAAAACATTTGGGGTTCGGGCTATCAAAAACAGGCGATCAAAACATTTTATGGCTATAAATATACATGTATAGTCCCACCAACTCATCTGTGAACTGAGTGGTAGCGCCACCGTCGCTATAGTGTTGCAAATTAATAAAAGTTACCCATGATTGGGTATGTCAGATAAGAAACTAGGTCTAGGACTAGGAAATATAAACAATTTTATTAATTTAAACAATACCTAACATTGTTTTATAATAATAAAATAGTAATATAAGTGTATTTAATTTAATTTAAGTGTAATTAATATAAGTATATTTTTACGTGACGAGAACTATAGGTAGTTGAATCACTTAGCTTTATATTCTGTAAGTTACAATTATTACGTTAAAAAGTAATCAATGAAAAAAATATCGGGTAATTTTCAAAAAGAAAGTAGACAACACTAACCTGTAGCTGCCGAAATTCAACATGGCGGCCGTAGTTCCCATTTTCTCCATTTCACAGATAAGTTGGTTGGTCTGTATTACATTATTTACATAGCTCGATTCGAGTGTTTTTTTTAGAAATCGATCAGCGAAAGATCGGAATTTAAAAATATCGTGTATCAATAATAAATTTTACATATCCACAGGCACAACAAGTTCACGGTGGTATCAGCTGCTCTTCGTGCGGTTGGTAACATCGTGACCGGAAACGATGCGCAGACGCAAGCGGTGCTGAACTGCACCCCATTAGCGAGCCTTCACGCGCTACTCAAGTCCAGCACTGAGACGCACAGAAAGGAGTCTTGCTGGGCCCTGTCTAACATCACTGCGGGGAACGCGCATCAGATACAGGTATAGATAATGTATGACCATTGCATAATGTGTGACGTCATTAATGTTGTAGACAAATTTTTGCATGTCCTTGGTTCGCCTATTAACAAAGATCTGTACCAAACATTGTTAATAGTATCCTGAAATTGAGATGACTCTACGTAAAATAATGTGGAACGAAACAACAATCTACTGCAGTTCTAATAGTTTCATAATTATTAGAAACTAGCTGGTCTGGCGAACATCATACCGCCTAACAGTCGATTCTTTATTTTTTTTTAATACTTATTCTGCTATTCGGGACACCGGTCTAGCTAGTAAGATAAAAAAAAAGAAAGTTGATAAGACAACAAATACATTATGTCAAAAAATAAAAATTTACCTTCCCTGAACCCCTCCACTAACACTTGAACTTTATGATATGGTATTAAAGTTCAAATTGACTTTTAAGTATTATTACGAATATTTTGTATGGGAATATAGAATAGTGTTGTTTTTAGAGATTTTCCCTCAATTTTTTAAAATTTTTCTCTCCGTAAGAACCATCCTCATACTTCAAGGAATATTATAAAAAAGAATTGGCCAAATTGGTCCAGGCGTTGTTGAGTTAAGCGCTTACCAACACATTTTGCGATTCATTTTTATATTATAGATTAGTTGGCGTCATAAAATTACACGTAAAATTGTAAACGGGGTTCGGTTTTTTAATCAAGATTAAAATATTGATAATTATCAAGGCTTAGTATGTATAGATGTAAAATATTTACAGGCTGTAATAGACGCAAATATCTTCCCGACTCTAATAGACATTCTGAAGCTAGCTGAGTTCAAAACAAGGAAGGAAGCCGCGTGGGCCATCACTAACGCCACCAGCGGCGGAACTCCTGCACAGATTAGGTAAATTATCTCCTTAGCTAACATTTTTGTAATATTATGTATATTCTTTAGAGTATTTTATTTAAAAAATCAGTTTAATTATTAGTAACATTAGAACCTACACATTGTTATTTTTAATAATGTTACGTGTTGGCTAAAAACCCGCCAAAACGCTTCTCTGCGTGGTGGTGGCGTTGGTGGCAAAGTGGCGTTGCACCAATCCCTGGACGTACTATGCATGTTAAAAAACGTCAAGTTTTTTGTGTTAATTATCATTCAATATTTAACACATATATTGTATGAGTCGCCAATGTCGATTCGACTCACATATAAAAGCAATACATATTTATAATTATTGATTTTTTGATAAACTAATGTTATTATACTAACACTTTTTAAAGCCATCTTTATAGATTACTCTCATTAAGTAATAATTACTTTTTATACTGTCAAATAGACTATTTTTACAAAAAAATCTTCAAATCATTCGAAAAAATATACTTCTTATTCACTAGTTATAAATTAATAATAATTATAAATGTTTATTTTCAAGTTATGACACACTCATATTTGTTAGCTCAGTCTTGAGCGCTGTCAAATATGTCAAACTTCATACAGAAAAAATGGTTTGACAGCACCTTCAACTAGATGTTAGTTTGATTGGCGTTTTACGGTCCTTGTATTCTGAGTGTCTTAAGAACTTGAAGCCACTCACAAGTCACAAGTGCACTCTTAGGAAAATTGCTACAGCCCCGATACGTGACATTTTAAATTTCTGACTGACTGATTTTTCTTTATCTTTTATTCCGTGAATTATGTCTTTATAGCTTTGAATTAAGGTGTATTTTACAGCAAACAATGTTTTACAATCAAATTTTAAATAAGAGTGTGACTTTAGAACATTGACATAAAAGTTGACCAAGGAACTTTGGGTTTTTTGTAAATACCTTTAAAATTTGGACAAATTATTTCTCGTATAATAATATATTTTTTATGACAGTCTTCTAGTGGAACAAGGCTGTATCTCCCCTCTCTGTGACCTATTAACCCTTACCGATGCGAAGACAGTGCAAGTGGCCCTCAGTGGATTAGACAATATCCTCAAAGCCGGTCAACAAATGGACCTTCCCCATAATCCCTACGCTGTCCTCATTGAAGAATGCTTTGGTATGTCTTATCTATTATAATTTTAGCACATATAATAAAATCTAATAGCTAGTACATTCGTAACGATCGAAAATGTAAAGCTTTTCATATATCCGCTTTTGAGGTTTAAAAACTTATTCAAATACCTGTCTTTTGTTTTTTTTTTAATGACGTAATGTATTTCTCATATACTCAGAAGGTTACATTTTACTTAAAAGGCAATATTTTAATGTAATATTTTTGCATTAAAGTTAGTAATAATATCAGAATATATGTTATGTACATAGGTTGTATATTATACATGTTCCCTATAATAAACCCATCTCAAAAACTACCAAAACGATTTGATGAAACTTTGGTTTAACGAGAAAATAATTTGGATTTGACTTAGTATTCAAAAAAAAAATGTTGAGAATGTTGCGAAATTTTCTTTGTGAAAGCCAAATGTTTATCCATTAAATTTGGGAAGATTAAGTAATTTCCAGATTAGTATTGATGCTGAACCCGACATCACCAATTAAGCCTCATAGGCTTCAGCGCCAATTGAACATTATCTTATATATAAAATTCTCGAGTCACAATGTTATAACTAACATACTCCTCCGAAACGGCTCGACCGATTTTATATGCATATTCAGTAGGTCTGAGAATCGGCTACTATCTATTTTTCATACCCCTAAGTGATAAGGGTTGTCCACCCCTAACTTTTTATTTTTTGGACGTAATTTATATTTTTTTATTATACATACAACCCTTAATTTTCACCCCTCTACGATCAACCCCTATTTTTATTATATGTTTCCTAGAAATAATATACATGTCAAAACGACGTTTGCCGGGTCAGCTAGTTCCATATAATATTTTGTAAATTTTTACAGGCTTAGACAAAATAGAATTTTTACAATCTCACGAGAACCTCGATATATATCAGAAGGCGTTTGAAATGATCGAGAATTACTTTGGCACTGAGAATGAGGACAGCCGGCTCGCTCCCGAAGTGTCTTCGACGACAGACCAGTTCAATTTCACCGCGGACCAAGCGGTACCGATGGGCGGATACGAGTTTTAATCGCTTAGATTGTGCAGTATGTATTTTAGGTAATTTAATGGTTCTTGGTGGGCTAGGCAGGCGCATCGCGCGAAAATAACCGATTTGAAGTTATACTTCTTTAGGCGCGTTATGAAAAATTGATGAGAGTGAAATTTTACGATGCGCGCGCACAAACTTAACAGAATGAATTTGCCCACGGAAGATGCTACGGCATTGGACATAATTTAAAAACAACATTCGAATAATAATATAATTTATGTTACACTTAATGTAAAAGAATAATAATAAATATTAGTTTATTTAATTTTTCAAATGTAAACTGAACTTTATTGACTATAATGACTCCTTTTCCAGTCTTAATTATTTGCATGCAATCAAAAACTATTTTTAATAATGCCAAAGAAGTATAACTTCTTACGCGCGTACATAAGTACACGCACCCTTTTTGTTTCCTACATATTATGTAATGAAAAAAAATAAAACCTGAGGAATTATAAAATGTTTTGCTTATTTATTGTCTTCGATTTTCAGATGTCTAACAAGGAAAGGGTGTGCTTTCGCGAGTGCTACACCAGAGTGTAATAATATATTTTATCTATATTATTTCGCACCAATTACGCATATATGGTAAATTGTGTTCATTGATTTCTCTGATTTTAGTAATCGCTTATATCATCATTTTGCAACTGTAGATATCAGTGTATCTAGTACAATTATTTTATTGTAAAAATTGTATATTTTAGTTGGCAGCAATTGCATTATTTTTACTAATCTTCAACACTTGTGATAAATATATATATATTTGTTAAATAATTGGATCCAATGTACTATTTTTTTCCTTGCTTTGTTTAATAACGAACTATTAATTGGAAACGAAAACGACTGTCACGTGCCGCAATCATATTATCCAATAAAATACGTGCAGTTATTAATATTGTTTTATTATCTATGCCTCTATTTTTGTTTAAATAAACCAGTCGTCTCTTGACAGAGAGAGACAAAAGATTACTTTAGTTAAATGACAGCAATTAGACTGAAATTTTTTATAATAATAAGCATTGTGTTTATTCCTTCAAATTGTAGACTAGATTTTTTAATAAAAACTTTAATATTTACCCTAGCCTATCTATAATTTGAGGTTTAATACGCGCAGTCAAGAGTTCAATATGCGCTGTATGTTTCTAAAGAATAAAAAAATTATCAATTTCAATATTAAATTTCCATTTAACTAGTAATTTCTAATACTAGAAAATACACTTTAGAAAAAAAAAGTTGAAAGAAACAACAATCAACAATCATCAGCTGTTATCCATTTTTATTGTATATACCAGTAAATCATTTGAAAAGACTGTAGTACTTTTGCAAATATTCAGGTCAAACATTCCATAAAAAATATTTTTTACTTAGGAATTTCAATTAACAACATACTCCAGAAGATACATTGCCGCTCCGTGGCAAGCTAAGTTGAGGGCGAAACCGTGAAGCAGTTATATTATAATTTAGCACTCTTCTGAAAAGTCCACGCACGACGCTAGTAGGAAAATTACACTAGCCGAATTATTTGCCCGACACTTATCATCATATATTTTATTGAAATTTGGGAAAACCGAAAATTACCTTATTAATATTTATGTGATAGTCAATAACTACATATTTCAAATTATTTATTACTATTATACTTTATTGCTGTTTAAAACAAATATCCCGCTAAATTCTTAATTTTTTAACTAAACCAGGTTAATAATGACTTTTTATGTTAAAGATTTAAATAAAATAAAATTATTATATAAATATAAACAATGTAATGATAACAATTCTATAAATAAACAAGAAATCTACACTTATGCTAAAACTTCAGCCCCATGTCATTCATATGTGTGATAACTTTAAGAACAATATGTTCCTTATGTATGTTTTCCCAAAATAACATACGATTATAAAATGGATTTCTTCCTTTTGTTAAATCTGAGCTTATACTCAAAAAATTTAACCTTTTTTCATTCTCTACAGAATCCCAAGTGATTTGTAAAAGTTCATCGTTATCTGTAGGAGTAGGATTTCTGAAACAACATAAATATACAATATTATTTGAGAATGAATTTTGTGCTTTCTTCATATGAGATTGTTGTATATATGATATGCATATTTAAGGTGTTGGTATGCTATTTGTGGCCCAGCATAGCAACATTTGTTTACTAATTCAAAACTAGCCCCTTATTTTGAACTGTTGAATCCATTCAATATGATATGGATCTGTGGTCTAAAAATAAATAGTTATTATATTTACATACCCATATTTTGCAAAATTTGTCCACAGTTTGACACATCTATCCCTTGTGGTGAGTGAAACACAACTTCCCTTGTAAAAAGAGCCATCTGATGATTTTATTCGAAATAAAAATGGAAGCTCTGCAGCATGTCCAATAGTATTAAAAAATTCTAATTCTTTAGGCACCAGCCATTCCCCAGCATAATTGAGAACATAGTAGTAGATAGGGCACTCAGGCGAAACTTTGCTATGTATTCGTATTGTTTTGTCCAAGTAATAATGAAAATAGTAATCTGTGAGAAACTGTAAGTACTGTTTTTGGGTTTGTTCATTAACTTTTTCTACCCCAACAAAGTAAAATGATAATATTTGTTGGCCAATTTTTCTTAGACTGTCACTGTTTACACTTGCTAATGATTTAGGAACCAGATGTTTGACATCCTCATTGTATTTATTATAATCCTTATAAAATTCGTCTGTTATATATTGTAGCACCTTAGCTTCCACATTGTTGGTACCAATCATCATTGGAACTTTATTAAACTTACCAGAATTAAGTATTGTAGCTGGACTTTTGCTCATAAATGTTGGTTGACCTTCAAATTCATTTTCTACAGAAGGCTTGAATGGTGAATCAAATACATCATTCTCTTCTCGGTATTGATCAAAAAGGTAAGTGCAATAGGTTTTCATAATGTTGTAGCCTGATAACTTTCTCATTTCTTCAACAACTTCAAATTTGTCTGTTTTCTTTATACCCAAATGTTTTGCTAAGGTCATGGCAGTTTCAACTGGATTCTTAGCTAGAGACCATCCATTAAGGGCACTAGAACTTTGAACAATGGCTTTATGAAACAGACCACACGCCAAGGGAGATAATGTCATAAGATGTACAATTGCACCTCCTGTACCACTTCCAAATGCAGTTACATTGTTAGGATCCCCACCAAAGTTACTAATATTTGCTTGAACCCACTTAAATGCTAAAATAATATCCTTTAATCCAACATTTCCTGGTGCAGAAAAATCGTTTATTGACAGAAATCCAAATGGTCCCAATCTAAATCCACATCTTACAAAAACTACTTCCTGATTATTTAAATGAGTTGGGTCAAGAATAGAATCTATATAAACAACAAAGTTGCAGCTTCCAATCCAAAACATGACAGGAAGTGGTTTGTCAGGTTTAATGTTTGGGGAGGATACTTCAATATAAAGACAATCTTCAGAACCAAACACCTCTTGATTAACATAGATTGATAGTGGTAATGGTGCATCTTTTGTGCAATCTAGTATATTTTTCCAAGGCTTTAGACATTTCGGAGGCTGAAATATAGAAGGATAAAGCACTTATTATGTACTACTAGTATAAATGGTTTGTTTATCTTGCAAAATGTGTTACACTTAACCTTCAACCTTATGATAACATTATCTGCTTTTTTCCAATTATATATTAAAAAAAAATATATATATTACCTTAAACCTTAGATTTCCAACAGGCGGTTCCGCATAAGGTATACTTTTGAATTTGTAATATGTTCCTTCATCTCTTTTATCAATGTATCCACAAATCCATCCATTTTGAGTCTGGACTATACACTTTTCATGCTTGGATTCCATTCCTATAGAGTAATTAGGAAATGTTTACAATTTTCGTGATGGAAAAAACCCACAAAAAATAACAAAGTTTTGATCCAATACATTAATGAAATTACATACAAAATATACTGTGAATTCTTTATTAATATTAAACAAGTATTTAATTTAAATAAAAAATAAATTTTACGATCTCTGTGATTGTTAGAGTTATGTTACGATATTATTTTATTGTTTAGATATAGATGTACCTGAATAAATAATGATGTGTTATGCATATTATAACTTACCACCTTCTTGAGTAATTTAATCCACATTTATTTTTTTCCGAGCATTTAGGATTCCAGTATCACTATCAAAATCCAGCGTAATCTTATCTGTTTGTACCTATAGCATGAAGTTGCAACTGGTACGTTTATTTTACTTATTTCCATAACCACATACCACAGTTATTAATTGATATATAATTGATATTCTATGTTTTTCAATTATATTAAATGCATTCAACCCAAATTATGAAACAAATACAGTTTTTTTAGTTTGTGATTATTATTTAGATTTAATGCTGCCAGCATCTAGGAAACGTTGTTTTCTAATTAAATACATTTAAAGTATTATTGCAAAATAAAAGATGTTAAAAGTAAAGAAGAAATAGTATATGTTGGTGACGCTGATAGTAACGCCATTGCCCCCCCGAAATATTTCACGTTACGTCCCGACGGGAATACATGTAATAAATGAGTAGATTGAAAATAGAAATCGCGTGTCTGTAAAAAAGTTCACTAAGAAATTGTTCAACTCAACAGAAAGACAGCAAAGAATTTGGCAAATAACATATTAAACGGAGTTTTGACTACTTTGACTACGTATACACTCGGCGTCAAAAAAATTCGTGTCAAGCGATTATAACTCCTAATGGTGCGTTTACACGAGGGCAATAATTGCTCGGCAACACGAATGGACCGATCTGGAGCAATTAATGGAGCAATTTCAATAAATTCAATAAATTTTAATAAATTATTTCGGCGATATTGCTTCTAATTGCTCCAGATATTTCATATCGCTCAATGTCGCAGATACGAATTGACGAATATCCATTGGACTTGGAAATTCCTAGCAATTTTTGTATATATCTCATTCGCACTTGTTTGTTTTGCCGCCTTGCTTGCGGGGAGAGCGAGAGGTCGGGTGGAAGTAGGATAGCGCGCGGCAAGAGTCCAGCGCGTAGTCAGCCTCTGTTTGTTGTGTTATAAATAAATTAAAAATAATAAATTAAAATAAAAGTTAAGTTAAGTTGTAATTTATAAATAATTAAATAATATATTTTATAATTATTTATAAATTACAACTTCATTCTGTTTTTGTTCATGTAAACCAAAAGCTGTTAACATATAGTCAGTATGTACGCAATCAAGTCGAATATAAATTTCTTCAATCTTATATGAAGCCGATATGGGATATTATGATGAAAGAAGCAGAAGCAGTGTATCGGGAAAGCAGTATTCTTCTTCACCCAGCGTTTCTTCCTCTTACCGTCAACGTGTATACTCTCCTGCTCCTTATCCTCTTTCCTACCATGCTATACCCACTCCTAGTCCTACGTCGGTTAACGAGGTTAGCAATTCTTCTGACTCAAATGCGACAAACGCACTAAACATTAAATCTCAGTAGTCTCCTATATCTACAAACGCTTCTTCTTCAATAAACCACCACCCCAATACTCCAGCTGCAGAGATCGAATATACAGAAGCAATTCAACAAGCAATAGATGGTGTATTGATGGTTAGAACAGTTCGTAATTCAGACGGAAATACTACTGCCGTGGAGTACATTACTCCTGATTGATTTATTTGAATTAAAAATCTACTTAATTGTGAATTTAAATAAATAAAAAGGTTGATTAATACAATTATTTTTAAATTAAATATCCTCACTTTTAAATTAAAATAACTTACCTTTATATATTCTCGAAGAACTTCTGCAATAGCTCTGCATACAGTAGGTACAAATAATGCAATACAACTATCAGAAATTCTAAACAGATACATTAAACTTTTGTATGAATCTCCAGTTGCCAGAAATCGAAGTGTTAAAACAAGTTTTGTTGATGCAGAAATTGGTTCTCTCATGTAGGTCGTCTGTTTCTTAATTAATGGGCTAACTTTATTCAAAAGTAATTCAAAGTCTGTTCGTGACATTCTTGTAAAGTTTTTGAACAATATATCATCTAATTCTGTACATAATGAAAATTTTGTCCTCTTTGCCAAAAACGATCGCACCCAGGTACGCCTATTCCTTTTCTTTCTTTTTTGTTTTTGATTAATGATAAAAAAAAGCGCTACAAGCCGCCGCAGCAAGAACAATGTCGTCCATAGCGAGCGAAAACTGAAATGCTCGTGTATGACAGTATTGCCTAGTTGATGAAGTTGCGCCATATCGCTCAATATTGTATTGCGCAGTATTGATGCTTGTTGCCGTTGCCGTAAATTGCTTGATGTAGTCGTGACGTCATAATTGACGAGTATTGACTGGAATTGAGCAATTTTAGTTGCCCGTGTAAGCGCACCTTAAGATCCTTCCTGTACCCTATCATTTGAAAGCTAATTAAATACCCTATGAAATTGAAAACGGCAGGAAATTGGCCACCACCCCCATAAAAAAAGAAAATTCTGGGAAAATGTGAAACAATATGTATTCTGATCAAAATTACAAAGAAAAGGAACGATACAAAACATAAAAATCAACAATAACAATCCTTAAAAATTAGTCTTAAAACCTATTGTTGCCTCCTATAGCCCTCCGAGCAGCTTCCAAGCGGTCAGTCATGGACCTGATGAGCGTCACGACGTGTTCC
Organism: Pieris macdunnoughi; assembly: GCA_905332375.1. Taxonomy (NCBI): domain Eukaryota; kingdom Metazoa; phylum Arthropoda; class Insecta; order Lepidoptera; family Pieridae; genus Pieris; species Pieris macdunnoughi. Next base: position 3,126,194 of record CAJOBZ010000007.1, read on the forward strand.
TGGGGAATAGTGTCCCACTCCTCGATGATGGCATCTCGAAGCTCATCGAGAGTTGCAGGAGCTGGCTCACGGGCCCGAACCCCCCCATTTCAGTCGTCCCAGAGGTGCTCGATAGGATTAAGGTCGGGGCTTCTTGCTGGCCAATCTATAACCTTGATGTCCTTGATAAAAAAGGCTGTGTAGCACCGGGCGTTATCGTTCATGAACTCGAAGCTAGCGCCGACAAAACCAGCATATGGGACCACATGCTCCTTCAAAATCTCGGTGATGTACCGGTGAGCAGCGAGAGACCCCTAGCCACGACCACCTCCAGCTCTGGAGACGCACACGAGGTCTGTCTTGCCGTCAATAAAGATGCCGCCCCTGAACATGCAGAATCCTACTCCATAGCCACGGTGCAGGCTGATGTGAAACGCTCCCCTGGTCGCCTGTAGACTCTCTTACGCATGTCATTGGTGTACAGGCACACTCGGGTTTCGTCCGGTGGATGGCAGTCAATTGGGGGCCTGTAGCAGCTCTCCGGGGCAGCTGACTGCTGTCCTTCGAGTAGCTCGAAGCCGCTGCTGTTGCTACTGCAGCTCGACAGCGTTGGAGAAGCGGTTCCACAAAGACGTCGACACAATGTAGCGATCATTTCTGACGGTAGTGCAGCGACGTCTCCCGGAACCATGTCTCCTGATGTAAACTCCAGTCTCTTGGAACCGTCGGTATACCCGTTGCACTCGAAATCAGCTGATGTTCATTTGCCGAGCAACTTCAACCTGCCGTAGTCCGATTTGCAGTAGGGCCACCACTTGAGCTGCTTCTTCTGCCGTGGTAACCATTTTCACTGGGTTTTTTCTTGTCAGAGCTCTTCAGGTGTGACCTCTGTGACGTCTGGATAGCGAATGACCCATAGTTGACTTTTACCCCTCCCCTTTCATACGCGTCCAGGGTGGTACAATCAGTTAGCCTCCAAACGCGGACGTCGCCACTTTTTAATCAAAGTGCTGGCGATTTGTGGTTTTTGATTTTCCGTAAACAAATGATTATTTTTTTGAAAGATTATTAATTGATTAATATCCCGCTAAATTCTTAATTTTTTAACTAAACCAGGTTACAAGTAGCGGCACGAAACTCTAGCGCTGACCGTTATTGCGCAGAAGAAAAAAATAAGGTACCTGAGGGGGGGCTAGCGGAATGAAGAGCGGGCGCGCGTAGCGTCGATTAGCTCTCCAGTCGCATTCCGTCCCCCGCACCGATACGACGCCCCGCGCCCTTTTTTTTTTTTTTAAAGTGATACCGCCGCCCATGGACACTCAATGCCAGAGGGCTCGCGAGTGCGTTGCCGGCCTTTCAAGTATTGGTACGCTCTTTTCTTGAAGGACCCTAAGTCGAATTGGTTCGGAAATATTTCAGTGGGCAGCTGGTTCCACAAAGTGGTGGTGCGCGGCAAAAACTGCCCCTTGAAAAACGCTCAGTTGTGGAACGGCTGACGTCGAGGTGATACGGGTGGAATTTCGTACTCTGCCTCGACGTCCGATGACGAAACTCAGCTGCAGGTATTAATCCGAACAACTCCTCTGAACACTCTCCATGATAAATGCGGTAGAAGATGCAGAGTGACCCCACATCTCTACGCAACGCCAAAGGATCAAGCCGCTCGGAGAGGGATTGGTCGTCGACGATTCGAACCGCTCTGCGTTGAATACGGTCAATTGGAAGGAGCTGGTACTGGGGAGCCCCCGCCCAGAGGTGAGAGCAGTACTCCATGTGGGGCCATATTTGCGCTTTATATAGTTGAATGCGGTGCCCCGGAGTGAAGTACCGTCTCGCCTTGCTGAGCACACCAAGCTTTTTGGAGGCTAATTTAGCCTTTCCCTCCAAGTGACCGCGAAACTGAACGTCGTTCGATATGTCAACGCCAAGTATTCCAATGCTGGCTGTGGCTTTAAGGAGAGTGTTTTCGAAAAGAGGAGTAGCGACAAAGGGTGTTTTTTTAGCGGAAAACGCGCAAACTTGTGTCTTCTTGGGGTTAAATTGGACTAGGTTTAGTCTGCCCCAGTCTGAGACTCCACGTAGTAGAGTTTCGACTTCAGACACAAATTTGTTCCGGTACTCATCGACAACTGCCCGAGAAATACCTGCCCGGCCAGTGTAAAGAGTATCCCCAGTGCTGTCATTAGCATAGCAATGAATGTTGTTAAGTTGCAACATATTATTGATATGCAGAAGAAACAGGGTCGGGGATAGAACACAGCCTTGTGGTACCCCCGCGTTCACGGGTTTAAGGTCGGAACATGCTCCGTCGATGACGACCTTGATGCTCCGATCGGCCAGAAAGCTGGATATCCAATCGCATAATTTCTCGGGTAGCCCATAGGCTGGAAGCTTCAAGAGCAGTGCTCTGTGCCACACCCGATCGAAGGCTTTCGCTATGTCCAAGCTAACAGCTAGCGCCTCCCCGTTGGACCAAATCCCGTGTACAGTCGCGTCATTAATATTATTGTTACTGTTGTTACGTTTTGTTGTTTTTTGTTACGTTTGAATTTGTTAGTGTTTTGTTGTTTGTTATTTGTTTTGTAAGTTTGTTTGTGACTTTAAAGTGAATATGCCTAGAACAAATACTGTTTTGAAAAGACAAGCCAGGAAAATGGTTTATGACGTGAATTGTTTTTTTAAAAGGGAATCTAGCGAATTAATTGATTCTTTGAAACAAATCCAAAGTGAGATTGACGAAGCTACAAATACTTTGTTCAGTCATTCGGACAGCAACATTGTAAATTTGAGCCAGATAAAACAAACTGCCGAAATCATTAAGGCAGGAAACATAAAATTTAATAGTATAATCAGCAAATTAGGTAAAATCTATATAGATAGGTAATATTACTTACATGCGCGACAGTAATCATGCGCAGCAGCTATCCTTCACATTTCGTTCAGCTTAATATCGTTATTTAGGTAATCATTAATCAAAGTGGCATATATTGTATTGCGTGCGCGACAGTACACATGCGCAGCAATCCCCTCCACGTATCGGCCAGCGCTAGACTTACGTGCCGCTGCCTATAATAATGACTTTTTATGTTAAAGATTTAAATAAAATAAAATTATCATATAAATATAAACAATGTAATGATAACAATTCTATAAATAAACAAAAAATCTACACTTATACTAAAACTTCAGCCCCATGTCATTCATATGTGTGATAACTTTAAGAACAATATGTTCCTTATGTATGTTTTCCCAAAATAACATACGATTATAAAATGGATTTCTTCCTTTTGTTAAATCTGAGCTTATACTCAAAAAATTTAGCCTTTTTTCATTCTCTACAGAATCCCAAGTGATTTGTAAAAGTTCATCGTTATCTGTAGGAGTAGGATTTCTGAAACAACACCATTATTTAGGAATAATAATTGTAAATTTATACATAGGGGCCTCATTGCCTAGCGGTCTTATTAAGTGGCAGCGATGTGAGGGGTACCGGGTTCGATTCCCGGTTCGAGGGCAAGTTTTAATTTAATTTAAATTTGTTCTCGGCCTTTGGGAGGGTTTTGCGGTACCGGGCGAGTGCCTAAACCGTACATGGAGGACACGGTCGAAGTTCTAAAGACAAGCATGAATTATAAAAAATCCTATACTTCACTCTGGCTAAATGCACAAATCGTGCCAGACCCATATAAAAAAAAATATACATATACATTCATAACCAATATTATAATTGAGAATAAATTTTATGCTGCCTTCTTCTTTTTTAATATTTAAGGAGTTGGTATGCTATCCGTGGCTCACCATAGCAACTTATGTTTACTAATTCTAAACTAGTTCCTTATTCTGAATTGTTGAATCCATTCAACATGTTATGGATCTGTGGTCTAAAAATAAATAGTTATTATATTTACATACCCATATTTTGCAAAATTTGTCCACATTTTGACACATCTATCCCTTGTAGTGAGTGAAACACAACTTCCCTTGTAAAAAGAGCCATCTGATGATTTTATTCGAAATAAAAATGGAAGCTCTGCAGTATGTCCAATAGTATTAAAAAAATTCTAATTCTTTAGGCACCAGCCATTCCCCAGCGTAATTGAGAACATAATAGTAGATAGGGCACTCAGGCGAAACTTTGCTATGTATTCGTATTGTTTTGTCCAAGTAATAATGAAAATAGTAATCTGTGAGAAACTGTAAGTATTGTTTTTGGGTTTGTTCATTAACTTTTTCTACCCCGACAAAGTAGAATGATAATATTTGTTGGCCAATTTTTCTTAGACTGTCACTGTTTACACTTGCTAATGATTTAGGAACCAGATGTTTGACATCCTCATTGTATTTATTATAATCCTTATAAAAATCTTCTTTTATATATTGTAGCACCTTAGCTTCCACATTGTTGGTACCAATCATCATCGGAACTTTATTAAACTTACCGGAATTAAGTATTTTAGCTGGACTTTTGCTTATAAATGTTGGTTGACCTTCAAATTCATTTTCTATAGATGGTTTGAATGGTGAATCAAATACATCATTCTCTACTCGGTATTTATCAAAAAAGAATGTGCAATAGGTTTTCATAATGTTGTAGCCTGATAACTTTCTCATTTCTTCAACAACTTCAAATTTGTCTGTTTTCTTTATACCCAGATGTTTTGCTAAGGTCATTGCAGTTTCAACTGGATTCTTAGCTAGAGACCATCCATTAAGGGCACTAGAACTTTGAACAATGGCTTTATGAAACAAGCCTACTGCCAAGGGAGATAAAGTCATAAGATGTACAATCGTACCTCCCGTACCACTTCCAAATGCAGTTACATTGTTAGGATCACCACCAAAGTTACTTATGTTAGCTTGAACCCACTTTAACGCTAATATGATATCCTTTAATCCAACATTTCCTGGTGCAGAAAAATCGTTTATTGATAGAAATCCAAAGGGTCCCAATCTAAATCCACATCTTACGAAAACTATTCCCTGATTATTTAAATGAGTTGGGTCAAGAATTGAATCTATATAAAAAACAAAGTTGCAGCTTCCAATCCAAAACATGACAGGAAGTGGTTCGTCAGGTTTAATGTTTGGGGAGGATACTTCAATATAAAGACAATCTTCAGAACCAAACACATCTAGATTAACAAAGAGTGATAGTGGTAATGGTGCATCTTTTGTGCAATCTAGTATATTTTTCCAAGGTTTTAGACATTTGGGAGGCTGAAATAAAGAAGGATATAGCACGAATTATATATGTCACCGGTAGAAATGGTTTATTTATCTTGAAAAATGTGTTCCTTCACCTTTAACCATATGATAATATTATCTGTTTGTATAAAACAATTTTTAACCGGATTGAAGTTATATATTTACAATTATTTTTCATAATTTTAAATTTAACCGACGTTTCGCGTGCTTTTTAAATATATATATATATATAAGGGTTGGAAATATAAATACGTCGCCTGAATTAGATAATACTCATTATGTAGGTGTCTCGGGGGACCACCTTGATTGGAACCCCTCCAAGTAATTTTGGCTGCCGGAGTTGCGTCTATAATTTAATATAATTTTGTGTATTGTATTGAAATTCGTTAAACGAAACATACATTTTATACTTTCTCTTAATCATTATAATATTTCAAAACCTGTGAAACAAAACGCAAACCGCTATTTTGAATGTATATTTTGACAGAAATTACACTGAGACTTGGATATATTTCACAATCGAGGAAATGTTATACCACTATTAATAAATATTTACTACATGTTAACTGTTACATTAATATTTATCTACAAGCAAACTAGATCTTGGTTAAGTTAGGTCCGTATTTATGACAACATCGATTCCGTCAACCACAACTGATGTGTTACTAGTCTGTTCTAGAGTTTTATTTTAAATCCGTACGCGCGGAGGGGCAGCCACCACCCACTGTAACAAAGCACAAGAATTATGCAAGCCGTAGAGGCTAAGGCTGGTCACCGAAGGCGATCAATAAGCCGGAGCTGCGAAGGCTTGAATAAAATGCCAAAATAACTCTATCCCTCCTCCACCCACTCGCACCCCCAATTCAGGCGACGTATTTCTAAATCGTTACCAAAAAAAAATATTACCATAAACCTTAGATTTCCAACAGGTGGTTCCGCATAAGGTATACTTTTGAATTTGTAATATGTCCCTTCATCTCTTTTATCAATGTATCCACAAATCCATCCATTTTGAGTCTGGACTATGCATTTTTCATGCTTGGATTCCATTCCTTTAGAGCAATTGGGAAATGTTTACAATTTTTGTGATGGAAAAAGCCCATAAAGAATAATAAAGTTTTCATCCAATAAATTAATGAAAGGATTTTAGTATATTATGAAGTTTTTATTAATATTAAACAAGTATTTAATTTAAATTTTATTTAATTAAATAAAAAATAAAAAAATATGTATAAATTTTATTTACAATATTTTTTTATTGTTTAGATATAGAATGGTAATTTGTCATATTATATGTATATATAATGTTTTTCTAACATTGGTTTAAAATTGTTATGAATATTATAACTTACCACCTTCTTGAATAATTTGATCCTCATTTAATTTAGTATCACTCTCAAAATCCATATCAGCGTAACTTTTATCTGTATGTATAGTATGAAGTTGTAACTGGTACAGTTATTTCAATTATTTTAAATGCCATGCATTCAAGCCAAAATATGAAACAAATACTGAACATTTTTTTAGTTTGACTTTGTAATCATTTATCATTATTCTGATTTAATGCTGCCAGCTTCTAGGAATCGTTATTTCCTAATTAAATACATTTCAAGTGTTATTGTAAAATAAAAGACGTTAAAAATAAAGAAGAAGGTAACGCCATTGCCCCGAAATATATTTTATCACGTCAGATCCCGACGCCGGGAATACATATAATACATGAGTGAAAATCGCAAGTCTGTGAAAAGAGTACACTAAGAAATTGTCCAACGCAACAGAAAGACAGCAAAGAATTTGGCAAATAACATATTGAACGGAGTTTTTGACAACGTATATCGTAAGCGTGAAGGAAATTAACAACAGATGGTGTAACAAATATTTTAAAATATGGCATCGTTGAGCTTTTCAAAGTCAAGTCAATATTCAAAAAGTCAAACATATTTTAAATGATTTGGACATATAGCAAAGTCTTCTGAATTTACAAAACTTAGTAAATGTAAATTCGAATTTGAGGGGTATGTAATAATTTATTACCCAACTTTATTTTAAAGTTCAGTATATTGCAACACTTAATGTTTACAAATAAATACAAGATCAACCACCACGTTGTTATGTAATTCATATGTACATTGTACAGTATCATTAAAGTATACATTGATTACTTAGACCAATCACTAATCAGTCATCAAATATACTATGATTATGTTTTATAATTATAATAAGAATATTTATTATACATATAATGATGCTCTTGGCCCATTGTTAATTTGTATTCGATATAGATCCCGGGTAAATAATATGGCTGGAGTCTCGAAGTGCAGACGTCGTTTTGTAGGATTTTCCTGCCAAAAGTACTCGTACATACGAACGATGTATACATACGAACGACATATGTACGAACTCGTACATATGAATTCAATATGTGAATGTTTCATCATTTAAATTTCTGTAATACGATAATAAAATTTATATTTGCACGTGTTTACGTTTTGTTTTGGCTTCGTAGGCTGCTTGCCTGCTTTGTGTACTACATACATACCTAACTATCACATCCCCTGGGTTTGTGGAATATACTTGTGGGAAAAGGTGAAAGGTGAAGACTATTATTAGGTGTTTATATCAGCGTAATTAAGTGCGGCAATTCCATACCGCAAAAAATATGTTATCTCATAAAATATCTAAAAAATATGTAATCTTTTATTTTATTTTATAAAGTATCGTTTGGTATCTTTAATTGTCTTGGTACTGTATTTGTGTGCGCGCATCTGGTGCTTTATAATTTCATCAAATTAATCGATTATTATAAATATAATAGGTACCTATGTTTTTATTTTTAAAATCTTGGCTACACTACAATTTTTATTTTCAAATAAATTTATACAAAGAACCACAAATCACAAAACACATCAAAAGTAATTTTTTAAGCTATTTTTCACATTCATATAGGGTCTGATTCGCGAACATAGAAATCCTTTAACAGATCCGGATTCATTATTGCATCATCGCAAAATCGTAATTTATTTACAATATCCTTTTTTAACTCCTTTACATCATGATCTAGCATAGTTTTAAACGCAGTTGTGCTTATCATGTTAGCGAAGAACTTTCTATTGGTCGTAAACTTTTCGGCGACTCCAACTGTGGTTTTAGATGGTGAATTTATAAAAACCTGAACATTATCTACAAAAAAGCTATGACAGACATTATTTTTAAAATAATTTGGCAACATTTTATTAATATTAATACGTTAATTAACAAATAAAGAAACGATAAGTTTATGCATATAAATATTTTTATAAAAACTTACTTCTGATGAGGCATACTGGTAGCTGCGCATTCGGAAAACATATTTTGGAAATTTTCCATAACTGTTTCGGCGATTTTAAAACCTTCGTTCTGTCTGGTTTGGACAAAAAAATTGTAGAAATGGAAAACATTGGACTTTTCGGCTTTCTCTACGTAAATAAGGAATTAACGAAAAGTATATACTCAGGACTTAACATAACCTAGAATAAATAAGTTACTTACTTATCTGTTAAACTTGAATCGCATCGTATTACTGTTAATTTTAGAAAAATCATACACAATTGTGTTAATACACATCGCATATCGGTTAGGCACCTATCGCTCGATACTATTATATACAGGTATAAATATTGTGCACACAAAATTAAATATAAACTTTTATGACTAATAAAAAAAAAATAATATATAAATACAAACCTATATTATATTGTAAAAAACATGACTCTTTTATTTCAATAATAAATTACATTTCAGATAAAATGCGACAGTACATTTGGGCATAAATCATTAGAAAAATTTATTACATAATTTCTGGAAAATCAAAAACAAGAAATTTGGCTATGTTTGGTGTTTCTTCTACAGATCTTTTATTCCTTTTTACACACTGTGGCCTTCCTTTGACACTGTGATCCTTGTAATAGCCCATGTTGCAAATACAGAAGTTAGGTGCTGAACATACACCATTCAGACAGCCGCCAGCACAATGAGGTATGCATCTGCAGGATGTAAGTAAGAAAAAAATATAAGTTAAATTTAATCTTAACACGTAAAAATATGAGTAGCGAGCCGATACTAGACAGATTGTCAACAGCTAACATATTGTATCTTTTTATCACAGCGTAAAAACTATTTGACAGAAAGCGACGGAAAGGTATTCCAATTACTGCAATTAATTAAATGAATAAGTAAACATAATTGTACCTCGACTCGGTGGGGTCACTTTTATCCAGTACGAAGCCTTTGTTGCATTGACATCTATTTCCCTCTACACAGAATCCATTAACACATGGCTGCAAGCAATCCGGTTCATATTCTTGGTTATACTGCTGAATATCAGGATACAATTGTTGGCCTTGTACGCCCGTGTGAAACTGGTTTCCGGAAAGCCCTGAACTAGGGGGATAGGCGTGGTTTTGGTTACCATATCCTTGGTTGCCTTGGCCAGTGCTCTGGGGCTCAGGTTGATGTTGATTAGGGTGTCCTGGCTGACTGGGATATCCGGGGTATTGGCTAGGATATCCGGGCTGTCCGGGTTGGCCATTAGGACCAGGTTGGCTTGGATATCCTCTTTGGCCAGGCTGACCGGCTTGTCCCGGATATCCTGTTTGCCCTGACTGACCTAACTGCCCTGGATAACCTGTTTGTCCTGGCTGACCTGACTGCCCTGGATAACCCGATTGGCCCGGTTGCCCCGGATATCCCGATTGTTGTCCGGGATAAGGACCTGAGTAATTCCCCGGTTTGGTGTTGTTACCAGCGTAAACTTGATTACCAGGATAAAGTGGAATGTTAGGTGAGGGTCGGAAGGTCGTCGATATTAATGGGGTGGTAGTTTCAGGGTATTCGCATTTACCCGGTGCGACACATTTGCCATTAGGTGCACAATTCCTGAAAAAGAAAGGCAGAGAAATCAAATCCAAGTTGCATTTGGATATAGTTAAGAATTATAGGGACAAGGTCTCAATATATACGCAGTATTGAACTGTTAGGTGATCATATGAACTTTTTGCTTTATGTATTTATTTATATTAATTTGGACTTATAGGATTCGTCTAATTGCTATGACTATATACGTACTGATGGCATTGAGGCACGCAAACAGATTGTGGGTTTCTCTCGTACCCATGTTTGCATCGGCACTCATTAGGCGCCACACAATCACCGTTTTCACAATTTTCACACACAGGCTTGCAGTTTCCAGTTGGTGTTGAACGATACCCTTTCCTGCAGTCACAGGTATTCGGTGCGGTGCAATTTCCTGAAGCATATAACCTCTTTTAACCATGATTAATGTTATTTTGAATTTAGTACGCGGCCGTCAGGGTTTGGTGTTCAACTGGTGATGTAATATATGGTCAATCATGTATGAATAGAGGTACGATTGCCAGAACCTATAATTCTTTCAGATTAACAGTAGAATGATTGCTTTAAAAACTAATAAAACACGTGAATGTTCATGTTTCCTGCTCTATTAGAGGGCGATAAATAAGGTAAAACAGCTAGTCTAGTTTAGCAGTATTTTAGTACATTTTAAGGTTCCGTTTAAATAGTATCAAAAACATACCAATTCCTCCACAACTTTCTTTACAAGAAGGGAAACAATATTTGCTCTCAGAGTCTAAAGCAAACCCTTCCTTGCATAAGCATTCTCCGCCAGCGCATTGACCATTCTGACAACCAATGGGACAAGTTGGGATGCAGAAACCCGCGAGATTTTTCACGTGATCCGGGAAACAGCTGCATGTATCTGGAGCTGTGCATAGAGCATTCACACACTCCTGTGTGCAAACTGGATCACAAATCCAGAAGTTATGGATATTTCTTATGTAGCCTTGACAACATGATCGTATACGACTAAGTTCTGGGCGTGACTGAAATGGAATAGAGATTAAGGTAGCTTGTAACGTATTGTGTATAAAGAGAAAAAAAATATTTTTTATATTTTTTTGTCTCTTTCTTATTCCTTTGAAAAATCGAAAATTATCTTAAAGGAACCATGAAGATATATGTACAAAAATTAATTCATCAAAATATTTACAATAAAAATTATTTTTCGGTGTACTAGTTACAATATCAATTAATAGTTTAAATTAATCAAGCGAAATATTTGTATTTTATCTATTCTTTGTTGTAATATAAAAATATTTGTAACTGAACATGTATTAATATCTAATAATAATTAATATTTTATCGGTATTTTTAAACCAGCAATTAAACATAAAGAAATCAGTTTTAGAAGCATTAATATGTATTTCTTTACTGACGAGTCATAAGTGTAAATTATGTTACCTATATGATTAAATGATTTTTTACTTTTACTTTACTTTAAATGTTGTTTTTATTTAAGTATTATCTTTGTGTACTTACACCGTTTCCAGCAGGAATATGAGCCTGATTGTGGACTAAACTGGCAGTACTGAAATAATTAAAATAATGATTAAATAATTCAAAGTCGTTCAAGCAATCTCATCGCATAACTTCAATACCGATTCAAAACGGATTACATTAGGTTTTTAATTAGAAATTAGCAAGCAATCTAACGATTGGCTAGCATTAGTCTAGCAGAATAAAATGACGTCATCTTGAAATTTTCATTGAAATCCGCAATAGGCTTGAACTCCGTATTAGCGTGGTAAGCTTGCATGCGTCAATAGGCAAATTTAATTAATGAAAAAGTGTTTTTGGTGCACACACCAAAGTTACATTTTTAATAACTCTAACCAAAGAATACTGTCTTCTTCTTCTTTCTTTATTGGCTCCGGCACGGTTTGTGAACTAGCCGGCGTCAAGTTGAATACTGTCTGAAGATATTTCAACGCTCTGATTTTGTTCTTTGTATCTAAAGTGATCTAATCAACCTATTTGTTGAGTTCTTGTTGTTGTTGTTGTACTTTTTAGATTGCAAAATAAAGAAACCTTCGCTAATACATACGGCGACACGGTATGTAGGATGAATATTGCATTTGTGTGGTTATATACTTACGGTACTTCTATATAACAAACACCTATATCATAGTTGACGTGCATTTGTGTTCTGTTTTGAGAGCTAAAACCTCCTTGTGTTGAGTTACCATGAAAGCTAAAAATAAGAAAACAGTTACTCTCTAAGCAAACATATTATTTTTTGTATAATATAATATAGTGTTATTGAACTAAAACTTTTCAGTTCTAAGTTTGTATATTCTCAATCAGTGACAATAAAACAGCGTTCCACACTCAATAAATCTGCCAAGTTGTGATAACGGTATGGTGAAAAGAGACACACGACTTAGAACCTTTTAGAGGTAGACGGTTTAATCGCTGCAATTTCATTGATTCAGTTTATTTGGTTATGGAAAAACGTATTGTTGATTGGTCTAATTCGATTTAAAACTAGGATTAATATGTTCTATTCACACGCATAACTTAACTTTTAATACCGACAATATGCAAGTTCGAACGAAGCGCTGATGTCGCAACCTTGGAATCACGAGGTACATAAAGCCGGCTTTGTGATGGGGATCGCTTTCAATATTGCTATTGGCCATTGGAAGTTACAGAGTAAGGGCTCTGTTCTCGATTATAAGAATGGGACTAAAATATTTCAGACCGCCTTTAGTTAAAAATAAACAATATTTTTAATATATCGTATATAAGATTGCTTAATAGTAATTTAAAACATACTTAGGTAGTTTAGCTCCAGGATTGTATTCACGATAATATCCACCTTCGTGACCACCTTTGACTGACTTCACATACTGGGCATTAGCTGCGTACACGCAGACCAGGGCTATGAAAATAGCTAATATCCGACACATGATCAGATATTAACCTCGCTGTGGATTTAAAATATATTTTTCTACACACATTACGCAAATATGATTCTATAAGTGAACAACTCAAGGTTCTATTATTAATATTGAACACAGAATGATAATCATACACATAGTATTGTCTTTGATTAATATAACCTTTACACATTTAAAGAAAAAACTTTTAAACGAAATTTATCCGACGTTTATTTAAAATTATGTTAAATAATTGTAAATTTATAATAATACATAACTTTAATCCGGTTAAATAATTTAAATAATACACACTTAAATTTGTAAACTATACACAAAAACAATGTATAACTGGTAAAGTTTGAAAATACTTTTTCTATTGCCAAAACAATCAGAAATATTTAAAGTACAAAGCAAACAAAAGACTTTATTATGAATATTTGAATAAGCAACTTATCAAATAGTTACGGTACTTTACTGTCAAATTGTTACTTAAGTCATCGGCATGTAAACTTATTAATTATCATCTTTATTCTGTGTGTACAATGTATCTATATACAAATAAAATTAATAATAAAAAAAAATAACACTTTTTATAGCACGAAAAAGGATGTTTAAAGCATACTGGTTTGAAATAAGGAATCTCACAATTTTTAATGCCACGAAGCCTTCAAATTTTTGAAGGTCAGGTATTTTTGAATTAAGCCTATAACTTACCCAATAGTATAGACCTTTCTCGTATTTCTATAGATTGGACCAAGGAAAATAGCTGTAATAAATACAATTTTATCAACTACTCAGTTAAACCAATACAAAAACACTAAGAACTGGGTGCTGGTTATGGATGATTTGTGTTCGGAGATTCAAATGATTCCGTACGTATTCAACCTGTTTTTGATTTAAATAGTACGGAATCATATGAATTTTATTAGAGAGACATTTTGTCAATTCTTAATATAACTTTTAAATGCGATTTTGGTTTAACGTTTCTTTCCTAGATCTAATTAGAGTAGCAAGAGTTATCATTATGAAATCATTGATTAACCGATCAGCTGAGAATGTAAGAGATGTAATATAAATTCATATTTATATACCTGTGAATTAATCGTTGAGAAGATAATATAGATAAGATTCCAATTAAATAAGTCTGTTTAATTTTAATAAAGGTTTTTATGAATAGAAGTGATCCCTATTTCTCGCTATAATGCTGTCATCGAGCGATGAGATAATTCTACCTCGTTGTGCAACTTCTGAATTATCCATAATATATTTTATATGTATTTATTTATATACGTACACCACATCATGTATAATTCATTTTCTACAGTCTTAGTCTTCTAAAACGCAGGACAATTAGGTACATTAAGAATAAATTAATATCACTCTTCAAACTACATTTTTTTATTATATACATAGTTTATATATACTGTGGTGGAAACATAAACTATTTACAATACTATATACTTATTAACATTATTATTATACGTATCAGTAATTATATTAGTAGCTTGAATTACTATCGTAAACTGTTTATCCTTTAACTAAACTAGGTTTCGGCGGAATTATTAGGGTTGAAATTTGACTAATAAAAATATGTATGTTTAAATGTTTTAGAGACAGGCCAGGCCTTAGTAGTATAAGAAGTCTATTGGAGCTTGTTCAGACAAATTTCAAATATTACATCTTTTGTCAAGGCAGCAAAGTTCGTCAGTCGAGTTTAAAATAATCTTGCTCCCATTTTTTATAATCATGATGAAGAAATAAAAAAGTGCAACTCATTAGGTAGTATTACGTTTAGTTTTTGATTTAGTTCGCGCGCGGATTATTCTTTGACAGCCAGTAACATTTTGTTAAATGTTTCTGATGGCTCTCTTTAAATAAATAAATGTGATGCAAATTTAATCCCTTGTTGTTTGTGAATAGTGTGTTCTTTTGATGCAATTTATTTTTGATTTGTTTATATTTTTTAGCAAAAAAAAGCTAAACACAGTTATTATTTTAAAACAATATTATTGCAGCATATAACAGTTGTGTAGAGCGTTATTATTTCAACTTGCATATTATATACTGATAATTAGTTTTGTTATTAAAGGAAACGTAAGATAATATAAGCCCACGCGTGACCCTCACGTTTATCACTTATCAATCCAATGCTAAATTAATATGTATTAATTCTACGAATTCATGAAATTCCATTATTAAAATATACCTACCTACGGCTAAGGAGTATGGGCGAATCTAGGGTTATTTTAGAGGGTTGGCTGGGCCTCTAGTGTCCCTTGGGTGGGCATGGTCCACCTGTTTCCTACTCCATGTACGTCTATGCTTATGAGTAACCAATTATAAATATAAAACAAAAACCTCTTGTCCTTATAAAAAAATCTAAGCGATAGGATATTCATAAAAATATTTATGATTGGAGTATTATACTCTATACATATGTTTTAAACTTATTATCTGTTGATTTTGTTTTTAATAAATAATGTAGTGTCGATATGATATGCCCAAAGGCCGAGGACACTATCGCAGCAACAATAATATGTAAGATAAAGTAAACAATTCATACGATATTTTAATACTTTTATTAATTAACTGTTATGTACCGTAAGAATGTACATAATACTAATGTAATTTTAATGGCTTCACACCATTTCTGTTATAATCTATTACAATGCAATTAATTTAGCGCCATCTGTGGATCAAAGGTTAAACTAACAATACGGTCATAATTCCGTGACCGCTTCTCCGTTTAAATTCATGACTTCAACAGCGTGTTCAGATGGCGGCCTCCAACACGGGATTTCGGCGTATAATGGCTCAGCATTTGTACTGTCAATAATGTCTAATTTAGCTTCACATTTCAGTGCGTCAATGGTATACTCCGCTAAGGTTCGATGACTGTGTTGTTCCTCATGGTTAATAGATGGCGCGATAGATGACCGAGCAGATACTTCTAGACTTCTTTGTGGTAGGTGATCATAATGACATTCAAGAATGCCTAAAACATAAGGAGGCTTGATTTTGTAAGAATTAAAAGTAAAAATAATTAAATATACTCAGTTATATATAATTATACCTCGAAAGTTTTCCAGCATTATCGGTGAAATGTTTTGTACTACTACAGGCCTCATAAATTGTTTCAAGTTTCTATCCAATGTGGATATTGGTTGATAGTGGCACTTTTCTGAACGAGGTGGCTCTGGAAAAATATAAAAATAAGTGGCCCATGAGGGGATCGAACCCGCGACCTTCGCGTTATTAGCACGACGCTCTAACCAACTGAGCTAATGGGCCTTGTGATCCACTCTTGAAATGTTGTATCATATTGGACAATGTTTCATGATTTAAAAATAACTTTAGTATACTAGAGATAAAACTTGTTTGATAAAGTTTCTATATAAAAATAACAAAATAGTAAATCAATAAAACTATCAGAAGGCACGAAAAATGTATTAAAAAGTTACTAACCTGGTAATGGCGTATGAAAGATGCTCCTTACATACGGAGGCGGATCATCGTTACCCATCATAGCCCTCATCTGTATATCGTGTATTTTCCTTATATCATCATATCTAGGCCTCCTACACCTTTCAAACATAACTATTATTACAGCCACTGTTATAACTGCCATCATTATACCTCCAACGACACTTACAACAGAAATAAGATCAAGCGAATTTTTTTCTCTCTCCTTATCGGTCATGACTGCTGTGATATGCTCCGGCTCTGTTAAAATATGAAATGTTTCATCTTCAGACGGACTCTCAGTTGTTATTGTATTAGGAATGGTTTTAGTTGTATTTCTCAGATTAGTCTTCTTTGGTGGAATTTTTACAAGAATAGTAGTTTTAACTTGTTCGGTAATGTTAGTTGTTTTAGATCTTTTAGTAGTCGTTTCATGGGTGGTCTCTGGAGTTCTGAATATTTCGTCTTTTAAGAATTTTCTTTCATCTTTTAAATTTATGGTCGCTCTAGTTGTTATTTCAGAAACATTGCTAGTGGAAGTTTGTAAAGCTATGGCGTTAGTGCTGTAAAAAGATTTTTGATTTGTAATTGCAAGATTCGTCATGCTGTTAGTTGATTTATTTTTCAGTGTTGATGTAGTGAAAGCCACCTTTGTAATATTAGAAGGTTTTGCGGCAGGTGAAATTTTTGTTAATGCTTTTTTAGACGACGTCTTTGGTATCATTGTTTTTGTAACATTTTTTATAATTGGTGTCATGGTGGATAAATTTCTTTGGCGTGTAGTTAATATTTTTATGGTAAAGGGTGCTTGAGTAGGGGTCGCTGCCATGGATCTTGTAAAGCCAGTTTCCACACTTTGGTTGTACGTTTTCTGTGTTTTCGTATTCCGAGCTATGTGAGTGGCGGTCGTCAATGCAATTTTTTTAAATGAAGCATGTGATACTGAAGTGGGTATAATAGAAACTATAATTGTCCTCGGAGTAGTTATTTCTGACGATGAATCATTCTTACTTCCATTTCTTATAGGTATTCGTTCGTGGTTTGGACTAATTTTCAATTTGAATTCTGTTGATATACCTTTCTGAGTCGGCTTGATCCATATTTCCTTGGGCTTAAATTTTGAGACATTTAAAAACTTTGTATTTGTCTCAATCTTTTTAACGGCCTCGGTTGTAGTTGAAATTTCGTTCAAAGTAGTCAAAGCTGGAGTAGACGTAGAATAAATCGTAGAAGATATTGGTGTGGTTATAAAGATGTTTCGGATGGTTTTAGTAGTCAATGGAGACTTAGAAACTGAAGTTACATGCGCAGAAGTTAAGTTTGTCGACGTACCTTCTGTGGGGGTTTCGGTTCTATTGTAAACAAAGGTAGTTGGCACTGTCTGAGTTGTATCTATAGACATTGGTGCACCAGCAGTTGTGGAGGGTAAAGCAACATTACTATATGCATCATTGGCTACTATCATAGTTGTTTTTGTAGAGGTCGTCATTTCTTCAGTTTTAAGAGTTGTGGCATATTTAGTAGATATTGGACTATTATAAGTCACAGGTGTTGTCGATTCTAAAGAAACCGTTTTGGTAGTGGCAACAGTTTTAGTAAAGGGAGGTAAAGTTTGAAGAGTAGACTTTGTAGTTGTTAGTATTTCTTCCATTAGTGCAGGCGGGGGTTGTGTAGTCATGCGGATATTGCAACTGAAAATTAAAAAAAATCCTTATATACATAAAGCATCTACAATAAAAAACTTAACTTACGTTATAAAATATATTGGTTTAAGTGCTTTGATCCTGGGTTAACTAAATAATTAAACAGTTAGACGATTCAGAAGATATGGGGAGGAAACAGATATTTGACTTGTGTAGGTTTGAAATAAGTTAGGAAAAGCAGTTTTATAATGTAAGTGGTAACCCACCTCTCACCTTGCCATCCTTCCAGGCATTCACAATCTCCAGTGATTGGTGAGCAAGTTCCTTTCAAACATTTTTTACAATTATTCACACAGTTTGGCCCCCATTTGTTTGGTGGACATTCTAAAAAAATTAAACCAGAATTAAACGAAGGAATTGTACCGTTTAGGTCGATAGTATCAAATTAAAAGCTTGACTTGCCTTCTGAGCATTTATTGCCAGTTTTTCCGTTTGGACAAATAGGAACACACGAAACTTCCTTCATTTTATATCCTGGACAGCACACAGTTACGTCTGCAGTACGTTCCTGCGTCTGAAAAAGGTACATCATATATTTTAATATACATTTCCGGCTTTTTTAAGTTATACGAGTATTATAGATAATGTGCTGAGACTTCAAAACAAATACCTTTACACACATTAGGTGTATGATTATTGTTGTAAACATATTATTATTGATAAAAAATTCTCCTGAGATTTTATTCGTTCTAATTGAAATGAAATTAGGAATGATCTTGATTGATTGTTAATGTATTGAATGGTAGTGTGTTTTGGTGTATGTTATTGCAAGCTAGTATAATTATGAATATACTTCAAGTCTCGTCAGGTCTCTCATCTCGGTCTTCCAGCGAGAACATCTCGGCGGCATTGAGAAGCACCACTCGTATGTTCTCACTGACATTGGAGCGCGATACTTCACACGTTTCGTTATGTTGTACCTGAAACGTTTATTAAAAAGCATCAGTATTGTTATACAAAAGCCTGACAATAATAAAAAATGTTTTACTGAAATTTTTCCTGTTTTTATAACAACCTAGCTGTAGTCCCAATAGGCAGTCTAGTGGAGCATACACCCGGCTTCGATAGGTAAACATTCGTATCTGCGAACTTGTGTCTTTTGTTTTTTTATTTATATCTAAATTAATCTATTGTGTTATGAAGGCGTTTAATATTATACATTACAATGTGAATTTTGAATAAAGAAATACTCAGGTTATTAACAGCTATTAAATAAAAAAACTTCTCGAGTTAAACATTGAACGTGATTTATTGTTTTCCACAGGCAAACCAACATCTAAGGATAGTGATCCTATTTCGACAATTGTTTTGTTTAGGAGATTATGTTACATTGAATATTACTTACTTCTGTTTCACTGTGCACACATTGGGTCCACTCAAACTTGTGACTTGCAAAACAATGGCCATCAGTATGGATAACACACAAATCACTGTTTTGGTCCGGACCCATGACTTTAGAACTGTCATTTTTGTTACTAATTCTTCCAATCCATAATAACTATATTCGTCTATGTCTCATTTTATCTGTAAAATATTTAAGGTGTTGATTTGTTTGATTACCATCTGCTAAGCGTTTAATGGTAGACGTTTTCGTATTAGTACTGTATTTTTTATACCAAATATAATACATATTACCCTATTACCTATAATAAGTTTAATACATATAAAGACTTGTGTGAGAACATTTTAAAATTAATACTTTAGACTCTCGACGAAAACAATATGATTTATTGCTACTCCATGACATCATCTCAAATAAAATTAATTGCAGCTCCCTTCTAGAAAAATAGCCCTTCCTTGCTCCAGCCTACCAGACACGTACAACGATCAATATTTCAGCCTTGACTTGTTTAAGCTATCGCGGAATAGCTTCAAAGCAGCTCTTAAGAATATCCATAGCGCAAAATCACCTGCATCATGAACATACTCCACATACACACCATCACGTACATACACTCACTTTTACACCATCATACAACACAGCCAAATTAGGTACCACTTAGTTAAATGTATTGAATAGTTTTTATTTGTTTGTTTCCTTATGTAAATTTTTGAACCTTTTTGTAGTTAAATGTATTATGTACTCCATATCTGGCTATATTTTCAGTGTAACTGTTTGTTATTATATATAATTTATGTTAGATGTAGGATTACGGAATACATAAATAAATATTGATTCCATACATTCTATATGTATTTGACAAATTGATACTTGACACACTCTAGTACCATCGCTTTAAGGGGGACGTTGGGAAGCCGACGCTAATGTACTTAACAATTTCGGTTACAATAATGCAATCTTAGTATTACGACACAACGCGTCCCCTATCACACGACAGTTAGTGACAATTAATTCATATGTCCTATTTACGCTCCCCATCCTGTACAGTTAGTTGACCTTAGTTTAGTTATTAGTTACCTATTTATAACTACATCTCTCGGATACCATGGACTACGAAGTTTAAAGCAGGACGTAATATGACGCGACCCTAAATTTGAGTGAAATAATTTGAAATACAAAAATTTAGTCTTCAGATAATAATAATCATTCATCAAATTAAAAGAATGTTTACTGATAGCTTAATTGGATCAATTCTGAGAATTTAGCTTAATCATTGGTGAATTTAAATTCATATAAATGAAATATCATTGACCGTTAAAATTCGGTGCTGTTATCAATCAGTTTGTGAACTATAACGCCTATGTTTTGTCATAGACCAGTTACAGTAACTAGTTCTAATGGAAGGGGGAAAACTGCCTGTTTCCGTTGTTCTATTGGTACGGGCTGTACAAATTGGCTTCAAATAATATTATGGAGAGCATTCAACTCGAAGATTTGGCTTGAACGTATAGATTTATAATCATTCTGAAAATATGAAAACTACGGTATCCGGAAAGAAAATACTACTGCAATGAAACGGTATATACCTACTTTGAAAAAATGAAAAAACAATAGAAAAGTAGCAAGGGGAAATCGTAAATCATTTCATCATTGTCAAGTGGAGTCGTCCTGCAGAGGTTAAGATGTTATTTTCCAAGACTTAATAATATAAAATTTAAATTTATATTTAGTATTTTGTATGTTTGTGTTTTACATGTCGCCATGCCTTCTCCTTAAAAAGGCTAACGGTTGCAGCTCCTAATCTTTCTATATTTGCTTGTATGTGACTGAACTCCTCCTAAACGACTGACCGTTTTGATGAATTTTTTTGTGTGTTTTCTGGGGATGGTTTAGATTCACAAATCACCGAATGGCACTGCAGTCGGTACTTTCATCTTTGCTTAATATCCTAATCGCTTTAAATATCATGAGGACAACGTCTGTGGGGTCCTAGTCTTTCTATAAAAAAATTGTGTATTGAAATATTGAATCTTTTCAATAGTGGTGGTGAGTTTGATGGCAGGTCTTCTCATCCGTTCTACGCCCTTGATTTGGGTAAAACTTGAACCGGTAGTAAATTTAGATAATTTTTTATTGGTGTTCATATAAAATTAGATTTTGATAAAAATACATGTTTAGACACTTGTTCACAAATTCACTTTCGGTTCATCAACGCTATTAAAACTTACATGAATGTGCCCTAGTTAAAATTAATTTTGAAACACAGAGAATTAGTTTAATGTATAAGCCAGCTGCCTATATGGCTGCCTCATGGTAAATTGGCTTAATTACTTGCACATCTGGTAAGTAGATTTAATTCTGTTTGCTCCTCAGGCGATAACACGAGGCTTGTATGTTTCTATTACGATTTATATATACTTTATACCCGGCATATTATAACAAATATATATATGTATATGCCCTACATTTGCCATAGGGCAGGTTAACCCCAGAAAATTAAAGAAAAAGCTTCTATGTCACGTATTTATAAAATTATTGCATTTCAAAACAGTAATTAAGCACCCTGTGATAACCTTTTCTTACTAAACGACTGCGTTGATAAAAATCACTATGCTATGTTGATAAGTGGCAATAAGAGATGGCGCTTTAGCCGGACTTCCAAACTGGTATATAATATTTAATTTTTTATCATAACGAATATCTGCAATTAAATAAATAACACAAATTGCATATGTTTTAAAGGAGAATAAGATGGGGCCGACATATGTACCCGTGTTGTCGTTTTTTAAGAAGATATTTGATTGAAGCAGAATGTTCCCCCTTGGACCAACAAAAATACATTAAAGTACTTAGTATAAAATTGCTGTTATTTCGATCTTGGAGTATTAAAGCCTTTTGATATTTCAGTTATAGCCCCGCTTGGAGTGGATATTTGGAACCAAACGTATTTTTAAAGAAATGTTTATTTCTTGGGCAAAAAAAGTCCATGGCATTACTGACAAACACAACAACTATTATTTCTCTGTAAATTAAATACTGCATCAACGCGGTAAACGGATAGATTGAAAGCAGGGTTGGTGATCGATAAAACAAGAATTTGACAGCAATTCATAGGATAGATGTAGATATAGATAGATTAATACAGATTCATGTAGATAGATTTCGTGATATAAAATTACCAATCGCCTATAACTGCTATTTATTTTGATGTATCTTCCGTAATTGCTTCCGCCAATACGACGCTGCGTATAAAATTAAAAAAAAGCTTTGAAATAGTTCTGTATTATGCGGTATCCCTATACCTGTGTGGGTTCTAAGTTGATCTTATAAGAGCTTTATAAAGCAAAAAAAAAGGTCTACCTGATAAGTTGCCGCAAGATGGATTTTTTTGAAATATATCTAACTATATTTTATTAAGTACATAGTTAATAAGTAGAGTTAATTTATAAAAACTTACAGGTCTTTTTTATTCACAATCACTTCAGTATTTGGTCACTAAGAAACTGCGTAAAATACCAGGAGATAAGCACTTAAGTGGTTGTCGCGTGTTTTCGACGATAGCATCGGGACTCGACTGGGATGCGACAGGATGGTACAGCCGATAGCAATGCGGGTCGTAGGAAAAATAGGGGCACCGCATCCTTTACAGCTTTCTAAGAATTATCATTCAAACAGATTTAATTAAATTTCCACTGTACGTAAGGCGAGTTAGTTATTACTTTATGATAACGCGAAATGTATTTGATATACCTGTTTACATAAAAGATGTCTTTGATACTGTAAAAATAAGACAGAAATATTAAAACTTTCTGATCTAATCCATCAACATAATTTCCTACCTTGTGAGACAAACAAATGAATTCCGTATGAAGGGTATGTCAGTTGAAAGTATTAATTAAATTCAGAGATACTCGAAAAACTCCGTTGTTACATACTTTATGGTTTATATAATATATATTCATAATAATTTCTACAATTAATTATTAATAATAAACAGCTATATTAAAAAAAAATTCTATGATTTATTATTATTTATTTACCTGCCTTCAAAATATAAAATAAAATTTAGAAAACGTAACAGGAGCATTTTGTACTAGGCTACCAGAAATAGGAAGGAGATTTTGCTATGTTAAACGCAAATCTAGCCTTTATTTCTTATTCGCAAGGAAACAAATTGCCGTGGAAACGTTTATAACAATATCTACTGGTTTAACGCTGGGGACAGCAATTCAATAAAAGAGGCGACGTGAAGTCGGGGTGTCTGAATCTAATATAAGTGCTATATATGTTATACTCTTTGTCGAGTGTTTGTTCAAACTGCATCCGTCGAGGGGATATTGTACACTGTTGGTAGTACTTGTGTTGGTTATATACCACTTTAAGTAATAGTGCTATTAATAAATCAGGACCAATTTGCACTTCAATACTTGAGCGATAGTTGAAAGTTCTCATCTTATTTCACCATTTTTGTGCATTACTAGCTTAGCAGTTGGAAATTTTGCCAAAAACTCTTGCGGAATTTTCAAAATAATTCGTTATAGCCGATTCACACAGAATCATAATGACTATTATACCTTAGCCCTTCTCAGAAATCTATCTATTGGTAAAAGCTGTGAAAATATGTTCCGTAGTTTTTAAGTTTATCACGTATATGCAAACAGACGTGGCCAGACGACTTCATTTTATAATATGTAAGAATAGGCGCGATATTTGTTTATTTTTACTATATTAATAGATTCCCAAAAGCTTTTTAACTAGTCAAATGGCTTGAGCCCAGCGTTCCAAATTTGGTGGTGCCGTAGGACTTCTCTTTGTGCTTAAAATTAAATTTTCATTCCATCGGTGAAGACAACATCACACGGAAACCGGCATACACAAAATACTACTCTAATAAGAAAAAAAATGTCACAAAACAGAGGAGCCACTCATTTTTATTTTTATTTATTAATGCTTATAGACAGTAATCTTAAAGTAAAACAAAGCTAGTAACTGTGTCAATGTCATAGATATTCTATGTGTTTACAGTAGAAAGCGTATGTTTTTTTGACACCGAGAGCTTTTAAGCACCGAAAACGTACACAAAATAGATTCTGCTTGGTAGTAAAAGTAATAAAACTTAACACATATGTATTTAACCTGGGCTATGTATATAAATATATACATGCATAGTCTTTAGAGACTCATGATAGCTATTGTTGTGGTGGAGTTTTCATATAACACTTGAGCACGTTTCCGCTAAGGCTCTAGGGAAAAAGCCTTTGTCACTATCCTTTGTTTTACATAAAGATTACAGAACCCCTGAAATTATACCTACAGGTGTTCAGTGCTCTACTTTCAAAAGAAATCACGATTTTCTTTCTACAAAATGAGTACGAAAACTGATTGGGTGATTTTACAAATGGAAATATCTCCTAGATGTAGTGAAACTACCGTTTCATAATTACATTTTTATTTATTCCTTGTAATATTAGCTCTTAAACGAATCTATATACGTATATACAAAGTTAAATATATTTTATTTTTATTTTACAGTATATATTATTATGTCACCTGTCTAAATAGTACAAGTTTTTTATATAATTCAATTAAAACATTATTTATATAAGGGGAAATTCTGTCAATATTCATCTAATTCTTAAGCTAATGATTGTTGCCAACATAGAAGTTAAGAGAATGGTAAGGAAACTGCTTATATCGAAGTGTCTGCTCGCTGCGTTGTAGAATCCACCGTATACTTGCAAACCAGCAGTTTCGATACTGAAAACAAATATTTTAATTGTTAATTCCGAGAAATGTAACATTTATATATTCATGTATATAATACGTGACGGCATACGTTTCTATGAAAAAAAAAAAAGAGAAAAAAATTTCCCAGAATGAAAGGAACACTGCCACAGGGATTTTTTAAATTTACGTTACGTTATTATAATTTTAATTGTCATAATTTAGTAAAAAATAATATAAAAAACTTGAGAACGCAAAATTTATAGTCGATATGCGCTACTAAAGTTTTCGTTCACCAAAATACTGCTTCACATATATTCACAAAGTGTACACATTGATTTTACTTATTTCTGAATTTACTATTTTAATTTAATATCTTATACGAAGTGCTTAAGTTCGGATACGTTTAAGATGCTTAGAACTGCGATCGTGTAACCATCTCTAAAAGCCTAGAACTGAGTCACACATTCCCTTAGTAGTAGTGAGGACGCGTATCCACTTAACTATCAAAAACAATATTACCTAAACTTGCAGTAGTCCCCATCGTAGCTCCATCCCAAATACTCTCCAGTCCGAAGGTTTTCACTCCTCAGCCAGTCTTCCAAGGGTCTGAAGTAGTCTCGTAGAGCATCTCCATTCAATCTCGCTTCCCCTATCGACTCTTGCAGTACCTGACTCCAGGGTGCTGATGCACCGCGTTCCATTAAACGACTGAAATAAAAATAATTTACTGAATAATGTGTATGTATTTATTTTTCTATTGTTCCATATTAGGGTTCCCTAATCGCTTGTTACCGATAAGGCCGCCCGTTGCCTAATAACTTATGTAAGCTGCTTTTTTTGTTTTTTTATATGTATGATTTTGTATATTATGGTAACGAAGTGTAAATAAATAAATATTTATGTAAATGTGTGTAACTTTAGTTTTTCATATTTATCGGAGCAATGGTAGCTGAGTAACGCCATTGCTTCGACATAACTAATTACTTTTAATATTAATAATGACTATGTAACCACTATTACTAGTGATCTATTAATAGTGTCAAATCAAATAAACCAATCAAGTATTAAGGGGTTTAAACTGATTAGACTTTGACGTTGTTAATTTATGAGCTCTATGATAAATGACAATGGCAGCTGACAGGTGTACCGTTACTCCGACATAATATGATACTTTATATGTTATGAATATTATAGGTATATAATTTTAAAATTTCATTAAAGCATATAAAGACATCTATTCTTAATATGTACCTAAGTAAGTGATACGCCTGACGCGTAAAGATCAAACGAAGGCGTAGGCGAATTCAAATAAGTTTAGAAATAAATTTACAATGCGCTATACCATACTCTATTATTTATTGTACCGATTAGCAACGATTGTTTAAGATGAAGGTTTTAGTCATTATGTGTTACAATTATTTCGCTCTATTAAACATCCTAAATACAAACTAGGCTTAATTCTACTGCATAATAAAAAGATGTTTGGACACGCTGAGATCACTTTAATTAAATATGAACTTAGATCTAAGGGACATATTTATGTGAACGAGGACAGTAGTGAAACATATCGTTATTACATTAGAATTCTTGTCTAATAGTAAACCATAATACTTTTATGCTGTTTAGATAGTTACCACGAATCCAGGAGAAAATCTACTCAGTATAATACCTATCACTTATTAGTCTTTTCTATTCCGTCTTCTAACGTGGTTTGTGATGCGTTGTTAGCCTGATTTTTTGAAAAATATATTTTTTTAAATTAGCTTAGGTCTGTATAAAATTTTGATTGTTTAATCTAAATATATTATAAATTTAATCTGTTCTATCTGTTATATGGAGGGACTGTGTACATCGATATTAAATTTAATGCTTACGCTGACAAGGAATAATTCATAATTCCTAATAAATAAATTAAAATTAAAATAACACAATAGCACGGTTCTATGCCTTGTTATTACATCCAAAGAAAAACGATTACGTAATAATACAGACGCAGGTAACGTATCCCCACAAAATATAATTTGGATTGTAAGTAGATATTTAATTAAAAGGGGTTGTGTAATTCAATGATGAATCGAAATAAAATGTCCCAATGTGACATTTAAACAAAGATAAAATATAACATATCAGGATGTCAAATGTCAATGCTTGTCAGGATAAATTAGTTTGGTTCTAAAAAAATATTTTAAATCATAAATAACGTCATATTATTAGTAATTAGAATTTCGTTATGTGTGAAGCTGCGGTTAGTTTCGAAATTAGTGGAACAAATTTAGTTTTGTAAATTATAGTATGCAATGCGTATTAAGTTCACTATATCCGGAGCTGTAATTTTAGTACAATGAGAAAATTTTACGCAGTATCTATGGTATGTTATTCGCTCCAATGTCATAGGCATAGTTTTATTGAGATACTAAAAGCACTGCGGAAATGCTTCACAAATCGCATATTTTTCGATACATCAGCTAACGGTTTTGAATTTTTTTAATTAACGTTTAGTTACTTTGAGATCAGTTACTTGATAAAACTATCTTATATTCACAGATAAAAGAAGAAGAATAAGCCGCGTAATGGCTAAGTTGGCACAAAGACGTGGGTTTGATTTCAAAAACTGATTTGGAATAGACCGAATTACATTGCCGATGAAGGCTTATAAAGAAAAATAAAATAAAATAAACGCAGAAATGTGTATGCTCCATTAAACACATATTTGTACAAATATTTTAAATTGCGGTTAAACTATTCCTTTAGTATTTCGAAATAACTATAATAAGTATAAATCATATGAATTGTTATAATTATTAGAAACTTGCCTCGTCCGGATTTATTGAAATGGTAACGTATTACGTTTCGCGGTTGTAACAAAGATATTATAAGTAATTAGAGTACAGTTATATAAAAAAAAAGAATTATCGTGCTCGTTACTAGGTCCTTCAGCTCGTGAAATTCAGTTTTCGGAAACTCGAATTATGCGTACATCTCTTCGTTTGCGTTTTGGAAACCTGAATGGGAAAAAAAAGAAAAAAAAAATTTTTTTTAGCGTTATCATAGGT
Organism: Pieris macdunnoughi; assembly: GCA_905332375.1. Classification (NCBI taxonomy): domain Eukaryota; kingdom Metazoa; phylum Arthropoda; class Insecta; order Lepidoptera; family Pieridae; genus Pieris; species Pieris macdunnoughi. Next base: position 3,154,458 of record CAJOBZ010000007.1, read on the forward strand.
TTTCTTACATTTTACTTACTGTTTCCTTGGAAGTCAACACATGCTAGCGGCCACTCGTAGTTAATTATTCCCTCGTTTCCGTATTAATTAATTTATTAATAATAATTATTATTTATTCATTAATTTTAATATGTAATTAACTCTTTAATTTTATTCATGTTAAAAAATACAAAAATTGGAGTTACTTACGAGTAATACGGGTTTTAATTCGTAAAAACTAAGTGCCTAAAATAGTGTTCTTCGATTGACAAGGTTGATACGCAGATAAAATCAAGTCATATAGAACATATTGTTGTAGTACTAGGAATATCCTATTTATATTACCTAAGCTACCTTATTAGATTTTTACATCACAAATATACGCAATAAAAACCATAGGTACCTACTCTATAATTATTGTTTATGGAGAAATGCTCACAGGTATCATTTAAATATTGCAATGAAACAGATTTGCATGAACATTCTATTACATAAGTTATGTCCAGCTCGGCTAAGATAAAGGCAGAAATACATGTTCAAGCGATAATATGTTGCTTCTTAAATATATTCCGTTCATGATAAAAAAACTTAAAATCCAATATTTTCGAAACTAAACACAGTAGCTTCTACTGGGGCATCACTTAACATTTTTTTAAAAACAAATGAAGCAATAAATAACCAGAAATACAACTTCCTCTACAGTTTATAAAATTCTCTCTACAATAACTCATTATTTAGATTGGTATCCTTAACGGTATCGCAATTGGGAGTTCCAGAGGGTTGGAGTCAATTTTGTGAACAAGGTCAACAGACCGTGACGTCTGTCGTTCCACAACTCAGCGGTTTTAAGACAATTTCCGCCGCGCACCACCACTATATGGAACCAGCTGCCCACTGAAGTATTTCCAAACCAATTCCAATTGGGGCCTTCAAGAAAAGATCGTACAACGCTCATTGCAATGCGAGTGTCCTTGGTAACGTATCACTTAACATCAGGTGAGCCTCCTGCCCGTTTGCCCCATGTTATATAAAAAAACCTGTCTCTTTTCTTACAGCAGAACCATAATTTGACAGAAAGAGACATAATAATACATTTGTGAAAATAATGCAAATAGTTTTATTTTTATTAGGAGGTTAGTATTTCATAAACGAATAGAGGTAAATACTTGATGTAAATCAAAATCCGTCCGGTGCTTTGTTTGAAAAGTAACATTTTAGCTCTTCAAAGTTTGATACATTTTCGCATTGCAATCTGTTGTTTTCGCAACAACAGGCCACACTTCCTACTTCTATGTCAATACAGGTACAATTTAATACCTATTGAGGTAAATGAGATCGTCTCAACGTTCATAAATCATGAGAAGTGTTTTGCACCAATGTTTATTGCACACGTGTGAAGGGCTTCTCGTGTAAAATATTAAAGGTGGAACAGAGGGGGTCACTTAGCGTTAAGTGCTTGCAAATGTGTTCTATAAAATCAATCGCAAACATATGGTGACATAAATATTCTACAAAGGTGATGTTATTTCGTAACAGGCAATTAGTAATTTAGAATAAAATGTAAACCGCTACTACCGTCCACCGTCCACTGTGTTGACGACTTTTGAGACAACAATGGTACGCTCTTTTCTTACAGGCCCCTAAGCCGTATTGGAAATGACTCTACTAGCAGCCACAAAGAGGTGCACGGTGAAAGTTGGTTAAAAAGTGCTATATTTTTTATTTCTACTTAATAATATGTATATAAATACATATATATTCCATATGTGAGTCCTCTATATTAATCTTTGTCTATAACTATTGACCGGTTATTTGTCGATCAGATTAGTTAAATCAAAGACAATTTAAGTAATCTTTGATAAAGTTATCGGTAGAGCGTGTTAATGCAAGGTGTAAAGTATACATACATTTTTAACAGACTTCAAAAGAGGAGGAGTTTTCTCAATTCGACCGTATATATTTATTTTATGTGTCTGCCTGGATAAATCCGCTAATGAACCCATTTTATGATTCTTTTTTTGAGGTATGATTACTGATTATGGATAACATCATATAAGCATTTCAGAGGGATAATTTTGCAAAAATCAGTTCAAAAATAAAAAAAATTGTTTGCTTCGATAGTTGTTTTTTTTTGTTAAAAATTATGTATTCAAAATTAAATTGGTACATCGCATTACATTTGTGTTTACAAACTGGTGTAATCATTGTTCATATCTGAGCTTACAAAAGCCCTATTATATAAGTCTTGATTACCAGATCAACGAAATGAATGTTTATTAAATGCGATTACGCGATACATAATGTTTAGTTTGCTATTACGTTTACAGTAGGCGCCTTTTAAAACATATTTCGTTATATATATGTTAAAAATAAATCTTTCACAATTTGACGGTTTCACTTCGATAGATTACAATCTACCGAATAGTAATACGTTAAATTGTAAGCAGTACGTTGAGGTTCACAATCTTTCGACAGTTCATAATCTCGCGAGATAGATTACAATCTAACGGTGTTTACAATTTTACGGTGACATATACATAACCGACTATGAATTGTTTGATTTATGAAAATCGCTGGAAAACTCTCGAACATATTTAATTCACACGAATAATAATCAAAAAGAATATTTGAATTTCCCTGAAGCATGTTCTTCTTCTAAATGTACAAACTGGATATGCATGAATATAGAAGGAATAGGTATGAAAAAGTATGTGCGGTCAATTACTGATTATGAAAAGATATTAACGAAAATGTCAGAATTACGGTTAAAGGTGTTTACGAAGGAGCTGTCACATAATTTTATCTCTGGCTAACGGCCTCACCGGGTTTTATTGAAATATATGTAGGTACTCTACGACGAATGGGGTAAGCATTTGTAAAATTAATTCAGATTTTATTTTTATTGCCAACATACAGAAAAAATAAATCTTTCTTCTTTGAAATTAGTAAAAGGTCATTGAATATTGTAACAACAACTAGATTAACATAATGCCGTAAGCGGGTAATTGTTACGTGTGTGGATTCAATACGATAATCATTACTAAAATACAACATATGGTAATGGTAATAGATTATACATTCGCATATTTTGACTTTCAGTGTAAAACAATGGCTAAATGGGAGCTTTTATTATTATAAATTGATATTTAAAAAAAAAATCGTATGCTAATTCGACGTGAAGGGTCCTTAAACAAAAGAGCGTACCAATTAAAAGGCCGGCAACGCATTTTCGAGCCCTCTCGTAATGTGAGTGTCTCTATACGGCGGTATCACTTAAGATCAGTTAAGCCTCCTGCCCGTTGTCCCCCAGTTAAAAAAATAGCATTATTAAACGTATAAACCAATAATTCTAATGTAACGACCACTCAGCAGTTTTTTAATTACCAGAAACATCTGCCTGTTAAAATTTTTACTAAATTAACCATAATGCTAATCAACATAAACAATTAAATTAGATAATAATAAATTCAATTTAGGTTGATATGAAGTATGGGGCAAACATATTTTAAGGTTTCTTTGTCAATTTCGGCAGAATATTCTTTGGAATTATTTAAAATATGAACCGGTAGACTCTTTATTATCACTTGACTAGATAGCACATCGCAATTTGCTGTTGCGTGAATAAAAAGGAGAAAATAAAACGAACAATTGACCCGTCTGTGTCGGAGGAAATGACCACTTGGCTTAAGGGCATCATGCGGGCTTAAATTTATTGTTAACTATTGCAAGTAAGGATTTATTTAAATCAAACTTTCGAAAGAACTCTACATTTCGCAAACTTATTAATATATAACGTTAGAAATCTAATGTCGTTAAAGTTGAAAGCTTATTATGTTGAACTCGATAGCGTGATCGTAATTTTTCTGAAAATTAATTCATTAATTTTTTTATCAATTATTATTCACAATTTTATACTTGTTTATTAATACATATAGCTCTGGTCTAATTCGGTTACGATAATTTTTTAATACTGTTGTTCGGTTTCCTATTTATTATTTGCAGTAGCAAATAGGATACCGAACAACAAAATTCTTTTAATGTTTTATTCATAATTATTTAATTATAAGAAATGCAATAAAACATAATTATATATGATATTAAAATTTATAATATTAGACCAAGAGTGCGAGATATTTATTAAAGGGTTTACAAGAATATCCTTAACTTCGATTCTATTTAATTACGCACTAATTGATCAAGTTGCACGTGGCACGAGGAAATCGTCTAAAGGGGCCACGACAGCACCACAGATAATGCCTGTTGCATTGCGTTATTACCACTTGTAACTTCCTTAATTAATAAGCAAGAATATTTATACGAAAATACGCATATTTAATAATTCTCACGATACATTTATATCTAGTTCCCAAACGGTATTTGAAATACATTTTATTGCAACACAAGGTCACAGGAATGGCACGATTATGAAATAATTATGAAGCCATTCACATGCTTGATTCTTAACTAGGAAATCATGTACCTGTCCATAGGATTTTATTATTAATTTAAAGGGCAGGTCGAATTTTAATAAATACTAGCGGACCCGGGCGACGTTGTCCTGTGCATACGTCTTAAATACAAATAAAAATGTAAATTTAAACCATTCTCGAAGCCCCTTGAACACATTGAATTTCATAAAAATCGATCCGTTTAGGAGTTTATTTACAATCACGCGGTCTTTTGTCATCATAGCGTAAACGTGATTTGACAGAATGACGTTGGTGATGACTCGAAATGGCATACGATTGATTTTGTTTGTATGGATCACCTTATTTCTCCATGGGTTAGATGTTGGCTCAATAAGTCACGCCTGATTGATACTTAATATCCAGAGGGTTTGATTACCGTAGAAATAATAAATTGAAAGCACAAAGCCATAAAACTCCACCATCCACCGTCCACCATAGGAATGTGTCACATTGTCCCCGTTTCTTGGTTTTCTTAAACGGGGGCAAATAAGCACTTACTTGATGTTAAGTGATAAGCCCACAGACAATCTCAAGGCGAGAGTGCGTGCGTTGCCGGTCTTTTAATAAATGGCACCGGCAGGCCCTTGAAGGACCATAAGTTGAATTGGTTGGGAAATACTTCAGCAGGTAGCTGGTTCCACATAGTGGATAATTAATTTATTTGTTACTCACGTTAAAATCCTCCCAGCCTCCGGGTTCCTGTAGATGTCGCATTTGTGAAGAGGCCTAGTGGGGTCTCCAGGGATGTACTGGCCAGTCCTCTCACAAAGTGCTCGGTGGATTTGGAACTGCAGGATTGTACTGACGAAATACCTGCAAATAACAGATTTCTTAAGTTACCTAGATTCAACGCTCTTGATTCTTAAGTAATTTATTTAGAGTTACTTAATTTTAATCCGATTATGCATTTGTACATGTATTACTATAATTTTGATTATTCATAGATGTTTCTGTTACTTAGCTAGCGTTATTAATTTTTATCAAACATATTTTTGTTTACCTTTAAAAAAATAACAGAACTAAATAATCATTTCTAAGTATTGCCAGCAAGGTTCAGATACATAACGTTTTCTTACGGATATATTAGTAAACATAAATTACAGTTGTTATTTTCCACGTATTAATTTTCTTAAGCAACAATAAAACGATATATTAATATAGTTATCAAAATCGCTCCGCTGACCTGATTTCATACTTATTAATTGCGTTAAATAAATGAAATTAATAGCATTGAGTCATACAATGATGGAATGTTCTTACACTAGTTATTCTATCAATCAATAAAAAATTACCCAACCTGTTAATCAGGGCAAAAAGTAATTATTTGTAGATACTGTCAGTAAATTCATCGTTATAGTAAGGATATGGCGCGATTGCGAGCGGATGATATAATCTCATTACTTCTATTAATAATTATACGTTTTCTTTCCTTTCCTGTTGTGTATATTATTGAATAATACATTCATTCATTAATGACAATAGTTTCATTGGTTATCGTTTTTAATATCATTGAGTAAAAATAAAATATTAAATTAGAAACGTGTGATCGATTGTTATAGATTAAACGGGCCGTCGCGTCGTACGGTGTCTAGAGAATTGGACAAGAAACGTTCGGACCAATGCTAGCGTTTACGTACTTACCTCCTGTTTGTCATATGCTAACAGTGTTATTATTATCGCTAGATACTGATCACTTACTTGTCTATAAAGAAAAATAAAGCACAGGAATTCAAAGATAAAGTCATAAGCGTTTAGCGTACTACTATAACTAGAATTGCTAAAACTGCGACCACACAGACCACAAACGTGTAAAGAGTGCGTTTATTTTCGCGTCGTTAACCGTGGTAATGTGAGGTAACAGTTGTTTTCGTACAAATAGATTGTTATCTATCACATCATTTGTCTTGCCTACTTACAAAATAACTGATTACAATGTGTTATATTAATTTTATTAGACTAAAAGGCTCTCAAGTCAGCTCAGGATTCACCGTTAGTCGAGACCCTCATCCCACTAGAGGCTGGGAGGCCAAATTTCACTATCATTTGTCGTAAATGCGAAACAAACTCTCTTACAATTTAATTAGTAACATTAATGACAATATATATAAACACATATAGTACAAAAATCTTACTTACTTACCGTAATTTTGTGTATTACGCTCTTAATTGTTTGTAATTTGCCTGTGTTTTTTTCATTGCTTGATTAAAATTTGATAAATAAATAAAAATAGAAACTTGATACTTCATACGTCTATTTACGAAATTTATTTGCGACCCGAGCCTTCTGTGCGCTAAATTATTTGTCTAGAATGAAATTGTATACATATATTGAATTATTTACTATGTAGCTATGTATGTCATATTTATTCTATGTTTCCTGCATATCTTGAATGCAGACATAACGAACTGGTTCTTCGCTTAATTAATGGCCGCTTCTGTCCATCTATCACGGTTACTGAACGTTATTTGATTACGAAATTACATACCTCAATTATCTTTATTGTAAAGACTATGTCATGTTAAGTAATATGAGTCAAGTGCTCAAAACTATATCTATCTCTTTCGGTTATTCATAGCAAATCTATATTTTGATTTTGTTTACTTCCTAATTTGACATGAGAGCAAAACTAAATAGATCAAGCCATATGAGACTAATTTGTATCTATGAATTAGTATTCGTAGTCGGTACTGATAAGCAAAAATTTTCAATAATTTACAAATAAACTAGTTTCTTCAACAACTACATTTAAAGAATAGATTTATTTTTATTTGTTTCCTATACGCAGAACATCCTCATCAATTTACAAATAAGCTAGTGCTTTCTACAATGAAATTTAAGGAATAGATTTATTTTTATTTGTACAATAAAGTACCAAGTTATCCCCCTTATTTTATAGAACCTTTTTTACATTTACCAATGAAAAAATATTACATTAATTAAGGTTACCAAGACGCAGATGCTTCCAAATTGCCTTCAAAATATTGTCCAACATGGCTTTAAATCTACAGCTTTATGGTATACATACCATAAATCTAAAATTAAATAAATACAATACATCGAAATTATTAAAAATGCATTTCTTTGAAGTATGGCCGTTCAAATTATTTGAAATTTATTTTATAATTATAAAGAATGTAGATATTTTCAGTCCATTCTCTTTCCCTTACACCCTTTGTTTAAAGGTCTAAAAATATTGAGAACAAAAAATAATTATAACTGAACAAACCAGTTACAAGTTTTACAAGAAAGTCATAATTACGACATATTTTGTCTTATATAAAAAATATAGTTTAAACAAATGCCCGCGAGCTAACTAACGCTTCGGATTTCACTTAACACTAAAGACGTGTTCATTTAATTCATATATTTTTTCCCAATTTAGTTCAAGGTAAAGTAATTTTAGCGAGAAATGTATCACTTTATAGGGATAGATCGGTAGCAAATCAATCATTTTGATTGATGAAGTATTATTGATTGATAAATTGAGATTATATATACTGTTTATTGTTACATCAATCACGGGATAACAATTATTGTTTGATATATTAAATTAAACTTATTTCAATTATTACAACGCGATAAATATGTACATAGCAATTATATTTCAAAGGTATGACAAATAAAAACAAATATTTCCAACACACAAATATACAATAATTTCAATATTTCTAAGGCAGTGTACCTTTAATTCTGGCAGCATTTTCTCGCTGTATTGCTGGCTGATACATATTCGTTAAATGAGAGAAGGAAATTTTAAAGGGATTATTGTTCTCAATTAATAATCATAAGGTGAAGACAAATAACGATTATTTGATATGTTAAATCCAATAAAATTTAGTAGCGTTATAACCTTATATGGGTTTTACTACGACTTCGACACACATCGTCGATTTGGGACTATGATATGCCGTTTCCCCTAGATTCTTGGATCAAAGTTTTTATTGTGTACATCGACGTAGGAAAGCACATTTGCTGTAAGTAGACATATTGCAATTGTTCACCAGAGCCAAAAACTTTATTAATTTCGGAAAAAAATTAATAGTGTCTGACCTATCCATGATATTGCTACATTTTTGAAACATAATTTATTTAACTGCCAGTCACCATTTGCAATGTAAACTTTTTATCCAAAGTTACTATAAGTAGTGTTTGGTAGTTACAGCAAACAGTTTTTAAATCACAAACCTTTAAAACGCTGTAACTAAGGAAGAAAAAATGTACGCGCGGAAATATTATCAATTTACAGGCGGTAAATATGCTGTATGCAGGAAATTTATTATTGGGTACTTTTAATTGCAATTCAAGATGTAAGATTAGTTTATAATTATGATTAGATCTAGAAATGCAGTGGGTCATTTGGTAATGTAATGTTTGGTTGAAATAAAATGTCTAAATGGTAAAAAAAAACCAAAACTGTAGTTCCCTAAACTTGCTGTAAGTAAACGAATTAAAAATCACACGCCGCTGAAATGCTGTAAGTAGCGTTAAGTTTTTAAATGGGAAGAAGTAAGTATTTGTAATGAAAAAATGCAGATTTTCTTTTGCTGTAAGTGCGAAATGTCTGAAATGACTAGATTTTTGGTCTACATACAGCATTTAATCTTGCTAAAAATAATATAAGTACGGGCGTTTTCAACGGCGTATGTAATTTTTTTTTCATCGTAGAGACACAGGACCCAGGTCATTCGATGCGGCTTTTTTTCTGATTCTAATGGCAGGAAAAAGTCACTTTAGGTATTTTGTCTACTTAAGCAAATATGCTTTCTAGTCACATGTGAAAATAAAGAGCCGCACTATTATATGATTACACAGCTTTTTTTATTCAGTCCAATTCGATTACGTTTAACGTAGCGGGTATTTTTTAAATGGTAAAATTATTATGCAAAGTTTCTAATTTATGTCAAAGTTCTCTTGGCAATATTTGCAATATTACCTATAAATATTTATTTATCACCTTTTCACCCAAGTGACCATGACAAGTGTGATGAACTTGCGACTTAACCAAATGTCAACACCGCATTTCAGATGCAATTCAAACATTTGTATTGGGTGCAACGGTGTATGTAATAACATAATGACCTAATTAATGTTTGTCGCGCTTATGTGTGAAAAGAGTGATAAGGACCAAACATTTTTATGCATGTTGGGCTTAGAGTGGTTTCAGCGTGCGATTCTCATCCCTGAGGTCGTAGGTTTGAACTCGGGCAATGCACCAATGGACTTTCTTCGTGTGCATTTAACACTCGCTCTTATGGTGACGGAAAATTGTAACGAAATCCGCATGCCTTAAACCCAAATAGTCGATGTGTAAAAACAAACTTGTTGTACAATATTAAAGTAGCTAAATCTTTTCTCATATAATTTTTTTTTTGTATTGATATTTTTTTTTCTATATATTAAAATGTCTTTATTTTTTAGTATGGATCGTTCATAATAATATTATATATTTTATTGAATACTATTGTTCACCTGACTTCGTGTGCCGATATGTATGAATGTATGCCGGTGTGATAAATGTCCATAAACTACTTAAATGTTTAAACTCTTAACATGTCATATAATTTTATTACTTTACCTAAAAAATGCTTTAACATCTCACGACACTATCTAATTAACACGACTATCGTGTCTTACAAGCCTTTCATTAAGCAGTAAACTCTGTATAAAGGAGACCTATGACACTATTAGATTAATTAAAAATAAAGATATTCTAAAGATAATTGCTATTTGTATTATCTATTTTTGAATACCTTACTTAATTAATATTTCATTGTAACGTATGCAATAATTTAGTATATAATTTAGAACATAGCGTCATAGTCGTAGAATAGTGACGGATCTGATAAATAGTAAACTTTACAGGGCAGCCATTTCAAAATAATATAATCATGTTAGTTTTTGTCATATCTATTTTGATTTCTATTCTGTTATTATAAAAATTGGCATATAAACAAACAAAAGGGTTTGTTCTTAAATATAATAAAATTAATAACATTAAATTACACAGTTTCCAGGAAAAATCACAGGTTTCTATTAAATCCGTCACTTTCCCGACTGATTAATTTGTATGTTAAAACACATGGATTTTTTTTAATGTAGCCGTAATATTTAGTCAATGTAGTATCCAAATATGATAAAACGTGGATTTTGGTTTTTTTTCAAATCCGACATTGTTCCACGATCATGTCGATAGGATAACTAGACGCTATTTTAGTAGTGACATAGCAACGATAACGATTTCTTTATGCTAAATAAAGAGACCTCAATGTATTTATTTTTTACAAAAAACTAAACAATTCAACTTATCCATGTTCGAATCAAAAATTTAAATTGTGGCATACCTATAATTAATCTAAGAGATACCCGCATGAGCATCGGCCCCTGGCGCCCGCCGCGTCGGCCAATTATTTCCTAACCAGAATTTGTTAATATGATAAATTGAAGCAATGAGATGAAATAGTTTTAAGCCAAGGTCGTCGAAAATCATCGTATTTTGAAATTACAACATGATATGTAATGTGTGGCCTTGCTCATATAAACCTTAAACTGCAGTAAAAATAATATTCGAGAATATGTTTCTTATTTCAATTTAATACTGACGTAATATTTTTACTATACATTAATCAAAATATCTAACCTACTTTTTTATACCCATGTTTGAATTTGTCGAAAATTTGGCGCGAAGTTTTGACTATGGTTTACTTTGACATAATAGATAAATATTAGCCACAGATATCCGCAAGTTTCCATAAACGTGCTGACCTTTTTGTTTTTCTACACGGTATTAATACTTTTGCATGTTAATAACTCAATAAATTGCTGTAATTAACTTAGAAACCTGTCTTGACTTTCGATCAGGATAAGTAAATCAAGGTTTAAAGGATTAAAGCTAAACCATCATTCAAAATATAACATTCAACTCGGCATCATAATTAAGCAGTGTCAAGAATTTAAATAAGGACGTTGCGTTTTGATATACAAAAGAAAATTTTATCCATATCCTGTCTGGGGCAACTGAACTCTCTGCTCTATGAAAAAATTCTGCTCATAAAGTATCTTTATGAAACAGATTACGCTGTCATAGTGTGTGGTCCACTTTACGTCTGTTACAAATTATGTTATGTAAATTCAATGAGTTCCAAATTTGAATAAACCCTAAATGGGTAATAAAAGATAATCCGAGTGGTGTCATCGACTTACATAATCGCTACAATTGGAAGCATGTACCCTACAATCGTAATGTAAGTCAATGAGCTCCATTATAACATTAATTGCTGCTAGTTATTGCACCGTTCGTGCGGATAATAATCTTTTATATACAAACACCTTATGATGTGTTATGAATTTTGATAATTCGTTACATGCGCAGATGACTGCGATATTTTAAGCGTGTTCATAATAAAACTAGTAATCTCTAGATTGATCAAAGACAATTGTCATTGGTTCCACATATGTTGAGACACTACCAAAGCAAGTAGAGTAAAATGGAAGTCCAAAATCGTACTGGGGGACGTAGTAAACAAATTGCTGCGCCAGATTTTTTACGTGGCCTAGGGACACTACTAAGCCAAGGCGATATAATATTTATAAATTTAATTGTATTTTCACATAAATACGCTAATTGACCTTTCCTAAGCAAAGATAACCTTTGTATATTAAATAAGTAGAACGTTTTGTAGAGGTCAGGCGTAATATCAATTTGCGGACTTAGCGCAATCGTTATAGATATTAATTTTCCAACTTGGAAAATCCTACTACAAATTCCTTTGAAATGTTTTATCTCCCACCGGTGACTATAATTAACTGTTAAGGAATAATAAGTAAAAGGAACAGACAGGAAGGAATAGAAACTAATATTGAGTAGATGAACGAAAAGACCCAAATTAACTTATTTAAGAAAGATCGCAGTGGATCGCTCTGAAAAGGTGGGAGCTTGTAGTTTATTGTTTATCAGAATGCCAAATCATAAAATGACTGCTTCACGACTGATTTGAGAGCGACAGCCGATGCGAAAACCGCTGTGTGAGTTCGAAAAGTGAGTTACAGAATCGCAGGGCTGTGGTCTAGGAGGCTAAGCAGTAAGCATGTAAAAACAAAAGACGAAACAACAATCAAACGCAACGCGTCGTCTTTTGTTTTTCCTTTCTAGTTTTGCTTATTTATGCTAAAACTTGCTTGGATTCGAATAACAGCTTACCAAGCCCGTTAATGCATCACTGGAGTTATATTATGTAATTGTTAATTATGTAAACATTAATTATGTAATTATAGGAAATAATACGGAACCACAAGTCAACGCCAGTTTTATTCCGCACGACCCTCTTAAGTCTAAACAATGGTTTCCCATTATCGGTCAGTCTAATGGCACAGAATAACATTTCATGTACACTATCAAGACCCTTGACATATCGACAATGTCCGTTGCCGCACCTTGCAATACTTTTGAATCGTAAAATAATTTTAGGTTGAGAGTTCATTTACACACATGTGTAATATTACCTTAAATTATTGGAAATATCTTGTAATAGATTAATAATTTATTTTTGTATCTAGAAATTACCTCGATATCAAGTCTGATAAAATGTTATCGCATCTGTATAGCTTATATTAAGCGCTGCAACCACTGCATTTTTTTGATGAACTCAAAAATTTATTTTACTTAAGTGGCCTTAATTAAAAATAATATATCAAAATAAACACCGGAATACAATATTAACACAAATGCACAAAGAATTGGAACGCAACCTTTTTATGCAGCGGCGAGGTCAAACAAAATAGTAATAAACAACAAATTAAACTTTTTACACAGACTAATACACCGTGGTATATCGGTATATAATCTACGTTTCTGTATTACATGAATGAAGTTTTAATTACCCTGACTAATGCTGTATAGCAATGTGTCAAACTAATGCTTTGTTGAATTATTCATCTAACAATGATATGTGGAGACGGTATTACATTATTTAAGTAGAATAAAACAGTGGATATTGTTTTTTTTACGCATCATGATTTTAACCACTTCAGAACGCATTTAGTTATTACATTCAAACAAATTTAACCGTTGCAGGACATCCATACAATAACAATATGATTCGAACTTTTTCCTTATACCTTATTTGATTATTAACAAACAATAATGTATTTATTTGAAATATCATCTAATATATAAGCATATACATACAACACTTTAACGTAAATATCTAAACATGGCTACTCTGCATATATACAAAACCTAACAAAGTCTCTAAAGAAAATACTATTTATTCTCTACGTTTCCAACCTTCCTTTGTAAAAGAATATTTACATTTCAATAAACAAGCAAGGATTTAACTAGGACCGGACCAGGAATGTTTTCGTAAAAGTTGCGTAAATAATAACGCAATTAATTTAGCTTGTTATTGATTAAATATCATATCTACGTTTCCTAGTTCCATGAAACGTACCGGAACCTTAAGCCGGAGTCGAGCGAAGGGCGCTGCCTCTCGCCTTTGACGTCGCAATGTTTATTTGAACTACATTTTCCAATTTTCCTGAACTATTGCGTCATATTATAATTAAAACAAATCAAGGCGCCTCTGAAGTACTGCGAGTACTATTTATACTAAACTCTGTTCTTATAATCACGTCACTTACATAACTAGAACATTACTTAAAACGTAAAATTGTACTAAATATTTGTCATAATGCAAATTCCGTTTAAACCATACTATAGAATTACGATAAATCAACTTTAAATATTTCAATTGAAAATTATAGACTAGTTTCCTTACGCTCGGTTACAAATCGTGAACAAATATGAAACATCTTGCAAAATTATATTGTTCACACTTAATGTCGAAGAGATCGGACAAAATAAATAGAATTATAGAATAAGTGAGCTGGTTTTTAATACTTGATGACTCGCATTTGTTGAGCTATGTGAGTTTAAATATAAATCAACAGAAATGAATACAATGTAATCGATAAACTGAACGGAATTTTTGATAATTTTTACTTGTTTGAACGAGGTAATATTTTTTCCCCAAAAATAATGATTCTTTAAAAAACTGCAAAAAACTAGCTTATTAGCAACTTTTTTATTGTTTAGAAGACCATTTACAGACCACGACAGGGCAACTTATTAAAGAGACGCAGGGAGTGTGGGTGTCAGTCAGTGAGGTGCAATGGAATACCCACTAAAATCTTCAGCAAATTTAAAGCTACCATCATAATAGCAGCGAAATAACAAAAACTTTATTATTTGAGAATACATTCTTTAACGCGTTAAACTTAGAAGATTATTACAAAAGTTGCTATTTCTTTATCCAAAGAGACGGACATTTGAGGCAATTATAGTATTAGCGGACGTTAATCGTAGAGCGGTTATGTGCGTGCGTATAATAGAGATGTTTTGCAACGACGCAACGGACCTACTGGTATCATTGCGACAAGTGACATTACTACACTGAGCGTGAAGTGCGGGATTTATCGTTTACGTTGTAACGTATCGTGTCGTTATAACGCGAGAAAGTTCGACTGAAGTTATAATCTTTTCGGTACTTGGCAAATTTTTTGAAAAAAATAAAAAATAGCGTTATCTAGTCAAAACAGATAAATATCCTACAACTGTATATGGGTCTTGGCTGTTGATTTTTGCATCTATTTCTTGATAACCGATGAGAATATTATTTAAAAGTTAATTGTTTACAATTAGTTAGTGAAAGTTAAAGTAAGGTGCTCTAGGATCATTCTATATTAACCAACTCATAATTATATTGCATTGCTGTAATTTAACACCTAATGAAGTACTGCCAAAATGTTATATTCATAAAATAAGGAGGATTCTAATACGACGCAGCTAGCTAAATATCATAGTAACTGATAGAATATTACCTTTGTATCGTTAGTATTTCGTTCGTGCTAGACGCACGATGGACGAAAGGTGGAACGTTATTAAATCACAAACGAAATTAAACTATGTCATGCCATGAAGCCATATTTGGTACTTTACTGCAATAGAAAAGAATGATAAGCCTCTTAGTATTGTTGCAATAATTATGGGACTCTTGTTTAATGTTCTACGTACGTAAATAGTTCTCCATTTATAGACACAAACGTGAGTTTATTTTGTTGCGTAATTTCTATGAATATTGGAAATAATAGAGGCTAAAATCAACTCCACTGGAACGCATCCTCTCTGTTCTGCTAATTATTTAATATGGAATGCGTTTTATAAGAATGTAGACTGTACATTTTACTAGAATTGTTTTTTGTGAAAAACGGCTTACTCACATACTAATAAATCGCGTAATAGAGTTGTTCTCTTACACAAAGCCTCATACATTAGGTATAAGCTCTCCGGTCCTTTTTTTATTTATTTGATACAAATATTTAAGGTCCGATAACCTATGCAATTCGTTAAGTAATGCAATTCAACGACTGGTGCCCTTTTCAGATCGTTAGACCTAGCTGTGGGCATGAACTAACGGCGGACAATGTCGCCTTCTGACGTACCCATCAGGCATATTGAAGCTAAGGCACTGTAGCTGTACAGCTGAATTTCTGTCCTTGCCATGTAATAATGTTGTTAAGTACATCGCAAGCGCGAATTCTTGGCGTACTCCAAGCTCGTGGTAGCCCACAGAACCAAGAATAAACAAGATCGGATACATGATTGGATAAAATAGGGTAATAACAAAACAGATAAAACATCAAGTTAGTTTTATTCTCTAATGCAAAATAAATTGTTTGATTAGTATAAATATTTTTTTATCCGATTAAATGTTTTACTCCGGTTAGGAAATCAAAACATATGACAGTAATAAGGCGTACAAATAATTATTGACATATAACAACATGTAATTATTGTGATATTTATTTCTTGTATCATAATTGTAATACATATTTCAATTTCTATATAATATCAATGCTGCGTAATTATAGTATTATATTATATTTACAATACATACAGTGAATATTTACGTTTTGCAATTTTGTAGAGCTTTGCAATTGATGGAATATCAAATATTTCATATATGAAATGATAGTTTATATATTTTTTTTAAATTCAACATTGTATGAGATCTCAACTAGCAGTTAAAATTTCAGTATAGAATATCTAACAGAGATAACTTAAATACTAAGTCCAAAACTGTGAGCCTACGGGTTGTCCATAAACGGCAGTCTTCTCTGCCCATGGACATTTTAGTGGGTCCGTTGCCGGCCTTTGTATATATTAAAAATTGAACTAACTTATTTACACTAATACTTATTAGACTTTTTAAAATACCATTTTTTTAATTTTATGGCCTGGTAATTTAAATACTTACATAAACTAATAGTACCATTTATTTCATAGGAAATAAAGTTTTAAAGGTTATTAAAACTAGTAAACATGTACTAGCATGGTTTAGTCATTCGCACGGTGCACAGTCTCGCAATAGCGTCCGGTCCGATGTCCTTCACTTTTACTGTCCTGCTTGAGATTAATCTTAAGATTAAATTCACATCATACAGTTCCCATAATAATTATAACCCTTCCGTTGACCTAGTCCAAATCTATCGACCGACTTCGGTTACAAAATATCATCAATCTTTCTTGCAAAATAATGTTTGAAACATTTTAATAGATGTGTGGTTGTTAGTCTCTTTTTAGGCTTTTATCGAAATTATATTAAAATAGCATTGATGTTCTACAGAGTGTTTGATATATATTTGTACATATATTTGTTAAATAAAAAGAAAAAGCCCCTAGTGGAAGAGTGAAAAACAAATATTTGCTACTATAAGTATAAGTATTTGCATTATGAGTCGCGTAGGTACTTAAACTTAGTCAAGGTAATGGTAAGAGCACTGCTCGTGAACAAATTAAGTGTAATAATAGTATTTGATGAGTATCACATTTTTTTTGTCGATCTTCTTACTCCCACTTCTTGTCTCCAAGGACTTTTTTTCCATCTCTTATCTATATATATATAAAAATGAAACCCGTTTTCCGTTGTCACGACATAACATGAAAACGGCTTGACCGATTTGTCTGTTTTTTTTTTTTAAGTAATATACCTTGAAGTACGAGGATGGTTCTTACGGAGAAAAATTAAAAAAATTGAGTGAAAAAGTCTAAAAACAACACTTTTCTATATTCCCATACAAAATATTCGTAATAATACTTAAAAGTCAATTTGAACTGTAATACCAAAGCATAAAGTTCAAGTGTTAGTGGAGGGCTTCCGGGAAGGTAAATTTTTATTTTTTGACATAATGTATTTGTTTTCTTATCAACTTTCTTTTTTTATCTTACTAGCTAGACCCGTGTCCCGAATAGCAGAATAAGTATTTTAAACAAATAAAAAATCGACTGTTAGGCGGTATGATGTTCGCCAGGCCAGCTAGTATTTTAATAAAAAGATACATATATTAAAATCATACTCATTCGTGTTACGCGTCTCGCGAGATATGCCCGCCCGGGCTAAATCGGTAATATTATTATTAACAATATTCATGGCGAGCCACGGCGCAATTGCTTGCGAGACCCGTTCTTTCATTTTTGTTTTCCTCTTGAATAGTATCACATACAATAAAAGACAATACTAGTATCACATATTTTAGACTTTTACAGTACTACTTGCATTTATGTTTATGAAATTCTCAAAAATTATCCTGCTTACTGACAGTTAGATTTATATCATCGTCAATCAATTAATAATAATGTTAATTAACACTGTCACGGGGACCAAACTTTTTACATTTGTTTAAAATTTCTATTAATTAATTTTTAATAATTATTATTATTACTATGTTGGTTAAAAGTATTGTAAATACTGTATATTTGAATATTGGAAATGATTAAAATTTACTAGTACCACTTACACTGAAAACCTTATTAGTACTTTTTTAACTAAGCATATGACAAAATCTAAAATATCTATGATATGTATAGTTCAATCGTAAGAATGTAGTTCATATTATGAATAATTAAAATTAAGTACATTGACGAATGCGGAAACAAAATGTCGCCTTGAAAATATCCCTTTTACGCTAATTATTTAACCGCCCTATATGTACTTTTCTTATTATCAAACATATTACATATATGAATATGTATTTTGTTTTATGTAATGAATGTATGAGTAATTGACGCATAAGTAATTCTTCATGATGTTTTTATAATTTCTTATGTACGTAACTTAACTAATAAACTAAGCCAAGTTCATTTTACTCAGGCCTTTTCAGAGTTTGAAAATTACGGCTTTATAAAAACTGAATCAGTTTGAGTGCTTTCTTTCATCTCTGTCTGTCAAATTGAATAAGACTAAAGCTTGTAGTGATCTTCATAGACAATCATACATATAAATCCTTAAACATTTTACTTTGACTATGGTGTAAGGAGTTTATATCTTTGCGTTTAATTTACAAGAACAGTGGAAATGTTGCTTACTAACTGAAGAAAAACAATGATTTTTGACTAAGTGTTCTGTTATATATAGTCTACTATACTAATTCTATAACGTTAAAAGGATTGAAAAAATTAAATTAAGTATTTGTCAAGCTTCCAACCGACAGATTTTATTGTTTCAAAACGCAAGTTGTTTGTTTGATAACAATCGTATATCGCGAATAATAATTTATTTAAAACATAGACAATTTATAGGATGGAACAGGATTGTATCTACAAACAAACGAAAGCCCTTCTAAAAATATTATTTATTTAATATTAATTAATTAATAAGTTTTATATGAAATTAAAAAGGCATGTATTAAATTGATTTTCGGGCGTAATATCCGCCGACCTCGACTGCCTTCACTTGGCGTAATTGCAACCATGACTAATGCTTATAATATCATTCTTAATACAATTCAATAAGAAACCACAGATTAGCTTTAATGAATATAGGTATAAAAAAGCTCTAATGGATATAGGTAGACCGCTGTTGGCGTAATAGCTTAAGTGAGCGACCCCCATCAGAGGTCGTGCGCTCAAATCACGGTGCCCCAATGGAATTTTCTTTCTATGTGCGCGATTTGCACTTGCTTCTACGGTTACGGCCAACATCGTGAGAAAACCATTTCTCAAACAGAAAAATCGATGATATATCAGGCACAGACGGGTGATCACCTATGCTGCAATCTGAGGTAAAACATTAGGGGGCGCACTGGAATATTATTATTAATTTATATAAAATAAATGGGTTGCAGTGTGATATATTCTAGGATACGCAAAGATATACAAGGTGGACTGACCGTATATTGACATTATGGCTAGATTGAGTTATGTATGTAAGTTCAATTTTCGCTTAAAGAAAAAGCGAACAATACAAAGGATCGAGCTTTCGTAATAAAATTGTTACCATAGATGTTTGTGTAAAAAACTTGAGAAACGCTGATGATACTAAAAGCTCGAAAATGCTTCGTTGAAATCGTTCGTGAGTAGTAAACAAATATAAATTTTATAAGAAATCGATTTATTCGAAATAAGCAGACATTACCGTAATACGATAACTTGATGAAAGCATTGCATTACCAAGTTTATTATTTTACACAAATATGAAATTATGTCACTTGATGATATGAGATTGTATTGTTTGTGTAACAATATGAGATACTTTTGGTATTGCGGCCGTGTGAATCAAGCCAAAAGTTGCGTATTGATATTGTTTTATTAAAGACCTTCGTATGATATATTTGGATTATTATTTTTGAATTATAGCACTTTAATAATGGAGCAGAACGGTGGAGGACGAAGTATTAAGAATTGAATGCAACACGATGTTTTATATTAAGTAACTTAAAGAGCATTGCATTTATAATTTACGAAATTACTTTTATACAATCGGTATTTTTAAATGGGATATGTTTCACAGAACAAGGTTTGAAAAAGATGCAAGCGACGCAAAACCCAAAAGAACAGCAGTTTAAGAGTAGAGTATGACTTTCGTATGTTACAAACGTATTGGATTTTTATTTATATGTAAACGGGAGGCAAACCTGAGTGATACCGCCGCCCATTGATACTCACGTTGCCAGTAGGCTCGTAAGTTCCCGGCCTTTAAAAAATGGTACACTCTTTTCTTGAAGGACCCTAAGTCGTATTGGTTCGGAAATACATCAGTGGGCAGCTGGGTCCACATAGTGGTGGTGAGCGGCAAAATCTGCCATAAAAAAACGTTCAGAAACGGACGTCGAGGTGGTTTTATTCTGCCTTGACGTCCGATAATAAAACTCAGCTGCAAATTTCACAAATGAGAATCATACTTAGCGCAAAATCTCGACTGCATATCCTAATTGTTTTTCCATAGGATTGGTTAGGTATCTATGTGTTAAATGCAGGCTAGAGTTAATCTTCTGTATCAGCGAGTTATAACTAGTAGATAAACCCAAAAATAAATAGTTAATTTCTTATTACATACCTCATCTGTGACATGATTTTTTTACCGTATGGTCGATTTGTGAAGTAAAAGAATTAAAATATTCGCATCAGCATCATATCCATTATAATCTTGCCTTTGACATTAGAGTAAATATTATTGTTCTTTAGTCTATATTATGTCCTTCTCCTATCCTAAGTAATGTATAATAGTCTGTTTTTCTTAATCTGTTTAAACTATGTTTAATTGTGTAAATTTTTGTAGCATAAAAATGTATCCCGTACTTCTTTTATATGTGAGACCGTGTTGATTACTACTAAATGTTTACGCATAGTTAGAAAGGTAAAAAAGTAGTACAGTAATCAAATAAATTAAACAAAAGCTTTTAGTAATGATGATTTTCTTTTGCTAATGTATAGTTCCACCATATTTACAACCTATATTTAATTATTTGCATATCAACTTTAACCTCTATTGTATGAAAGCAATGTACAAGTTTTCAGAATTAAGCAACAATAACGTGTCCCACTTTGTAATAAGGAAGCTTTTTTAAAAAGGTCTTGCATCAAGTGTCCACTTTGTAAACATGTTTAAAAATATCACTATATGATTTTATATGCAATTTTAATAGCAAAATACTTTAAATAAAAACACAAAATATATTACAACATTGACACACAAATGCAGCGAAGTACATATGTGGTAAGCATGCTGTAACTGAAGCGTATTTATTGATTATAGTGGCGATACAATTTAATAATTTTTAAAATTATATTCATTTTCAATTATAAGCAAGTAGTCTATTGCCTTTGGTTCCTGATACATGTCATCAATCATGTTACGATATTAGGATTATTTATGTTTCGAAATGACAGTAAAATATGTTTCTCAAGTACAAAAAAGTTACTTCAAAATATTCAAAAACATAATAGTTTTTTCAAATTACGATATATTGTTAGAAAGAATTTGGAATTAAATTTAAAAAATCTGCGTCCTACAGGATTACTCACGCAAGTCTATAAAATTTCTTTAATATAGGTATATGACGAGTGAAACTCAAATGTGTTGCTGAAATATGTGTTTTAAGAAACAACAAAAAACACTTCGAATTAAAATTTAAATGACAAACCAAAACTAGCGTCTTTTCCTCAGACTAACAAACTAATTAAATGAAATATCAGTTAACTCATATTATATAATTAATAATCTAAACAATCTAATCTAAGAAATATAATTAGTTGTTTACATATATATCACGAAAAGTAATACTAATCAAAGAATAAGTATCACTATACATCTATAACAAAGCGTCTATTAATCTAAATATAAAGTGCAAAAATTTGAACCGTGTAGTAAGAGCATAAATAGTCGTCGAGTAGTAAATAAAATTTCATAAGCGTGTTAGATAATCTTGTCTCAGTCCAATATTTGGTCTTGACCTAGCTACCAGTTACTGCACATAAATCAGACACATCTTTCCGTGCCGCAATCTCGGAATTCGATTTCGTTATTAGGGTAACCCAACACATGATATTTTAAAGAAATATTTACTAAGCATAACATAACTTACACAATGCCGATCGTGCATGTGGTATTTAATAATTACGGCCTGTGATTTTTAATTGCCAAGTTAATTAACCTTCTCTGTAAAATATACCAGCTAACAGAACCTTTAAAGATAATAACGAAGTCATAACTGGAGCACATTAAGCTCCAATACATTTTTCATATTGCAGACTTGAAGACAAAATATTAACGCCATTTAAACCTTTCTTTATCTTGTCTGAGGATTACTTTACGAGAAGATGTATAAAGCCTGAGTTTGTTACGAAAATATACTGTCATGTTAAGCAATTACAATCATAGCATGTGTAGTAATAAAATAGTTACGTTTTTTACTTAGTTAGAATATTTACTTTTGCCGTATAATATTTTTTTCTTTATTTAATATTACTTATGAATAAATAAAAAAATACATAAATACTTAATTACATTAGATACTGATTTTTAATGTATTAGTAGAAACAAAAAAGAAACAAATGACTGTGACTGATAGCTTGATACAGACATTCAATTATGAACGAATTTCAAGTTAGGAATTGAGCAAATAAACGTGTATTTTTAAATAAAGTATAGAAAAACTTGTCGGAGAATTAGAAGGCTGCGATAACGGAACCGGTTTTTTACATCAGAAAGTCTAATTTTTTATCACATATTCGGATCAAGTTCAAGTCACTTATAGTGACAGTACTACTGTAATTTAAAACCTTGACGTTGGACTTATAAGGTTGATTGTAATAAAAAATTTCATTGATAATAATTTTTATTTAATAAATTGTACTGTTAACTAACTTTATTATCAAATTTTGAAAAAAAAAACATGTATCGAAACCGATTCAATGACAAACGTCAGCCTGTGTCACCTTAATATTCGACCTACTGAACGATCAGATAAATATATGAAGTTTAGCGTAACAATATATTTATAAACAGTTAAGAGTAAAAAAACGCGATTTTCAAACCTAAGCTCGTCTGATCAACCCTCGGCAAAACTTAGCGACACGGACGAAGGACTATTTGTTTTTGTTAGACTTAGTTGTAAAAACGAAGACAGTTTCCATAGAAGGAATAATTTATCTTTAACGCCAAGTTCGTACGTTATTTTAGCCCTATTCAGTGTATTATAGTAGTAAATCTATAATACACTGAATAGTTAAAGCTTTGTGGGACAGAGGGCGTCCAAATGAGCTTCCATGGCGTTCATTCTTGAGCTTTGCATTTACCTTTGTTGTTAAATAAATGTACTCTTATGTATACATAACCTCTCCAATAACAGGAATTTATTTATGTTTTATTACCTTATTCACAAACATACACATAACAAAAATAAAAAAAACAGGTTACAAAAGTTATAAGGCAACGGGCGGCCTTATCGCTAACAAGCGATTTCTTCCAGGCAACCCTAATGTGGAACAATGAAAAAGAAGCACCTACAGAGGGTAGAGTACAAGAAATGCAAAAATTAGTAACAAAAAAAAAAATACGGATTTTTTAAATATATTTTGTATTTTTTAATTTGCTCTTAAAATCCATGCCCTATGATTCGAGCTCCAGTCAACGATAAACATAATAACAAGAACTTTGAACAAATTGTACATTCGTAACTCAATATCGTAAGTTGGATTGCAAAATGTACGCGAAACTGCTGTATCACTTTACAGGTATTATGTTATAATTTCCTGTGTTTTTGCGTATTAAGCTTATACTAAGTAATAGGAGTACCTATGCCTTTTTTATTTAATGATTACATTATCCTAATTTTAATAAAAAGTAGGACAATATACACTTTTATTTTAATAATGTATTTTAATTTTCCCTTTTTCAGAAGTCTTGGGTCAATTGCCAAAGTAATATTCGCGTCGTGTGTATTTGACGCGAGTATCATTGAAAAATTTCATGTTATAAGTTTACGTAAAGCTACAAATTGGCCAAACGTAATCTCAGCTCTATTAAATATTTGTAGAGGAAATTATACCTATTACGTGAAATAGATACTAGGTCATAAGCCAACATAAAGTTCACGGCTACCATTGTTATGCGTCGAATTAAAGTGCGTGAACTTATTTGCATGAAGGATGTGTTTCTAAGTGTTATTAATGGCTTTAATGTATATGTTTATGTCCCCTTAACTATATAGTCTTTAAGAAGATTGTCATGTGTTAACTAACGGGAGCCAAAAATATGTATAAAAATGTTACTCAAGTGTCTTTAGGACAATTTTTAATAAAACGCGTTTCACTTGACTTCATGTATAATTTTTTTTTCTTAATTAATTATTACGTTCGTTTTTTAATTAATATAAAAGCTCGCATTTTATATAACCTTACCTCTTTTTTCATAAAAACCAAATCAGACGAATTGCACTCATTTAACTAAAGTACTTTTTCGCCAATTCCAATTCAAGTTGTGATGAAAAGAGACTGATGGGTATTTTAATTAAAACAATGCAAGTGGACTAATTTATTTTTTATAAATAAGGCAAGTTTATGTGCTCTGTTGCAATTTTCTGATTTGCCGCGCATTTTTATTCTTGCTCACAAATGATATTTGACAAGATGTCAACAGTCAAAAGATATTATCAATATTAATATTATTAACCTTTCAATTTACATTTAAATTACTATTCCGCAATATTTGTTTTTCACGCGAGGTTGTGGAATTTTCTAAAGAAAAAATATAGGTAATATTAGGTAGTGCGATGTACAGATTTTAGCCTGGCCGGAAAGCGAATATTAACAAAAATATTTTGCGCAATTTGAATTTATTTATTTAACATTAATTGAGTAAAAGAAAACCATAAAAAAAAATATAGTAAAATGTGACTTCATTGATCCAAAAATAATAATTACTTAAAAAAAACTAAAATAATATAATTCAACTATCCACAAGATAACTGTTTTATTAATAATGAAACACTAAAAACAAAAGTTGATAGCCTTCTTCTTGCAAAGAATTTTCCGTCTCACGTGTAAATTAAAAATGGGAAATCACTACCATGCCATATTACCGCGTTCACTGCACCCATTTAGGGCTTGTGATGGGTTCAAGGCCGCAGAACCGGTAACCTGCCGCATCGAGAGTGCCTTTCCAATATAGAACTCGGCCATCGAGAAATTCTTTGAAATTACGCGCGATTTTGTAATGCCAATTAATGGAATATTTACACACCTTATAGAGAACCAGGAAGACTTGAATAAAGACATAATCGAACCTTTATACGAAAGAGGGTAATACAATAATTTACAGGTTTGCGATAAACTTTACGCGATATTTAGGTTAAATTATGGCTGCAAATAAAATGTTTAGGAGCTATATATATATTATATATTTACAACAAAGCGATGAAGTTTTCAGATGCGGAAATGACTCACTTCATGGATTTGAGTAACCTTTACATTCCTTTGTTTTCATTTTAGTTACATTTTATATAGTTATATTTTTATTATATTAACCTAATATGAAATGTAATGTAAAAATGTAACAAAATATATGATTTTTTATACGTGCGAGTCTAAATTTTGGAGTTGCCAACTAAAAATAGCTAGAAAATAAAATAAAATCTATAGAGCCATACAATGGGTATGCTATGTGTTGTAAGTTAATATTTTTTTAAATAAATTAAATTAATATGCCATTAGCAGCAATTTAAGTTTAATGCAATAAATAATATTATAAGTAATAATGTCAAGGTAAGTTATAAACTATGAAACAAATAAAGTTATTATAAAATTAGATCCAGTTTAAGAAATAATTATATAAATTACGTATTTAAATTATATATTACATTCTCTAACCTTGAAAAAATAAATGCAACAACTATATAACCAACAAATAATTTAATATAAATTGTGTGTCTATTTGACCAAATACAATTATTAGTTAATACCAACTGTAGTAAAAAAAAGGGAAAAAGGAAAATTTTCCATTGCTATTAATTAACACCTACATGGTACTCGAAAACTTCACAAAGCTTAAGCCCGCAATATTTTGCGTAATTAATT
Organism: Pieris macdunnoughi; assembly: GCA_905332375.1. Taxonomy (NCBI): domain Eukaryota; kingdom Metazoa; phylum Arthropoda; class Insecta; order Lepidoptera; family Pieridae; genus Pieris; species Pieris macdunnoughi. The sequence continues at coordinate 3,180,814 of CAJOBZ010000007.1, forward strand.
AAATATTAATTTTGATACATCTAAATCGTTTATGAATCGCACTGTCCGTATAGATAAAAAATCCAACGCGAGAACGTTTGTCCCGCCTGACGGCTTATCGTATACGAAGGACTCACGCCGACCAAAGCAAACCCAGTCTTTAGAGGGGCAATGGCGAAAGTTCTTCCAAATATTCAACTATAAAAACTCAAGACACAAACTGAATGGTATCCAGTCCGATTCCCGGCTTCAACCACCGTGCAAGAGGCATTATGAAAACAACGGTGAGTTGTTAAAGTGCAAGTGAAGTGAAGTGATGACTTCAAAAAAGCGTTAGATTTCGCGAAGTGTTGTGTCTAGTGATTAATGTGTCACTTTTTTGAAGTCGCCGCTTCGAATATTAATTAGTGTTTTGGTTAAAATATTTTGTTTTTAAATTCATTTTTTTTTCAATATGGGTTAAAAAATATTTCTATATGTCAAGAAATTAAAGCGATAGGATATAGTATCAGTATACTTAGTTTATCGGTTTTCAAAATTCAAATTAAATTTTAATAAAAACTTAAAACAATTTTTTAAAATTCATGAATATATAAATTTTCCTCATTACTCAAAATTTTTCTCAGACTACAGTCATGATTTTATTACGACTTAAGCCCGTAGCAATGGGCTTATTTGTAAAAAAATCTTGGTTTGAATTATTAAAAATAAATGCCAAGAACTAAAGCAATTATATCGTTCGAATATTGCATCATAATAAATATGTATTATCAATCAATACTGGTTTTAAACCAGGAAGAAAGTAGGTTCTCTAGTGTTAAATTACATCTGAGCTAGAATCCAGTTAATTACATAAGAGGAAATTCATAATGCGTAATAGTTTTGATTCAAGCATTACTTTGAGGTTGACTGCTTCGATAGAAGATTGATCCATATAATTAAAACACGGTTATTTATTGAATATTAATATATTTTTTCTTTGGTTTAGATCTTTCATCATAAATTCGAAACTTATTTTAATATCAACAAACTTTTAATATAAATGTTTGGCCTAGTAATAATCTTGTAGTCCTTCAGTCATAAAAACGTTGTGAATGTTTTACGATTTGTCTGTTTTGCTATAATTTAAATGCTTAATATTACAGTAATATCATATAATATACGTTTCACTAAAAAGTCTCGTATGTAGAAGTCACTTAGCGACTTGTTTACTTATGCTACAGCTCGTCTTAATTTTTTAAATTCTATTGCCATACAAATACACGCAAAGAAGTGTATAGTACATACATATTTAATTCTTGTAATACGTAACAAGAACTAGGTTTGCAGTAGACATTGCAAAATAGCCATAAAGAACCAACACTATCCCACGAGCAACCCGATGGCCTCGTTCGATGTACTCACTGATTAGCGACCCACAATAACTATTCAAATTACCCATTATATCAAATTTGCGTTTTCTCAAATATCTAAGAAATATCAGTATGTTCTAAATAATTTGTAAAAAATGCCTGTGAAAGAAAACATATCACGTCTTGATATAAGAAAACTTCACAAGTTACCAAGCCTTAACGACGTTCTAGGAAAATTCGAAAGCTTTTTTATAAAAGTCTGTATTTAAATTGCATGTCTCATCGTTGTAATAAAAACCGTCACGCCTGATAAGTAATTTTTATTGGCTTAAATTTTTACATCTCTCTTTATATGGAAATGTTGGATATGTCATTTGCGTATAATAGCGTATAATAAAAATTTATTTCTTAAAAAGTACATTTCAGAAAAAGACTGCAATAATGATTGAATTATATGAACGAAATGGAATGAGTCGGTAAACTTTGTTATGGAATAGTGTTTATGCAATTTAAAATTATGTCATGATATTTGTGTGTGAATAACATAAAGAAGCATTACGAAAAACCCACGAGTTAAATTATAAAAGTAATTTCATTTTAATATCAACAGAGCAGTGTTTTTCAATTTAATTTTTTGTAAATTTTTTATGTTAATATAATAACTGGATGATTGATAGGACGAGTATTGCGCACGCTTGCTATTTACGGAGACTGCACTTATAGTCAATGTGTTACTTACAAAGTCTTAGCGTAACCGTTATGCACACGTAGTGCGTAATTATGCACATTACATACTTTATATAGGACAATGCAATTCTTGCTTAATAATTAATTACTATTAATAGCAACTTTTTTGTAATACGACATAGTTCTTTTTTATAATTTCACTCGTAAAATAAATTACGCTGAGTACCTCTGATACTTAATCGTGGCACTTATCTAATTTATTATATTACTTATTAGTTTTAGGAGCTTGCATATATTGTATTATTAACGTTTATTTTTTTTTACAGATTTATACAGCTCTCTTGCTGGTAGCAGCAGTTGCTGCCAGCGAGAAGTCGACGGAGCAGAAGGCTGAACCTTTAGAAAAGAAATTAGACAAACGTGGTCTCCTTAACTTGGGTTACGGTTACGGTATAAGCGGGTTGGATGTCGGTTATATCGGCAGCGGTCACGGATTTGGTGGTGCCTACAACCTCATCGACCAGGGAGGTCTATCTCACGGATACGGAAACATCGACCTCGGTGGTCACACTGACACCACCAGGACAGTTACCCTAGTCAAGGGAGTACCATATCCCGTACACGTCGACCGCCCTGTCCCATACCCCGTAGAAAAACACGTGCCCTACCCAGTTAAGGTGCCAGTGCCCCAGCCTTACGAAGTCGTCAAACACGTCCCCGTTCACGTTAAGGAGTACGTTAAAGTGCCAGTGCATGTACCAGCTCCTTACCCAGTAGAGAAGAAAGTACCTTACCCAGTTCACGTTCCAGTCGACAGGCCCTACCCCGTCAAAGTTTTAGTGCCCCAGCCCTACCCAGTTGAAAAGCATGTGCCTTACCCCGTTAAGGTTCCAGTGCCCCAACCCTACCCCGTGGAGAAACACGTGCCATACCCCGTCGAAGTTAAAGTACACGTTCCTCAACCTTACCCAGTAATCAAACATGTCGGCGTACCTGTCAAGGTCCCAGTCGACAGGCCCTACCCTGTTCACGTACCTGCCCCATACCCAGTAGAGAAACCAGTTCCAGTCGCCTACCCCGTTGACAAACCAGTACCTTACCCCGTTCACGTACCAGTCGACAGGCCCTACCCAGTTCATGTAGACAAGCCTTACCCAGTACCAGTCAAGGTTCCAGTACCAGAGCCCTACCCCGTGTACAAGCACGTCCCAGTTGAGGTTGAAAAGCACGTGCCCTACCCCGTGAAGGTCCCCGTTGACAGGCCCTACCCCGTCCATGTTGACAGACCAGTGCCTGTTGAGGTTGAGAAGCCATACCCAGTCCCAGTAAAGGTCCCCGTCTACGTTGGACACGACAGCGGTCATAGCAGCGGTTATGGAGGCGGTTACGGAGGCGGTTACGGAGGAAGCTACGGTGGAGGTTACAGCGGTAGCTACGGCGGTAACTACGGTGGACACAGTCTAGGAGGCTCATACTATGAACACTAGAATATTTTTATTTAGTTTTTAAACAATTCATAATCTCACCAGAGCTATTTATATCTCGCCAAATTTCGGCCGGGACACCAGCAAACTATCCTCTTGTATATTTATACTGTCATTCTCTGAGATGTCATGTAAAATAAGTGTACTACGTGATTGCATAGGAGTACGCGTACGTTGTGATGTAAAAGTTACCATTTCTAGGTTAAGTTGACTGTAAAATACGAAATAAATAAAAAAATATAAAATATTAAATGGTTTTATTTTCCTATAGGAAGTGTTTGGAATGTCAAATGAAGTTGATATTGTAACCTTCGGGGTTCATGAATGGAAAAATACAATATAGGTGACATAAGAATCATAAATAAGTGAACAGTTATTATGTTCCTAATTTAAAATCAATCGAAAGTAGGTAAACAGAAATGACTAGTCACTGTATTTGCTTTAAGTGTCGAGTCACTACAAATATTATGGTTTACGTAAGATGTCGGTTAAGGTCAAGCTGTAGCTTAATGTGGGCCTTATGAAGTAACCGATGAGCTTAGCAGTTCATCAAATGTTTATTTATTTGTATTGCAAATACGAATTATTTTTATACGTAATGTCTATAATTTATCTTCGAAGTTATTCGAATTGTAAATAATCTTATGATTAAAAACATTAATAGAAAACGTAAAGATGTAACATTAAACCGGTAATTTTAGCTTCAAGTTTTTTTTATATTTAATTATATAAGAATAGGATTGAGTAATTTAAAATATCCAGTATTATGTTGCAAAAATGGACAGAATGCGTGTTGGTAATGAAGGCACACAGACTTTGCGAACAAAGCAGTATTGTTTCATTGTTGGTAAGGACTCTCACAGAGATTTTATGAACTTAAGTTATTTTGTGAGAAATATTATTCTATTTTCAATAATTATGTATGTTTAAATCTTAAAATTATGTAAATGCCTTATAATTATATGTTAGAATGCTTAAACAAGATTTTACGATCGTAAAATAATAGTCTAAAGTTAGTTAAAATAAATTTAAAAAAAAAATTTTTTTGATTGCATAATGAAATTCGTTTTGTATTACATTACTGGTCAAGTTATTACGATGCTGTTGATTAAGTACTATGATATATAATCGTTCTAGAAAAACCTAAAAGGCATATTAAATAAAAATGGCGTTATTTCATAACAAAGCAAGTAGGTATGATGAAATATTTTCCGTGTGAAGGTTATAAAATTAATATTAACGAGTTCCTTTACAGTAATTTTATGAAACTAAAATTAATCGCTAACAAAACATTACTAGTTTATAGTTAAAATTCCACACTTGGTGATTCCTATAGATTGTAGATCCTAAATTGTTAAAAGTGTTTAACCATCATAATCGAAATTCGAATGAGGACATATTATATTTATCCAAAAATATTCAAGTAGAACCGATTTGATCTCCAAGAAAACGCTATGAATTTAATACATTTAATCTTTCTTCTTTATAGAGAGTGTATTTGTATATTTTCTGTAGTAAAATCTGCGACTTTTAAGGTTTTATTTTATTTTCAAAAGCGCTACGCTTTGTCTTCCATATAATAGACATCAACGCACTGAATCGATTAATCATACCCTAGTTGAAAAATAACACAAACAAATTTGAACTGATATATTATAAGATACAATTATTTGTTTCTTTCATATTTTGGATAATTAAATTTATATGTCTTTTAATTCAATTATTATTCGCACGCGAATGGTCCATGTAAGCATTTTCAAATATACTCTACCGACTCCCATTAACACCCTTTCGTTATAAATAGAACATTGTATATTAATGCAACTACTCGAAATTATAGTATTTTAACAAAGAATTGTCTATTAAATTATCTTTAAAAAAACAACGGCCCGTAGTAATTAAGATTGGTTTTTTTGGGAATTAATAAGAAGCGAAACAGGTTGTCGTTTGAACATAGCATAATATAAGTGACAGATTTTTCCTCAAAAACATATATCATTATAAGTTAAAATGAATATATTGTTGTTATTGACAAATACAAAAGAATGTAGAAGAACGCTTTTTACTTGCATTATATATTTATGAAAAACTAAGCATATATGTTCCACGCCATCTATAGATACATGAGTAACATTGTTTTGTGTGGCTTATTATCACGTAATATAAGTTGTTATTAGTGCCTATTAGTTTTCGTTACGAAGTGTAGAGGGCCTTTATTTGAATTCAACAATAGAATGGAAACATTATGTTGTAATGGCCATACTCAAAGTCGTCTATTAATTTATATCTAATGATAGACAAATCATCATTTAAATGTATAGAACGGTGTTGCCTCGAAATGTCTGATTATTTAAGTGCAGATTAAGGAAAACAGGGCAGTAAAATACCTTTTCCAGCTTCCGATTGGACCCATACTATTTTTTCAAACTTAAGTACTAAACGATCAAATTCTTATTTGATCAAATTATTACCCATAGGATTAATATAATAATTAATAATACAATATTATTTATCAATTAATAAACCGATAAATATTTAATATTATTTAATAAACTTTTTAGTGAAATACATTTTGTGGGAAAACCTACTGTACATAGCAGTTAATAGCCGTGACATGCAAAAAAATATTGTTTCTGATTGGATTGTGTTGTAATATTACAGATGTCATATAGACAAGTAAAATAAAAAAAAAATTAAATATATTCAATTAACTGAGATGTTTATAAAGCAAAGTTTGCATAAAGACTAAAATAAAAATAAATCATTAAAAACTCATTCCGTGCAATAAACCTTTCACAATGTCATCATACGTTGAGAACATGATGAATTATATTGTAATCAATATTGCGATAATCATTGCATTTCGCACTTGCGAAGCATTTACATTAAATATATCACTTACAAGTGAGCTTTAGCGCTACTGATAGGGCGAGACCTCAGCAGAATTTTAAGAGCAATTTTCTGTAATCACCATCATACAGAATATTTTTTTATATGTACCGTTATGACTGTCAGTTTTGAAAATGTTTTACAAAATGAAACTTAATAACTACTTGACAGTTTATTAATTTCGACACTGATTGCGTTAATAATGACACCTCTATTTGTTGTAATGGCTAAAATCTTATTTCCAGTTGTCTGAAAGAAAAATAGAAGCTACAGAATATTATTTTACTAAGTTATATAGATTAATTATTATTTATTAAATCAATTCCATTCCAATTCTCTACCATAAATTTAGATATGTTGATTACGGTACGATATAGAAAAGAACATAAGTACGTATTTATAAAGTATGCAAATTTCATTAATGAAAAATATGCAATATGTCCTTGATGTATTAAAATATCTTACTTCATCACTGAAGTCTCTTTAGACAAAGTTAATTAGATTGTTAACGAATACTTTCAAAACTTTACGCTGTGTCGCACAAAAAAAGCTACAAATTATTTGTTAAATCTGGTCTTGAACTTGGATTTTTGTGTCTATTTTTTATATTTCTGTTCAAACAAGGATGTGCCAATATTGGTTTTAAGATAATTATTATAATAGTCTGACACATTCTCAATTGTCTTTGTTAAGCTGTTTTGCTCATGATGTTTTCATTCACCATTTGTATACCAGCTGGGATTCGAACGTATGACCTGCTTAAGGGACGCATGTCTAGCCACTGGGTTGTACCACAATTAAAACTGTGCCAATATTATTAAAAAAAAATTAGTGGCGCTACAACCTCTTTTTAGGTCTGGGCCTCAGATTTCTGAATCTGCTTCATGATCATTTTTCAATCTAATAGACAAGTAGGTGATCAGCCTCCTGTGCCTGACACACGCCGTCGACTTTTTGGGTTTAAGACATGTCGGTTTCCACACGATGTTTTCCTTCACCGTTCGAGCGAATGTTAAATGCGCACATAGAAAGAAATTCCATTGGTGCACAGCCGGGAATCGAACCTACGACCTCAGGGATGAGAGTCGCACGCTGAAGCCACTAGGCCAACACTTCTCACTATAATTATAATATAACTTTTATATTGAGGTATTTGCGATTCCTTCTGAGAAAAACCTGTTTGTCCACAAATGTCAAATCGCTGTCGCGATATAAAACTGTATATCTTACACTTATCGTGGACATATCCATAACAATTCGAGTGGTGACCGCAAGTCACGTATGCGGAAACAATTTTTTTTATCCAGCTCTTGGATATTTAAATATTGTTACAACCTGAATAATCTCGACAGGTTTCTATAGAATTCCATTGATAAAATTCTCTGGATCATGGCTTTTGAAAGCAATTATAAGTTTCTACACCATAGGTGAAGTTGCGGTGCGCCACGCATGGCTTGTCCTTCTATAAAGAGGTCAGCACAGGTGAATGACCCTTGAAGTACATTAAATTACATTGCTTGACCTTAAGGACATCGTTAAGTTTTTCATTCAATCATTTCCGTCAATGAATTGTTAATGTTAACTTTTTGTTTTATCGTGATTAACGGTAATGTTATTTACTTTATGTCCAAACACGAATTGCAAATGGCGATTACAAATTGCACGTTTCACTGTCAAAAGTAAAAACCTAACACATTTTTTTTTAAATTCTTTAGAAATAAAAAAATTTATCATCTCCAAGTAGGATAAAGATAAAATGACATATTGTATACAATGGTTATTAATTATTAAAGTATCAAAATCAACTTAGCGATCAAATATAACATAACAATCTCACTTTTCTTTAATATAAGATTTGCTAGACATATTAAACGGAATTAATACGTCAATTAATTTGTATTCACATGAAGCGTCGAAACGTCCATTTGTAGTAATCTTTTGCTGTTACCGAAATAAACACCTCGTAACATGTGGAACGCATTCGCTAAATTACGTATTTCTCGCGTACTGCTACCAAATAATGTAGTAATTTTTAATGTGGCTAAATCACCGATTAGGATCGTTCTAATATTAATGTCTACATACAATAATTATTCAATGCTGCTACAATATGGATCTTGGCCTTAGATTGCAACTGCTTCTTTCAGTATTTTCTTTTATAGTAGGTGATCCACCTTCTAAGCCTATTACACGTTCGACTCAGATCTACGATTAACTATGTATATACTTCTGTATCTCAAACTACATTACATTTTTTCTGAATTTTTGGAATCATACTAAGCACTATCTCGACTCAGATTTTTATAAGCACAACTGAATTTAAACTAATTTGGTAATTGTGGGTGTTGAATGCATGACTTTTGAGGTGAGACACGCTGAAGCCATTATGCCTGCTCATAAATTAATTAGGTACCTTCAATTATCTGGTTCAGTACCGATGTGTAAAACATGTTGTCAGTAAAAAGTATCGAAAACAATATAAAACCCTTTCAACATATCACGGAACGGGGCCGATAAATCTTTAATTTTTTTACTTTTGGATGGGCAGTCAGCCTTTTGGATACAAACAACATTTTAAAACAAAAATCGAACACAAGTACTCTGGGTTATCCGCCGGTACGTTGGTAACACACACAGAGGCAGTTATAAGTATAATAAAATTCTGCGATTTATAAATAAAATGCTGTGTTTATGATTTGATTACTTTGTCACTGCGTACAAAGACGGTGTTTTCAAACAAAAGTAATTTTAAATTTAATTAATACGCTATAGTGCTATTTTTTTTTTCATTGACTAAAAGCTATATTTTTATTTTCTTACATATAATAGAGTGGACCAACAGTAAAGTTAAGGCCAGATTCATTTACGAATGATATAAGTAAGTGTTGCATAAACTACCGTGAGTATTTTTATGTATCAAGGCCGCACAGTGTTTACACGAGAAAGGAGGTAATTCGTCATTTACTATGTGGAACATATTTTGTTACATTATGTATTTAGCAACTTAAATAATTATGTTTAAATTAAACCAATAAGATTGTACCACAATATTAATACACGTTTTATTGTCATTGCCGCTAAAGCATTTTAGAATGTTAAGATTGCTTGAACTATTCCAGAGTTTTTTTTATTGAAATGTGTGCAAATGAATGGAAAGCAGGAAACCAGTTTCTTGGCTTGTTATTTTCAGACCATGGCACGTCCTTGAACATATTTATATGTTTGACATTCTGAAAAGGTGGGAGCTTGTATTTTATTGTTTACTGAATGCCATATTGAATCAACTGCTTTCGACTGATTTAGGCACCCGTTGCAAAACGCTTTCAGTTCGAAAAGTGTTACAAAAAGTCGTCCTTGAAATGGTGACGGATATAAACGATCATATTAATTAATTCGGTTGTTCAAGCTTTCAAAAAACTTAGAGGTTTTCAGAAAAACTTGATATTCATAATAATTTGTTCCTAACAAATAAAATTTATCAAACGTTGAATCAATAGATGCATGTTAAGGTGTTAAAACTATTAACATTACAACATACAATAATCTTTTATAAGTCACCGAGTGCTTTAAGTTAGCGTTCGAAAGCACAAACGTTTTGAATATAATAAATGAGACAGCTTTGTCCTATTTAAATCATACATTAAACGGTTAAGGCAAATAGATAAGGCTGCTCATGATAAACAAACTTTCAGATTTATTTAAATGTATTGAATTTAGAATGGACAAGGTCAACCTTTCTTATTATTTATGAACTGTTTCCTATTTTAAATGAAACACGTCAGACAATTAAAAGCAATTATCAGAAACCAATAAACTAAAAATAATGAACTCACAGAGCGTTGAATACATTTTCACAATGTAATCTTATTTTATTACAGTGATCTGATAGATTGTATTCGTTGCAATAATTAGAGGGCCATTTTATAAGATTAAAGCGATTTTTCAACATTGGTTAAATTTAGTTTTTCAATAATAGTTTATATTAATATACTAGAGAATTTACAGTTTTATTATATTTTTCAAAAGACAAACCATATTAAAGCACTCATTGGTAACATTACATTTCTATATCTTCAGGTATTTTATTTATTGGATAAACTACGCCTTCATAGTCGCTGGTCAGAATGAAACCAATTTCGGAAATTATACCATAGTATTGAAATTAATAATAATTAATCGTATATAAACAATTTCTTTACGTTTCTCCATCTAATTAGAAGTACCATGTATTCTATCAGCAGCAACAACAAAAGGTATTCACTGTCTTTTCTCCCATCCTTCACTTTCTGTTTATAAAGATAATTATCCTCGCTTACGCAATCTTATTGTTAATATAATTTCATGTACCAATTTCGTAAATTAATATCACTCGCTAGAAGTTCCTGACTTATTCCAACCGGAGGGATGTTAGGCCGTTTTGCTCCACATACGGTCACTTACACAGACGACATTGCATAATTTGCACGCATTTTTTCAATGCAATGAAATTATTGTTAAGAAATATCTTTTGTGACTAAAATAAATAGGATTTTTCAATCGAAAATTACCTTGAAAGTCAAGGTTAAATATTTAAGATTTTTAATGAACGGCGAGTTGTAAGACATGATACCATCGTTTATCCTGGATAAACATAGCAACTTTTGAAATGCGTCCAGAAGTTTTTATATTAATTATTCGTGTTATGTTTGTAACATACAAAAACAATACAGATTAAATGTAAAAATGTTTTCTTTTTTTGACGTTCATAAGTGTTCATTGTGTCACCTATATGTTATAACAGTTTTTTCCGATTTTGCGGTAATAAGTAAGAATATAATTCTGAAAAAAAAAACAAAGTAAACAAAGACAAATAAATTTGAAAACTCAAATTTCTTTTTACAATTATTATAGGGATTTCTAACAATTATAGACATAGGTAGGTATAATCCTAAATTTGTTAAAAATCCTTTGTCCCATTTATTCTTTCGCAAGTACAACGTGAGTGATAAAGACAAATTTATATCACTATAAAGAACTTATTTCGTTAGTGATAATTTTGGTACATTATACGTTCAAATCAAATTAATGTGTTGAAGGCTATTTTTAGGTACATGAAATGTATAGAGCTATTTAATATCGAAGCAAGATTTCGTAATCTTCGTATCCGTTTTCGTATATCTTAAGTTTCAAAATGTTGCTACACGGATGGTTATTTGATCTCTACATATAAGGAAATTAATAGCCACATCTTTTTTATTAGTTATAAAATGTATAAGAATTATTTCAGAGTAGTGTTGGACTAGTGACAGTAACTACAAATATCCAACCATAAATCACGATAGCGTACAGAAATTGTAGCGCCACTGTTTATTGTTTAGTTTTATCTATTGTTATTTTATAATTGCCCCCAAAAAATATATCTCTTTCAATGCCTAAGATGTTGAAAAAAATAATGGATTATAAATATATTTAATTTTGTAATATTGAATCCTTGTTCAACTGACTTATAAGAGCTAACTTTTATTTGAAGATTTATTATTTTAAAAGCAAACCCTCTGACACAATACAAATGAATTCACAGAATTAAGATTTGAATTTGATTTGATTCTAATTTATACGAGAGAGTAGAGTAGAGTTATTAATTAATTAATTTGATAGTCTGTGGTCTCAAGCTTTTGAAGCTTTTTTTGTCCACAGGTTAAATTAGAAAAGTACCGGTTTGTAATAATGAAAAATGTTAATTGAAAGTAAATAGTAATTATTATTACACAACGTTTCTGTGTCATGATAATAACACACCAAGAACATTTAGAGCGTAGAGTTTTAATACGAAAACACATTTAATTAAAATCCGGCTATTTGTTTTTGGTAAAAAAATTAATCTATGTGTATGTCTGTACGTTAAAATATATTAGACAAACTAATAGGGCATTAGTAAAAGAGGGGAAGGTGAATGTGATTATCAACCAAAACCATGCACAAAGCTAGGAAAACAGAAACAGAAAATTCCCTGACCACGACCCAGGCTTGTGACCCTACTGTATGAGTGGAGAAGAGAAAACTCGCAGAAAATATACAACTGTTAATTTCTTTACTAGACGAATCAAAATGTAATATCACACATATTTTTGAAGTTTTTTAAGTTAAATAAAATATATGTTTTCACTCATGTTGCAATTAATAAACAAATACTGGATGTCATACTAAGTATTTAGTCTATCTAGACAACTCAAACAACAGCTATGTTTCACCGGTGTTATCTAACTCAATCAATAGACTTATCACAATAGTGGATAGTCTTTTGTCTTATTCAGTTACTTGATGTTGACGAGATAAGATTAACTTAAAAACCTAGGCTTTTTATTTCTTTTGACAATAAAACCTGATAATAACGAGCGAAAAATTAATAAATTTTTTATCCAATTTGATACAGTCGTTCGTAAGTTATGTGAAATGGACATTTCGGTTATTCTATCTATGAAAATAAGAAAGCCTACATAAACTTATTGGTAATGTGGTGGTAGCGTGGGATTCTTAACCCGTAACGAATAGTTATTGATACAATAATTTACATTACGGTATTGCATATTTTGACGAAAGAAATGAACGCCAATATCGAATGGCTCTCAAAACCAGCGGACAATTCCCAAGACGCCTGGAGAAACCTCGATACTCTGGGATATGCTAGATTGGGATCCATGGCATCTCCGTGCACAAGACCTAAACGAGGATATGGCGTCGACTGTGAGATGAATGAGGATTAGAGACCCTGGTGGAGCCTACTGGATAGGACAGACAACCCCTACTAACTAACACTAGATTAGGTGAAATAGATTATGTATCAAAAAAGACAGGAGTCGGTGCTCAGCAAGCGAACGACCGCTCCGCGTCCCCATAAATTATAATTAGTGTAAGTAGGATAAGACAATATATAACAACATTATAAATTTATTCTGTACAATTTAACAAGCTCACAGCACACACTGCACGACACTTATATAATTTTGAGACAAAATATGTAGTCTGTAAGTAGCTGACACACCACAGGCCGAATACACCATCGACCTGTGGACATAATGTAACATAAGAACTAGGGAAATAAACATATTTCTATTCTATTCTATTCTATTGCATATTTTGACGAAAGAAATGTATATAATTTTATTTAATTGCATAATAGAAACGTGAAATTCGCGAATTTAAATTTTTGAACGCTAAAATTAATTCTAACAATTTTCTGTTTCAAATTAAGTAGTGGATTTTAATTAATCTCGTGTATCAAAAAGTAAATAGCATGTCTATAATAAGTTACACGGCTTTATGCTAAAGTATGTATTTGTCGTGGTGTGTAAAAACGTAAAACTTGGTTCGTACAAATTTTTCCCTTAAAAATCTGGAACTCACATAACAATACAATGCTTGCTTATGTAAGAAATTACGATGTACAGAGGGAAATAAAAAAATATTGGATTTGCGTTCCCTAATTGCAATAATTTCATAAAATCTGATAAAAGCCAAGAGGCTGATTGCAGATGCATTAAAAAAAATGTAAGAAAACCCTTTTCATTTCCAATCACGCCATACAAACCTGAACATTGCCTAAAAGGCTCGTGAAAGTAATAATGTCAAATGCAGTAATAAACCAATATCAAAGAACAAAAGGGACCTTGGAATGTTAGAAACATGACAGTCGGACAAAAATGAACGATTTACGAAATTCTAAGTACAAGTATACCTTTACGCTCGGGGCTTACATATTCACGAAATATGAACTTAGCTATAATTCATAATGAAACATTTTATAAGCATTTGGGTACGAAAAAAATGTATCTAGAAATAAAGAAGAATAAGTATTCTCTATGATTGATGGTTGATACAATTTTTGGTTGATATTGAGTTTCGAGTTTTTTGTGAATCGAGTACTTGAATAGAAGATGCCTTCGTCGTCACTTTTATTCTTGAAATCTCTATTTTTTATCTAAAATAATATTAAAAAGAAATGGTTGTATGTTAACGTTTTGAACTGCAAAACCCTTCCGTTCTCTCATCTTGTTTTATTATTACTTAAGGTATAACCTACTTACTTTTTACCGTTTTTTTAAATAAAAATATATTATTAATATGTATTTTTCAACATTCAAGTGGAAAATAAATATGTAATAAAACTAGGTACAGATGATCAACTTTAATATACAAAGTTTTGGATAATTGTCCACTGTCACATATCTGTTTCCGTGAAGGGTTAAATAAAAAAATAAAATTTAAACGATTTAGATATGTCTTAAGATTTTAAATAAAGACAATTTCAAGCTGCATAACAAGCTATTGTTTATGGAATACTTTTAGTAATAGAAAATCCATAACTACTTCACCTAATGTCGGTGATCAGAGCTAAACTCATCTCAAATAAAATAATGTTCACTGTTTTATTTCTGGATACAGATACTTTTTAACAATGTATTGGACCGCAGAGAAGGTTGCAAAATTTTATAGTCTGTTTTAATACGGCACTCCCGACCTTACATCAAAATTTGAAAATTTTGGAATGATATGGATTACTTTCAAAAGACTGGTCTATAATAAGATATAGATTATTAAACTACTTTTGATTGTTTATTATTACATTTACTAAGATTTTAGAGTGCAAGACAATTTGACCATGCGTGGTCTTATACTAGATAGTTTATTATTATTTATAAGTAGTAAAAATATTTAGGAACAGGTTTAGAAAATTTTAAGATCAATAGTGTATTAAGTTTAGGCATTACAGAACATTATTATACATTGTGGATTTATTATTTAACCAAATAAGAACAGAAAAACTAATGAAATGGAAATGGAACAGATGTAGAAAATAGAATATAAGCTTATGCGATCTTTAAGTTTAATGGCCGATTAACATTAATATTTTTTTTTAGTGGTTTATTCAAAAGTTGTATTACAACAATAAAGCTTGTTGAATATTATAATACTTCAAAAAATTCATAGATAACAAAAACCTTAATTTTGTATAATATTTTGATAAGGTTTATAATTACTACGTTAAATTGTAAATTTGTGGTCAGTACATATAAATTATT
Source organism: Pieris macdunnoughi (assembly GCA_905332375.1). Taxonomy (NCBI): domain Eukaryota; kingdom Metazoa; phylum Arthropoda; class Insecta; order Lepidoptera; family Pieridae; genus Pieris; species Pieris macdunnoughi. The sequence continues at coordinate 3,196,264 of CAJOBZ010000007.1, forward strand.
AAGGTCAGGACAAATCGATGCTTTAAATGTGACTATAATTTAATCAAGGTTAAATTATAGTCTATTTATATAGCTATAGGTATTTTAAATCATTGTAGTTACAAAATTAATAATCTCTTGATTATTGATTTCATATCTGATATTACCAAAGCTTCAGGAACTGTCTGCATTATCTCAAACCGGTTCAAACTCTGAAAGTTGAATATAGAGCATTTTGAATTTGCGCCTTGCGATACCCCTCGAAAGCGAAAGTACTGTAGGACTGCAGTGCTATGCCTTTTTTCTTCGCTCCGCCACTCATGCCGCTCATATATATATCAGAGCTGAGATCCAACACGCATCATTCGCATTCAGGACTTCGTTGACTTCAGTGCAACCAACAAACGTAGCATCATGAAGCTCATGGTGTGTGTCTTATTTAAATTGTGCTTGTGCTAGTGCTCATGTGATCATCAATCAAATTTTCTGGATTTGCCATTGTTGGTCAATAAGGAAATTATACAGTTACATAAAGCAATTGAACATAAATATCATACACATATAACATCTATATATATATATCCTTCAATTACTTTTGTGAAAGATAGGAGATACAAACTGTTGTATCTCCTATCTATGAGAGTAAAAAGTACTATGAATATGTTCTAATTTTAACTTTGGTTTCAGCTCGTGGCCGCCAGTCTGGTGGCTGTCCTGGCTCTCTCTCTCGCCGAAGAAGCCAAGGCAGCAGAAAAAGAAGTGGCAGTAACCGACAACAAGGTGGCGGCTGACGACAAAAAACATGAAAAACGTGGTCTCATAGGTCTCGGATACGGGCACGGAGGATTTGACAGTGGCTTCGGAGGAAGCTATGGAGGCGGTTTTGACGGTGGATACGGCGGTTACGGTGGTAACGGTGGTTACGGTGGTTACGGTGGACACGAGGAAGTTCACAAAACCGTTACTGTTGTAAAGAACGTTCCTGTTCCTTACCCAGTTGAAAAACATATCCCATACCCAGTCGAGAAACACGTTCCTGTACCTGTCAAGGTGCCAGTGCCTCAACCTTACCCCGTAGTTAAGCATGTCCCATACACCGTTAAGGAACTAGTCAAAGTGCCTGTGCACGTTCCTCAGCCTTACCCAGTAGAGAAAAAAGTGCCCTACCCAGTTCATGTCCCCGTTGACAGACCAGTCCCAGTCAAAGTGTACGTTCCTCAACCCTACCCAGTGGAAAAGGAAGTACCGTACCCAGTAAAGGTTCATGTACCTGCTCCTTACCCAGTTGAAAAGAAGGTCCCCTACCCAGTAAAGGTACCAGTTCATGTACCCGCTCCCTACCCCGTTATCAAGGAGGTCCACGTACCATACAAGGTCCACGTTGACAGGCCTTACCCTGTACATATCTCCAAACCTGTGCCTTACCCAGTAGAAAAGCCTGTACCCTACCCCGTTGAGAAGCCAGTGCCTTACCCCGTCAAGGTCCCAGTCGACCGCCCTGTACCAGTGCACGTTGAAAAACCAGTCCCCTACCCCGTGAAAGTCCACGTACCAGCGCCATACCCAGTTGAGAAACACATTCCCGTGCCAGTCGAGAAACACGTCCCAGTGCCCTACAAAGTCTTGGTAGACAGACCTTACCCAGTACACATTGAGAAACACGTTCCCGTTCATGTTGAGAAGCCAGTGCCCTACCCCGTTAAGGTACCTGTTTTCGTCGGCCACGGTCACGAGTACGGTCATCATGAAAGCTATTAATGGCTGCAGGAAGAGAAGGCTCTATTGTGATATATAAATGTAAGATTAGCACAAATATTATAGTTAAGCCAGTGAGCCGTCAGAGATTATGTCAAATCGATCTCTACACATACTACTCTGAGGCTAGACTGTTTTGCACTGATACGACTTGCTTAATAGATTTTTTGTTATTTTATTTTTTGTATGAAACCTGATCAGTTGTTGCGTTGTATAATTTTGAGTTGATGTACCTGTTACTTTATAAACGAAAAAATGTTACCATTTATAGAAAAGTTACCTGTATTTTATAAGTAATAAACTTGGCCATGCCAAAAATGAACGATTGCTTTCATTGATTCCTCTGTTATTTTGCATAATTACGTGCAGTATGTTATTATTCGATCCGTAGACCGTAAGTATTTGCGAAATACGACATAGTACGGCCTAGATTAGTATCGCATCGCAAGCCACTCGGATCGCCGCTAGTTAAATGGTGTCGAAACATTTGACAATAAACGCATACACTGTTTTGCGTAACTGACATAAGTAAATCTATATAAGTCAAATTTCATAATGACTTTAATATATTTCTCAAAATAAATTAATAACATTTGAAGAACCTTGAAGCTGGTTTTCGAATTACATACATCTATGGTTCGCAATTATTTCGTTAGAATCCGCTGTTTTCACAATTCACTAATAAGATACATTCAATTATTTCTTATACTGATCTTTAATAATTTTCATTTATTTGAAAATAGAACACAATCTAACTGCTACTAAATCTGAACTTTTTGGTTTCTTTGGTATAATATTTTATGGATTCCTACTCTTTGAACCAGAGCTCTCTGTAAATAGCAAATCCTTATTTTAGTTAGCGAACATAAATCTTTAGGTTGCGAACATAGCTAGTACATGATATTTCGCTTTATCTTTGATCTCCATAATGAAAGTTGTCAGTGAAGCTGGCTAATCGAAACATTACTGATTAGTGTTATGACATTATACGAAAAGGTGAACTGATGAGGCTTTAACCTATAGCAACATATTAACGTGTCTCGGTTCATTATCTTTTACACTTCATTATTTGACTTAAATCGTTAACACACAAACATGCACCTAAGACACTTTTTGATTGTATTATTGCTATACAAACATTTATTCTGCATACAGTATAAAATTATTACCAAACACTTTTCATTTCACAAAGAGGTTTTACTTGCATTAAATTAATAATAATAAATGTAAATATGAATGTAATGAATAGTTCTATGTTTAAAATAATATTCAATTATTTCAAAACTACTATTGCATTTACACTTATGCTTACAAGCTTCACAACGTGAAAATTTCACTTGATCTATGTTGGAGATGAGAATGTTTAGTTTTATTATGAACGGACAGTAGTGATAATTATCTAAAAGATTGAAAGAAGTTTTATTGTTTACATGAATTAAAAATAAGAATTTATGTAAATAACGTAAATAATTTGCTATACGATTTTTTTATTATTCAATTGATATTATTTTTCCACTGGCACTACAACCATTTACCTTAGAGTTCTGTTTTTTTGATAGACAAGTAGGTAGTCTTCTGCCTGATATTGACAATTTATCTAACTAAACGCCCTTGACTTGCGAACTGGAAGTAAATGTAAATTTAGAATTAATTTAACTTCTTTTCTGACGTTCATTAGTGTACTTGTTTACCTATATGAATTAAGTTATTTTGAGTTTGAGTTATAATGTCATCTTTTAGGTGTGATTTATTATCAATAATTATATTATAGTAAGGTCTAATTATATTAAATGAATGTTAATAAAATAAAATATCAATAATAAGTTATCACTGCTTAGCTGCTTACTAATTTAATATTATTTATATAACTCATTTCTTAGCACCTTTCATAATTAGTTTCATTAGAATTTTGAAAGTGAGCCTTGAAACTAAATGTATTTAATAAGAACGTATACACTGTCGGAGCAATTACTTTATCTTATTATAAAAATGTTCTTAAAATGTAATAGGTACAAATAGTGTTATGTAACATGTAACAATGTGTTTAGAATCTGGTACAATACATATAACGTGCTCGGTGTATTAAATAACATTTTATTACTTTACATGTTTAATATACTCTCTCAATGTTGCAAAACTTTCGGTGAAAATAATGTTGACTGTAGGTAATTATAATTTAACTTTAATAAAGGTATTTATGATACAAACATCTTTTTTCATAAACGTATTTCCTAAATAGCGATTGTTTTTTAATTTTCAAACAAATGAATTTGACAACTATTTAAGGTTTTGATGTTTGGACGTTAGAATATTTTGTTAAATGATAAAATATTTCATGTCACATTGTAGCTAGACTAACTATTAATACGAACTTTAAGATAATTTATACATAAAGGAAGTTCAATCTGAGCAAAGATCAAGTTAAATCTGCGTTGGTCTAAGGCGCATTCTCCAAAACGTACATCAAACTACAATATTGTCGAACTCCTTTGAAAATATTATTGTTGCCAGAAAAAAAATTAGTTAGATTTTATCTATTCTGGTTCTGAAATACCAGCATTAATAATAATACCAGATTAAAAATCCACAGGATTTAGGCAATGCAAATTTTTAATGATACTATATAAAAATAACAATATAACATATAAATTACGTTACCAGGCTTAAACACATAAATAGCCTGATGTTATTATATATTTTTGTATATAGGTCTAGTCTAGAAATATCTAGGATCTGAATTTAGCGTATTCCCTTGTCTGCGTGCATTTAAGTGTATAGCCCTTGGCGATATTTTAGGTAACAACGTGACTAACTATAAATCAATAAATTATTATCCGTCTAACTCTGGAATTATCATAAAGTAGAGCTTTCTTATTACAAAACGTCAACTACACTGTGCAACTGTATGGCGGTAATGTTTTACGTAATTTGCGATACTTACCATTTTAAGTATTACATCACCGTTAATATCGGCTATAAAATATTATATTTTCATTTAATTATGTATATTTTTGAATTAATTACGGTTAAACGAGCTTGACGGTTCTTTAAATGTATAAACGTATATTGGTTGATCATTTGCTCATTAGGTCATGTCATGTGCAAATTATACTTAAGGCGTGAAATAAAATGGTACTACTAAATAGAAAAATTTTTTGACGTTATTACTAGAAATACTCAATTAAAACAGTAGAATTTACAATTATATTTTCAATAAAACCTCGATATATAATTTATCCTTATAAAGTTGTACCACGTAGATTGTTTATAAATATTTCACTGGAAGTCAATGACCTGCGTGATTGCAATACATAGTTGAAGGTCACGATTCAGCCATTGTTTTAGCCGTACGCACAATATTTCCTAATGTTCCATTTGTATTGGTCACAATCTTGATTTAATTGTGAAGCTTTCAAAGGTATTTGCCTGAATAAATTTATAGTTTCGTTTCACACGTTTTCCGTATCCTACAAAAACAGTCATCCGTTATATCTATCCTATATATAGTATATACATCGTAAATATTTTTTTATATGCTTTTTACATATGGGAGTTAAGTAGCGTTAAGTCTCCACTCTGAATTGTAACCCGAGACTTGACTCTTAGTCCATCCTTAAATAGTTCAAAGGTAAATATCGCGCAACACTTAAATTAGTATTTATTATTTATTTCGTAATCCTACAGCTAACATAAATTATATATAACAAAAAACAATTATACTAAAGATATAGCAAAAGATGGAATACATAATATATACGAAAAGGTTCAAAGATTTACAAAAGTAAAAATATGAATAAAAATTATTAAATACATTTAACTAAGTTATACCTAATTCGGCTGTGTTGTGCGATGGTGTGAAAGTGAGGGCGTGTATACTAAATGTGCAGATAAGATATAATACTAATATAGTGTTATATTAGCACATAGTTGTATGTAACGTGTCATTGTTACGAGAAAAGCTTATAACTTTTTGCTAAGTAAATGTGGCATAATTGCATCAGTTCCTTGTTACCGCGGGAAATTACTTATAATCTGTTCCTATGTAATTAAGATATTCTTTGTGGTTAGATGAATTTTACGATTGAATAAACCAATATTTACTTTACATTTAAGCATCAAACTATTTATATCTACAGTGAATATGCAAATCATGCTCAAAAAATTATAGAAAAATTTACATAATACGTCCTTTATGTGAAATCTTAAATATATTAGATATATTGAAACTATTTAATCGTAATCGCTTTAAGTGACTTACTTGCTTATAAGAAATGTTTTTTTTATTAGACCTTTTAATTGAATGCAAAACAATTATTACCCTTGTGCTTACAATAATTAAATGAAATTAATCGAAGAAGAATCTGCGCGTACAACAAATAAACTACCGTTTATAATATTAAAACTTACGATCAAGTCTCATCTTAGACTTCTAACTAAATATCTAATGGCCTCCAAAGTTGACTATATATTATAACGTGTTCATTTTGTTCATATATTTTCTTGCCTTAATATAAAATCCAATTTATCAAGTATGAATATTTTGAAAAGCGTGCTTATTTAGGACAAGTTGCACAATATAATTCTACCGAGTTAGTCATTTGGTAAAGACATCAATACCCTGAGTGATTTAAAACCAATCATGTTAGGCAATAATTATTGTGGTCACTGTCAGTGCTGGATTTAATAAGTGGAGGGCCCGTTTTGGCTCCGGGCCCTGACTATAAAGGCTAAGATAACATACACATAGAGATCTTGAATAGTGTTTTGAAAACCATCCAAAGTAACCTTTAAATCGTAGAACATGTTCAATTATTATAATGATAGAGTTATTTACCATTCACTATGCAATTTAGCATACATTGGGTCAAGTAAAAAAGGGTTTGTGGGTTATCCACCTGTAAAAACTGTAAATACGTACCTAGTAATTTTACCATATTAAAACTCTTAAATTTCCGTCAGTGTCGGATAAATGTAAACAAATAGTCACGAGCTTTTGAGCTAAAGTGGCATCAAATCGCATTTTTTTTCAGAATCCGATGATTGCGATAGAAAAATGTTAAGGACGATGACCAGTGAAATGACCATAATGAAAATGACCAGTACGTTCGTATTGTACTTATAGCTTTTTTTAAATACTGTTCCTCTGGGAAGTATTTAGATTTTAGACATTGTAGTAGAATTGTTAGGGCCCTACAAAACGTGACGCTTTGTCTTTTAGACTTTTAGTCCGGAACTGGTACGCCAGGATATTCGATACATCAATATTAAGTTTTAATTAACCATTTCGAAATATATCCTTACTCGTAAAAATCTCACAGTCTCACAGTATTAATAGGTCCGGTTCATATTTGCACTTATATATTTTAACAATATCCGCAGATAAGTTCCTGTTTCACCATTTTTGAGATTAGCCTTGACTGACCCTCGTATTAAACTTTCAATGCACACAGAATTATTTTCTAAGAAGACTAGTAAATTGTTTTTGGTTTACAGATTTTTTTTATAGAACAGGGGCAAACGGGCAGGATGCTCACCTGATCGTAAGTGATACCGCCGCCCATGGACACTCTCAATGCCGAGGGATAGCGAGACTAAATTTTTATTAAGTCTGGAGAAATAAAAAGTTATTTTGTTCTAAATAATTTCAACATTCACTTTATTAACAGCATCGATATTGCTTCAATTATAACCAACCAACTGCGCTACTAATACGCTGCTCTTAAAGAGTTAGTTATAAAAGATAATTTAATTAAAATGAATTTAAATAGTTTCTAATTCAGAAATTATAATTTAAAGATAAGATATTGTTTTAAGAATTGGTCCTACAGACTTCATCGAAGCACACTGCATACGCAAAATACCTTTCATTTTAATGAATTAATGCCATCTAGTGGTTGGAAATGGAACGAAATGAAACGTTTGTTTTACGTATGTTATTAAGCGAAAGGCTTCATGTGTGCATTTTGAAGTAACCATATATGGTTGTAGTTACCAGAGAATCCGCTTAAAGAATGGCAGCACTGTGGTATTCGTACTGGTTTTTATTCTTAATTTAGAGAAATATAGACAACTTACCAAAAATCGGTGCTTATTAAGAACTTACCTGAAAAATAGAAATTATAACATTAAATATGCGTTTTATTACATACAATAATGAAAAAATAAGTGGCACTACAACCTTTTTAGGTCTGGGCCTCAGATTTCTGTAACGGTTTCATGATCATTGTGAATCTAATAGGCAAGTAGGTGATCAACCTCCTATGCCTGACACACGCCGTCGAATTTTAGGTCTAAGGCACGGTTTCCTCGCGATGTTTTCCTTCAACGTTCGAGCAAATGTTAAATGCGCACATAGAAAGAAAGTCCATTGGTGCACAGCCGGGGATCGAACCTACGACCTCAAGGGCGAGAGAGCTGAAGCCACAATGCAACAGTAAAAACATTCCGCTCAGCTACAATGCTCCTTGATATTAAGCTTTTCTTTCAGGCAATTCGAATAATGTAGGACAAAAGGCAAAGAAAAAGATTGCCTTATCTAATTTTAGGTGACGGTTATTAAACAAACTTTGAGAGAAGGTTAGTAAAATTGGAAAGAGATTTGGGATTTCTTAAATTAAAAGTCATTATCCTCGCTCGGAAATCATTAAAAAAATAATGATTTCCGAGCGAGGCGCCCGACGCTCAAGTGTGAGAACTGAGTTTAAAACCTGGCTATACACCAATGGATTTTTGTATGTACGTAATTTATTAATTACTACTAGTGTCCTTTATAAACATAATAACGTATAATCGAAAGTAGAACGTTTAAGACACAAAAATCGACGGCGTGTTTTGCTTTTGACACAGGTTTTCCCAGTTTAAGTTACCGATACAAACTTAAATGTGTAAGACGCATGTATATTATGCTTATGTATTGTATTATTTGGTGACGAATTAATTTTTTTTTTAAAGAAATGAAGAAAATCCAAGACCAAGTTCCATTTTTATTTAACACTTATTATGTTTTATAATACGTATTATTAATATCGTAATAGTTATATCTAAGATTAATACATTATTTTATAAGCATAAGTTAAAATGCGCATGAGTTATTAGAATAAACGTGGCTCTTTCATAATCCTTTCATGTTCGATTTAATTGTTCAATTAGTTATTAATAGGATGGTTTTTTGTTGTCTGATTTACATTAAATAACTTGGTTATAAATTTGATTGATGAGGTATTTTGTAACGACTTTGAAGTAATGCAAGATTTTTTCTTTTGCGTAAGTATTATTTTGAATGGTTTTATAGATGAAGATTCTTACAAGAGCTTCTAATGTAAACAGTATTACTAGCAATAAAAAAATATTTTAGTTATTTTATGTCATACCACTAAACCGTGTAAAAATATTTCCGACCTAGACGTACAAAATCATAAAATTCCAAGTGAGAATTGGGGCAATTCATTTTCTCTTTTGCACTAGGATGAAAAATTTCATTTATTCATGTAGATTTCAAACACGACAAAAAAACTCAAAATTTTACTGCCAATTCCAGTTCCAATATTTGTATAAAAAGTTTTGGCGACACTGCTTAAAAACTAGGACTATTGCATACCAGAATTTGAAAGTCTTGGTTATTTTCCAAAATCTGATGTAACTGTACAATTCTTATATAGTCGTAAGTTCTACATTTTGAAGAAAATATTATAATGTATTTTTACATATACGTTTAATAAAATTTACTAAGCTAACATTTAAACAAAATTAAATACTAAGATTTTATTTCTAAGTAAGTTAACGAATCTTTGGCAAAAAGTTTTTAACAAGTCAATAATTTATCTGATAGTGTAACATAAAACTTGTAAGTTAGACGCTGGCGAGACGCGGTTTCCGGGATTACGCGAGCGCTTATAAATCATACTGATGTTAAAAGGATATTTGGTAACAATCGAATATGTAATTTGAATAAAGTATTTTAGAATTTCCATAGTAAACAACTCTAACTATTATTGTTCAAAAAAATCTGTTTAATAAACTCTCTTTGAATGGCCTTATACCATAAGTAGGTATGATCCATAATCTGTCATCTAAGAAACGTTAAAAGCGCCTCCGCTCTTGTATAAGGCTACGGAGTCTGAACCAGAAATAGATTATGAAATTTTATTTTACAAATATATAATTTGAAAAATTAGAGAATTACCCAATAATTGTAATAATTATTCAAATTATGTAAAGTCAGGTAATATTTATTTAAATCGATATGATAAATTATATATACATCAACAGTAAGGATTATAAATCAAATAGGGTTTTGACATACTAGTCATATTTAGGCCTAAGTCCTGATTCTGAATCTAATTCCTAGGTAAAACAAGCAATACTCTACGACAATTAATGTTTAGACGAGAATCGAACGGCTTGACTTCACCAATTGTGTTACCTTCTACGGAACTGCGGTGAACATAAACATCCATCAAAAGTCATTTTAATATAGATAATTGTATCATTGATTCGATTAATTACATAAATGATCACGGGTGACTGGCGATGTTAATTGTCAAACTGATGTCATAATTTTATAATCTAGTTCCGTAATTGTAAAATCGTTATAAGCACGAATTAATAATTTAATACAGTTTTGGCACGAAAATTAATATTCGTGATCATAAGATAAGTTTTATATTTAAACATAAACATTTTGACCGTGTCAAGTGAAGAAATACTTCTAGGTTTTTTATATATTCTATTGTTTTTTGGTTCATAATCTCACTTACCTTAGGTGCCACCGGCAGTTACATCGTCTTTTAAGGATCTTATCTTGAAGGACTTTACCGGTATGTGCCTTAAAAAGCTGTCCTGGAAGGCGAATGAAATTACGCATTTTGTTTCGATGTCTGATAATGAATGAATTTCACGCAATAAATAATACTTTACAGAGGAGTGAACCTCATGATTTATGGTTTGTAAATTTACGATGAAGCTTAAGCGAGATTTGTATTTATATGGACTCTACTACTGAACTGATATTGATGATACTGATAATTATCTAGTAACAAAAGAGTTTCAACAGAGAAAGAAATATTTGTATATAAATAATATAAAATATTTTCATACAAGCTTTACGCGTTTAATATGTTAGAGTCTTAGAAAGGTTACTTCGCAATATTGTCAATTGTGTGGGCAACTCAAATTGAAATTATCGCGATAAGACTCCCCGTAATCTAAACAATGATTCAGATTTAATAGATATTAAGTTTATCTAAAAGCTTATAGAAATGTTTGTTAATGTTAACCTGTATTATATAGTATAATATAAATATAATATGTGATAATTCCCTTTACCTCTTAAAAGTCAAAAACATAATGTTTTTTAGAAATGTTAACTTGATACTCTTTTTCGATGTAAAAAAAACGCGAAAGTTCGCCAGTATTCTAAATTGAAAATAAAAATGAATAAATCGCAGCTTATTCTGTGAAAATGTTTTTATATATAAATTGATTAATGGCGGGAAACCTTAGGCAATGTAATAGTTTTTAACATAAAATAAGTGTAAATTTTCTTTTACAATATTTTTATCAGAATCAAGGGTAAGGAAAGCGTGAACAAGGTTAAATATTTCAAATTAAGCAATACACTAATTGTTTTTATTAATGTCTAGTAGAAACGCATAGGAACTATTGTGATTCATGTTAGACCATAAACAAGAATATAGAGCCTTTGTTAGGAAATTCTACAATCGTGATGTAATCGTTAATGTCTGGGAAATTAAGCTTTAATACAATCGAAGCTTTGCCGAGTCGTAATCTTATTCAAATCGATTATTTCAGTCTTTCTACTACTTCCCACTTAGGTTTTAAAATAATGTACCACTGGTAGCAATTTGGTAATGGTGTGATTTTTTTTAATCGCGATGAAAACTGAAGTGGAAAACGTGTCGTACTTAAGATAATGACGAAAATAACGCTTTTCTTATAAAAAAAAATCTCTTTAATATGTAATAATTTAAATATACGAGCAACAAAGTGGTTTTCCAGTTTAGTTGAGAACTGAACAGCATCTCTGGTTTAATCACAGAAATGCGACACGGTCAGACTTTCCGGACCAATCACAAATGCAGAAATATTCATCCGTAACGTTATATTTTACGTTTCTGTAATGTTTTATAGACAAATATTTAGGCTCCAATGTACAAAGAATCAGTTATTAGTCTTAAAACAAATCTACAGAAAACTCTGCTATACACATTTCATATAAAAGCTTTAACGAAAACACCACGGTTTAATCAAGATTAACGAAAATATGAATATGAATTAGTGAGTTACCAAATTCCTTGCCTTGAGTAGTTTTCTTGATCACATAATCAACGATTTTAATTACATTACAAAATCTATATACGAATTTCAAATCACGATATTATGAAAAAATAACTCTTTCTTCTCGTTTCCGTTATACTTAAATATGTCTATTAACTGAGTATTTGATTTAATCTCAAGGTTTCAATATGAAATAAATAATTTGAAAATTAAACCACTAGTTATAATCTCATCTTAACTTAAGTAACTTAATCAAAAAGCTATTTTCAAAATCATTTTCTATTTAAAGGACGAAGTAATAATTATTTTACTAAGGAGCTAGTAGACTGATCTACTGTGTAATATCTTGTTAGAGTACATGTGGTTATTATTGCATTGGTGATGTGTAAATCGCATCTGGTGATTATGATTATCTAACAATTTATATGAGACTGAATCGAAGATACTTAGTGTATTTATCGATATTATATAATTGGTTTGATGTGAACTGTAACGACTAACATAATAGTACAATAAAAATAAGTTAAATAATATCACTAAGGTTAAATATATACTAGTGTATATGCAATAAATATATTTAAACACCACTTAATATTGTAATAATATTCATATACCTTTCGGGGATTCGGTTGGTAACGAATGGCAACCCAAAGAAGGGCCTTGAGTTCCTTTCTTTCCATTATTTCGATTATACAGATAAAACCAATCTAATCAATTTCGGAAATAAGTAAAAATTTTATACCCATTTGTTGGACAAGTAACAAATTGAAATTTGTACGTACCTTTGTATGCCTTTAATTTAATGTGAAGACTTAAAATCGAGTTATTGTATTTGTTTTAGATGCATTATTACATTTACACGTGCATAAACGTTCAAACTCTATTGTATGGCCTGACATAACCTTACATCTCTGCACTTGACGTTACCTTTTCTCTAAGAAACAAGCTTTTTGGTTATTGATGAATCTTTAATATAGGATTATGGATTAATATTGTAAGATTATTAACGTGTTATCGATATCATACCGCCGTTGTGGTTTGATCGACAATTTATTTTTATACAAATTGTTATATTACGAGCTATATAATTATGTTATTAAGACTTTAACGACGTTTTTCGAAGTTTTTAACGAGGTGACCGAAGTGAGTTTTGTATAATTTTTTTTTATAAACTCAATATTCATCATCATATAAATCCTCACACGCACACATACACCGCGTTGTTTAGATACAAGCGAAAGTGTTTACTTCATTGATCTACGAAATAACTTGCACTCGGTATAAAACCAAGAGTCGAGACTCACACACTACACTCCTGCGCAGCCTTCGCTGAATCAAGCAAAGCGAATATGAGGCTACTGGTTAGTTGAAATGATAATTAGTTAAACTTTTAATTACTCGTATTATTATTAATGAAATGAATTTAAAAACATTTTATAAAAATATCAATACTACTTTTTAAAATAATTTGATTAAAATAGCTCAGGTGAAAGTAATAGTTATTGTTTTTGCAGAGGTCTACCTTAATCTTGGCCGTGGCTATTAGCCTGGCCACGGCAGAGGAGAAGGCGGAGAAGGACACAAAGGCTGAATCCAGCAATGTTGAAGACAGCAAAAAACAAGACAAAAGAGGTTTATCTGACTTATATGGCGACCACGGCTACGGCGGTGGTTACGGCGGCGGTTATGGCGGTGGTTACGGCGGGTCTTACAGTGGTGGATACGGCAGCTTTGGCAGCCATGGCGGCTTCGGAGGATCTCTAGGAGGTTTTGAAGGAGGCATCGGGCATGGCCATGAAGAACATGAAAAGACTGTGACAATTGTGAAAAACGTCGCAGTACCATACCCCGTTGAAAAACACATCCCTGTACCAGTGGAAAAGCACGTCCCATACCCAGTCAAAGTGCCTGTGCCTCATCCGTACCCCGTATACAAAACGGTTCACTACCCGGTAAAAGAGTATATCAAAGTACCCGAGTACATTTCAAAGCCATATCCCGTGGAAAAGGAAGTAGCTGTTCCTGTGAAGGTCCACGTTGACAGACCAGTGCCAGTCAAAGTTTACGAGCACGTTCCTTACCCAGTGGAAAAACATGTCCCCGTTCCTGTCAAAGTTCACGTACCCCACCCCTACCCGGTAGAGAAACACGTACCATTCCCGGTTAAGGTTCCAGTTAAGGTAAACGTACCGTACCCAGTAGAGAAGATTGTCCACTACCCTGTACACGTACATGTCGACCACCCAAGGCCCGTACCAGTTGAGAAGCCTGTGCCAGTACCAGTCGAGAAGCCAGTTCCCTACCCCGTGGAGAAACCTGTACCTTACCCAGTGAAAGTACATGTAGACCGCCCAGTACCAGTGCACGTAGAAAAACCAGTGCCTTATCCAGTCAAGGTTCACGTACCGGCTCCTTACCCAGTCGAAAAAGTCATCCCCTACCCGGTCGAAAAGAAAGTGCCTATTCCAGTGAAGGTGCCAGTTGACAGACCAGTGCCGGTCCATATCGAGAAACATGTACCGTACCCAGTTGAAAAGCATGTGCCCTACCCAGTTAAGATCCCGGTACCAATTGTGCACCACGAAGAGCAACATGGCGGTGGTTACGGCGGTGGTAACGGCGGTGGTTAACGGCGGTGGTTACGGCGGTGGTTACGGCGGTGGCAGCAGCGGTGGTAGCTATGGAGGCCATGAAGGCTTAAGTGGTGGCTTTCATGAAGAAGGATTGAGTGGCGGCTTTGAAGGTTACGGTGGTCATGAAGGTGGTAATGAAGGTTACGGTGGCCATGAAGGTGGTCTTGAAGGGCTGGAAGGCCACAGCTTAGGAAGTTACGAGAATGGTCATGAATACCATCATTAATAGACTGATCTCTTCTTTGTTTTTTAGCTTTAAATGTTGTTTTGTGTTTAGTTGTCGACTAAGTATTTTATTTCCTATGTTTATGTTTTCGACATGACTGTGTTGTAAATAAAACCGAAAGTATTAAAGAACTGTTACATTAAAAATTAAATAATGACAAATAACAGATTTCCTTTTATTCGAATCCAAATTGACATTTATTTAAATATGTACTAGCTGGCCTGGCGAACATCGTACCGCCTAACAGTCGATTCTTTATTTTTTTAAATGCTTATTCTGCTATTCGGGGGGACGGACCGTCTAGTCTAGTAAGATAAAAAAAGAAAGTTGATAAGACAACAAATACATTATGTCAAAAAATAAAAATTTACCTTCCCGGAAGCCCTCCCCTAACACTTGAACTTTATGATATGGTATTAAAGTTCAAATTGACTTTTAAGTATTATTACGAATATTTTGTATGGGAATATAGAAAAGTAATGTTTTTAGACTTTTTCAATTTTTTAAATTTTTCTCTCCTAAGAACCATCCTCGTACTTCAAGGAATATTATATAAAAAAATCTGCCAAATCGGTCAAGCCGTTTTCATGTTATGTCGTGACAACGGAAAACGGGTTTCTTTTTTATATATATAGATTCACCAAATTATTAGGCAATTGTTGAAGACATTATTAACAGACAGACAAATATTACAGTCTATTATTCAATAATCTAAATAAAATATATGACAGATGTAGTAACAAAAACAGACCATAAATAATTTGTAAGGAATTTAAAATAAACACCGTCGAATGAACAGCGGCAAAGTTTCATTGTATCTTAAGACGGATATTTCAATATTAATAATAGTATGTTGTTAATAGACAATTATTCATTGCGAAGTGATTTTGAAACAAGCGCTCTAGATAGGTAAAGTTATGTAAAAGTTTACGTAACATGTATAAGACTGTGGTTAATCCACATAAGAGTAGCTTAGAAAAATACATCTGCGTGACGGCTCAAACCGGTTGCTCAATTAATCCGACAGGAACACTGACATTCTTTAGTACTTCCTGATGCAGAATTTTGCTTTTGCCTTGTCACTTTAGAAATTTCGTCTACACTGTTTTCGATTACGTATTACGGCACACTAAATCAGCCATAAGGAAGTAATATTCTCGTGTACGTAAGGATTATGTCTTACCTTATGTACGGAATGTTGGCTGGAATGTGGTATTTGGAACCGGGATCGAAGTCGAGCTCTGAACGAAGAACGGGTGGTTTCACGCCTTGGTATTGTTCCCTGGAAGAAGTGTATTACATTTTTCAAAAGACTCTTATTTAAGATTTGATTAAAGAAATTTACAAAAAATCTTAAATACGAAGAATGTCATAATTTTACGACACAACTTGTATCCTATTGTTTTAATAAAGTGGAAAGTTGTCAGCACTCAATGTATATTGTGTTTTTTACGTGAAAAGTTCTTATGGTGATATAGTTAATTTTTACAAACCGTAGTCGATATTCCGTGCCTTTTTTTAAAAGAAATTTCCGATTTTCCAAATGAAAACCCATTGATACATACTGAAGTTATATCTATGTTTGTGCCGTGCAGTGCTTTAAATATATGTATCTTACGCGTAAAAGCGTAAAAAACATTACAGTAATACATAATAAATAACAAGAAGATCTGAAATATTCATTCAGTTTTTGCGAATATTAAATCACTATTGTTATTAGACTTAAAAATTATAAAAATGAACAACTTTATTTGTTACTTGACGAGACACTTTCTACTTTAATTATATTATTATATTCGCTCTTAATTATCAACCATGCATGCATCCTACATTTAAAATCCAGTTTACTCGAATGTTATTCGGAAGATGACGGCACTTTCAAGCCAAGTTTTCCAAACAAAAACGTATTATTATTGTAAATTCATAAAAATAAAACCGCATTCAGAATAACCAAACGTCAATTGTTTATTTGAAGTTGACAATAATTCATATTTCCTTTTTCACATCATACAATCTACACGTTTGTGACCGTCACTTTAAAACGACCAGGCATGTGGCATAGATGGATGATTCTATGGCTAAATTTGGTTGTTCTTTATTTTGTTATTATGAATTGTTTTTATATGCGTAGGATAGAATGCAAAGAATCCTACGGGACACCCAAAATGGGCAGTCATCGCAGCCCATGGACACCCATTTGGTGGATGTTTTGCCGGCCATTGAGGAAGGTGTGCCCTTATTTAACAATTGAAGATCTCCTAGGGAAGACTCGCAACGGGAGTCGAATGTATTCTGAAGCGAAGTGGAAGTAGAAGAAGTGACTGTGGAAGACTTCCAGCCATCAAGGTGATGAAGTACGCATTTATTATTATTGCTATTCTAAGAAAATCTGAATTTTTAAAAGAATGAAAGTGTTACAGATCTATACGGAATTACCCATACTTTTAAAATAACTTTTTACACTGTGCGTACGATAGCAATTACGTTACGTTATAGTTAATTAACGTTATCTAATACAACAGTCTAGACGCGCACTACTTGTGGGTAATTAGCCATGCACGTAAGTTTAGTATGATTGATTCCATTAATTATTCCGTTATACTTAGTTAACGATTCGGACACTATTCGATTACGCAACAATTGCGGAAAATTTATGGAAATTGCGTGGGGAATTAACCGGTCCTATTTTACTATTAAACATATAATAATATAAAGAAAAATGGTCTTCGTTTGAGGCTCCTTCACGCCTAAACCACTGATCGTATCGACATGAAACTACCACCATTCGATGCGAAATTTTTCCTAGATGGTTTATGGCTATTTATTTATTCCAACGTTCCTTCATTTTTTTATTGCTGTTTTACTTTTATGAAAATTTATCCATACGGACTTCACCGGGAAACATTTGGGGAGGCTTCCTAGAACCTCTAAACGTCAACATCTGTTAAAAACTCGATTTTCGAAATATTTTAATTTTCTTGGCGGGAAGTTAAAAAGAAGAATAATAAAAATATGAAAAAAAAAAATAATGAAAACATAAAATTTATTTTAATTCGTCAGAAAGCGGGCCGAACGGCTAGTAATATATATGTATAGCACTAGAATCGTCGAGTTTTAAATCCTTAATTTATTCCTTTAGATGTTTATTTAAATAAATTACGAACGAAACAAAAACCCAATTATCTTATAATAAAATTTAATTTACCTTTTGATCATAGTAGTAACAAATGCTATAGCTATATCAAAAGTTACCTCTAGGCTTTTGCAAAAAATAACAGGTATAATAGACGATGTATCAATTAAAAAACTCATAGACTTCACCTCAGACATCACAGTTCAATAACCCTAAACTTAACAAGTGAAAAACCTGAACATGAGAATCAAAATTGTTGTATTATATATATATATATTATATTACATTATATATTGTTACCTCAATCTCCACCAATGACAATTGTATTGCTCCTTTCTGACGTCTCCTGTAAACACGTCCCATCTCCAACGATCCATGACGAGGGCGAAGGGAAGGAAAGCCAGTTTGTCCATAGCTTGGGTGAATAAGTAGTTGGTGTCGTGAGCTGTGTCATCAATTGACCGCTGGACCAGACCCAGGGTCTGAAGGTGCCGAGGTGAGGATACCGAAAGAGCTATTGTTTCACCAATGGCCTCGTGGAAACCTGAAATAATAAATTTTATAATCTTTGTTTCATTTCTGGTACATATAAAGCTTTCTGCAGTTCGATATTTATTGTAACATAAATATTACTATTTATAACAAGACTACACATATGACGCTTAGTAAAAACATAATGTGTTAGTGAACAAACAGATTTCTGAAAAACGGTTCTAAAAGCAGAAATAAACATGTTCGGGCATTAGATAAATGTATATAGTTACTACCTGACCCGGCAAATGTTGTTTTGCCATGTATATTATTTCTAGGAAACATTTTTTTATTTCAATAAAAATAACTATCTACAATAATAAAAAATACAGGTTGATCGTAGAGGGGTGAAAATTAGCGGTTGTATGTATTTTTGTATGCTGTATCATAAAAAAAATAAAAACAAAAAAATGGTTTAAAAAATAAAATCAAAATTTTTTTAACCCTTATTTGGGGTTTGAAACATAGGTAAAAGCAGTCTCAGACTTACTGAATATGCATAAAAAATTTCATCAGAATCGGTCGAACCGTTTTGGAGGAGTATGGGAACGAACATTGTGACACGAGAATTTTTTAAATCTAAATAATTAAGTCGTGGACTCGAGATTGTACCGTTACTATGTAACCATTATAAAGTCTTCTTATTATACGGTAGATTGTGTCTTTTTATAAAAATCTGAATACAAATTCATTTAAATTATATGTACAAGAAGAAGCGATCAAGAGAAAGTACGGAAGTGGATTGGACCCGATTGATTAACTGACGCGGCACTTGCCGGAAACAACCCACTGCCCGCTGTAGTTTTGTACGAACTTCCTTCTAGACTAATACATAATAATTCGATTTTTTTATACCACTCCATAGCTTTGATGAGAATAGAGCTTTTTCTTCATACGTAAAACGAAAATTCAATTAACAAAATTAAATGAGGTAAAATTACAATCCTGATATATTGCCACAAAGGCCGGCAACGCACTTCCGAGCCTTCTGGCAGTGTGAGTGTACATGGGCGGCGGTATCACTTAACATCAGGTGAGCCTCCTGCCCGTTTGCCTCCTATTACATAAAAAAAAATTGCACTGGGATTAGTACTTAATCTGTTTTGGATGGATTTTAAAGAGCAAGGTAACGTGAAACTGCTGTTACTAAATAATTTGAATTAAGAATATGTTGTGAAAGCGAAAAATAAAAACAAAGAAGCTTTGTTCAACAAATGGTTTGTGAACGCAAAAATAATTCGGCGTAGAAAGATGATTTCGAATTGGCTTAACCAGTGAACTTGACCTCGTTTTGTTGAGCCGCAATTTAAATAAAAAATTGTATCAAAGACATACATTTGTCTAGATATGACTAATTATCAGTTTTTAGAATTAAATAGTGATTCTCTTTAAAAGTTTTTATCTTATATTATATTATAACCACTTTTAATTATTTCTTTGTTTTAACCTTCGGAGGTTATATACAAAATATTCTTATCGGTCTTGAAAATTTTCGATTTATCATAGACAGTAAAAAGTAATAGGATTGATAAGAGTTCTGAAAGAGATTGCTTATAAGCGATAAGGCCATCAGATGTGCTCATCCTTTAGATTTTATTACCGGGCTTTGTGTCAATTGTTTTCTTGTGTCCTTATGATTATAAAATTTCATGAAAATGAAAATGAAATTTTATAATCATATTCAGTAAGTCTGAAAATCTATCTTTCAAATCCCAAAACATTTTTTTATGATACAACATACAAAATACAAACAAACCCCTAATTTTCACCCTTCTACGATCAACCCCTATTTTTGATTATTGTAGATAGTTATTTTTATTGAACTTAAAAAAATGTTTCCTAGAAATAATATAGATGGCAAAACAAACATTTGCCGGGTCAACAACACCCGGATATTTCTAGATCATTTTATACAGACACTTCTATATAATCTATATCAATGTGCACACTTTTTAAAAGAGCGCAGTTAAGATGCGCGTACGTTACGTAATGTATATCGTAACAGTATAATTTCCGTGAATTCACATCGGCGCGTGCGACTCGTAATATTGTTTGTCAACATTATTAATGAGTATCAGATAATTAACAAACCAAGGACGAAAATGTTAAAAAGGTAACGTAATGTTTACTAATATAAGCCAAACATTTGTACTTTCGTAACGAATAATCACAAAAAAGACTAGACCAAATTCAATTCTTTATTTTATAATAAGGTTATTACTATAAGTCTTAGCATTCTGTTTTTCTTTATAATATAGTATTTTGGTTTCAATTATTGTTAAGTTACTATTTCATTAAGCCATTGGAAGAGCGGAGACTTAGTTCAAGGGCTCCAATATCAGCTAAAATGTAATTTGTTATTGAATAATTTTTTTTGTTTTTTTTTGCATTCTTTCACCATTAGAATGCTACCTTGAGTTACTATAATACATTATAGGCCGTATTTATAACCAAGAAATAAATATCGTGCCGTGTCACGTGACCGACCGCTTTTCTTCTCATAAATCTACTATATGTTATTAGGTGAAACGTCCATTAAACGAACATTTGCCAACTATTGGCAAACATCGTTGTAAGACCAATTTGCAGATGCCATATAGTGATTTCTTAAAAAAAAGTTTTCATTTACAAAACTCAAACTCAAAATATCTTTATTCAAATAGGTAAACAAGTACACCTAGAACGCCAAAAAGAAGTTAAATTAATTGTAAATTTACATTTACTACCAGTTCGCAAGTCAAGGGCGTAGAGCGGGTAAGAAGAACTGGCAAGAAACTTTCCGCCACTCTTTTTAATCGCCAAGTATCATACAAACAAGTCATCCAATACGATACAAGTCATACAAATTGTTTGAACTGGAGCAAATCAAACCCAAGGATTAGGATCATTTAAGTATTCGTGAAATTTATAAAAAGCTTTATAGATTAATTACAGAGGTATAACCTCTCTAGTATCATCATTTACTTATCTTATCCAAAGCTTCTTAAACTGCTTTACTTAGGAGCGATTTGTATTAAAAACAAATAGTAGGATATTATATCACCTACCACAATTATTATTGTACGATTGTAATACGAGTAGACGTGAACAGTTTACAGTTTCTAGACACGCTCGCTCTTAATTTCGTAATATGGGAAACGTAATTCTAAATATAAATCTTATTATATCGGCGATGTCCATTGTTTAGAAATGTTACGGTAAACGTTGGAGTACTGACATACATATTTTATTACGATTTAAAAAATAGAGCTTTATTCATTTATTAAGAAGTCGGTGGTGGTGGTACAAATAAAATCAGGTTACTTAACAACGGGCGGCCTTTTACATGCATACCTGGTAAGGAAAAAGATATTAATGCAAGAGGTGTGTAACAAACGTAATGAAAAAAATACTAGTAACAGTAAAATTTTACAATTACTAAACAAAAACCTAGACTAAAAAAGCTATAAAGCTTCAAAAATAACTATGAATGCTTTAATAATAATTTAAATTTAGACGACTCATTGGTCTAGTGGTTAGTACCCCTGACTGCGAATCCATGGGTCCCGGGTTCGATCCCCGGCTGAGACGAACATCGATGTGATGAGCATTTGGTGTTGTGCTTAGGTCTTGGGTGTTTAAATATGTATTTATATGTCTATCTATCTATAATATGTATGTATATCCGTTGCCTAGTACCCATAACACAAGCTTCACCAGCTTAGCATGGGACTAGGTCAATTGGTGTGAATTGTCTTTAACAAAAAAAATAAAAAAATAAACTACATTAATTACAAAACTCACGATTGAGCAGAAGGTGTGAATGTTGACGATTAAACAAAAACATTGGAGAGGTATTTCATTGTATGAAGTAAAGTACGCCTTTAATTTATTGAATACGCTCCGTATTCAATAAATTAAAGGCGGAAATCCTAAATGACTTGGAATAAAATAAACATTTTATTATTATTGAACAAGTAACAATTGAAAGTCGTAAAAGAGCAGTGTTATTGGAAATCCGGAGATTGGTTAAAAGGCAATATTTAATAACAAAAAATAATTATGGAGCAGTATTCTTTGTTCTATCGACAATAAACAAAAATACAAGCATAAATATAAATAACAAAGCAGAATGAACCATGAGTGCTTTGTATATCATACATCTCAGTGTGTGTAAGCTTCCAGACATCCCAAACGGATAACTTGTAAGTAATTAGCTTTGTCCGTTAATAACAAATGCATGAAATAAATATTTATCTCTAAGAAGCAATCTGTCGTAAAGACGCTTGCCTAACGCGTAAGAAAAACCTCTCAAACGTTGTGGTTCGAATCTTTATATATTGCTTGCTTGCTATTTATAAACAATACTAAATATTCTATAACGAATAGATCATTTATGTAGAAAATGACGGACAAATTTTCTACAAAAAACATATTAGGGATGTTATATGGCATCAATGATTCGCCCCTGGGCAGTACAACTTAAACTGTTAGAGGGCGCTTTGCAGCGTTATGCACAGCCTAGGGCAAGTTTCAGTTTAAGTACACTGCATGCTATGCTATGGAACAGCTATTTTAAGTATTATTTGAGGGCCAGGTGAAAAAGGCAACTGGCTTGCGGACGTTCATTTGAACTTGAAAAAATATATTTATATTTTGGGAGTAGTGAGTTCTCTTGCACTGTAATTTCAGAGAAATCGCTTTGAGAAGATTCTTTTAAGGTGACCAGATTATTTTTAATTGGAATAGCAAAGATAAGTTTACTTAGTAGAAGTAGATCGTGAATTAATGGAACCTCTTTGTACCATTTTTTATTTTCACGTCTTGTATAATCGTTAAATAACAACCCGATCTATCAATTTATTACAAATACAGTTTCGCTATATCGCCTTAAGTGGACACAGTAACAAGTTTAATTCAATTATAATTTCCTAGCACTGACGTAATGTAGATAGTGAAAAAACTGCTTTCTAACGTGTGCTCTCATAACTTGTGTTATTTTAATAGTCAATATGAAACTCATATCAAACCTTTTTACATTTTCCATATCTTTGTTATGGAGTGTCAAGTGTGGTAAGTGCTTTATTGTGTTCTGTTTTTAAATTTGTTAGAATGTTTTTGAATTTCGAATTACAATACAATTTTTTTTATTTAATTACTGATGTGATCTTTCCTATATTATACAAAATCTCAAGTTAACTATTTGAAAGTAATTCCATTTTCAAATATTTGTACAAAGTTTATTTTATCCACGGTTATTTTCTATACCAATTAAAACAATTATAAATCTTAGTTCTATACTTCCAATACTTTCTATAATAATTTTGCATAATTCATGCCTATATAATATATTGATACAAGTTGAAACGCCTTTTAGTGCGTTTTCTAATTCTAGTTAAAACCTTTGGTACAAACACAAAGGGGACAAAACGAGTATAACTATCGAAGTACATCAACCTTTGTATAATAACCATTGTAATTTTCATGTGCAAATAGATTTTTTTTTTTTTATGTTAGTTTAATGTTTTTGATGAGAATTAATTTCTGTAATCGTGTATCGAAAACCGAATTTCAGTGAATTGTATTGCTTGATCTTGTCCCAATAAAGTAGGTCATAGCCAAAGAAACCTTACTGTCCTCTCGAATTGGATTAGCGGTGAACTTGAGAGAAACTATCTTTACCTATATGGAATATTTATTTTATGGATTATACTTTTAAACAAACTGAAAAGTAAGGCGAGAACCGACTAGAAATACTAATATACATCTTACGGCTATATGGATACATTTACTTGTTTACATTTAAATATCAAGATAACTCGCCTGAATATTTGTTAAACTGTAAATAGGCGCTTCATCACTACCAAATGGCAATGAGGACATCTCCCTTTTCATGGGACAACTAAACTAGAGTATATTTACTTTTATTAAATTTTTTATGTTATTTGTCACGATACTATTCAATACGTAGTCAAAGTAT
The DNA here is from genome assembly GCA_905332375.1 of Pieris macdunnoughi. Lineage (NCBI taxonomy): Eukaryota > Metazoa > Arthropoda > Insecta > Lepidoptera > Pieridae > Pieris > Pieris macdunnoughi. The sequence continues at coordinate 3,220,776 of CAJOBZ010000007.1, forward strand.
GATTGCCATCATCAAATGAATTTTCTGAGGTAAATGATAGTTGTTTTCTGTCCTCATAAAAGTTAATAGTAGCAATAGTTATTTACATAAATCCACATACAAATAAATTTTCGATGCGCCTTATGCAAACCTAATAGCAATATAGTCAGTTATTTTACATCAACTGCGCCGCGATATTGAAAAAAATATCACTGTCTTATCTTTTTTCAGCCTCATCTGTCTTATGTTACGACTGCAATAGTGCCTTCGACCCTCGCTGTGGAGAGGGCTTCGATCATTTTAGCCTAGGCGTTGTGAATTGTTCCCTGAAAGATCCCTTGGATCACATCCCGCCAGTCGAGTCCACGTTTTGCAGGATTATCAAAATGGAAAGTAAGTTTAAATTGTTTTTCATAATGGTTCTTCTCGTTCTAATAGTGGTTCTAGGAGAATATATTAATTTTAAATTTAATGACCTAAATAGCCTCTGAATACCTAGTGACACATGAGTAACTGACAAAGATTTAATAAAATAATGCTTTGTTTAATAATAATGAAATAGGTATTTAATGTTTTTCATTGTTTTTTTGATTACAATATTATTTTGCAGTATTTGGAAAGCTTCGAGTTGTACGCAAATGTGGTTACTTGAAGGACGAGTACAAAATGAATGGCTGCAAGAAACAAACGGGAACGGGAGAATTGTTTGTAACATACTGCTCTTGTAATACGGATTTGTGTAACAATGCGCCACGTAGCCAAGAGATGGCGTTGATTTCAGCAGTAACCTTATTCGGTATTGTAAATATTTTACGAAACTTTATTTAAAAAAAATTTATAGCAAAATTAATTAATTTATTGAAATTACCTAATAAATTAAATAATATATTAGATATAATGAATTCGAACAACTGCCGAATTGAGTAGATAATGTAAAATAGATATTATATACTTTGAGTAAATAAAAAATATATACTTAGCATTATAATTGGTGTTCCTTAAGCAGTGTAGGTGTACTGAGTAGTTAAGGTTTTAATAAAAATAATATTTATCTTGTCCGTATTTGTATTAGAAAATCTAAATGTATTAAATATAAGAAGTTATTTATTCACATACTATAATAAGTATTAACTTTAATAAGAGCATTTGGTCTAAAACCAGTACAAATACTGTAGTAAAATCAGTGGAAAATAATAGGAAGTGAATGTGAGATCAATTCCAAATTTTTCAAAGGAGTGTTTTTAACTCATTTATTGTTTTTGAGCACCATAACAATATTATTCAGAAATATAGAAGATGTATTAAGGTATTATTGTTTCTCTAATTATTACATAATTGATTATGCTGCATAATTGATATTAATATAAAGAAGTGTATTTGAGATACATTGGCATATATTATATATAAATGTTTTTAATAAACTTACCCGGGTTAGCGCCATCTCTGAACACTTTAGGAAGGTTTCTATAAGACAAGAAATATTCTATGTGCGCCATTTCGTGATGAGCAGTGATGAGGTCCTTCATATCTGGATGTGTGCACATTTTGATTCTGAAGAAAATTTATATATTATTATGAATAAAGTAATTTTAAGAGATAACTATATATATAGAATAATTTAATAAAGTATTAATATACTTTGATGAACAAATGTGTGTTCAAATGTATATTCAAGACTTATAATTTTATTAGCATAGCACAGCAAGTCATTACAATGTAGATTGTAAAAAAATATTTTTTTTCTCGATGATAGGTAGTTTTTTGCTTTTTAAAAATATACGGGAAAAGCTATATGTTACAATTATTCTAAACCAGGCTCGGGTTTAGAAATATCAAGATCACTGTTCAGAGATTACTTCATTATTAATCAATTACTTATGTAATTTTATCTATTCTAGTTAGGGTATATTTTAGAATGAGCAAAAATTCAATTACGTTCTTAAATTTGGTATTTATTATTCAGTATTGCAAATTTAAAATGAGAAATACCGGTAATCGTGTCGATTACAAAAGTCCCAGGCGGACGGCTGGCAGTGTATTTGTCTATCAGCTGGTTGTTCAAGCACACTTAGAGCCCAGAAGTCAGGGGGTAAAGCTGACATGTTCATTGATACGAAGAACTCCTCAGCTAGTTGGAATGTTGTTAACGGTGTGAAGCCCTGGAAAACAAGGAATCGTAATTATAACAAATAATGTTGATGAGATGTCCACGGAGTCGAGTACCTATGTATGACCGAATAATAAAATTATTGAGTAGTAAATAGATTGAACTGGCTTTTTTTTAAATTTACAAAACAAAATTCATATCCTAATGATGCTCGATAGGTTCATACGAATAGAAAACTTAATTAACATTTATAAAAATTTGTTACAATTTTTCTACAAACAATTTTTTTTACCTGTCGAATCATTTCCGGTGTGACGTCAATCTGTTTCTTTCCCGGATAGGGCAGAGTTAATTGGGCAATTCCACTCCAACTTTGTCCCCACATGTCTCCAAGCACATGAGCGGGGATTGGAGCTGAACGAGATATTCGTTCAGGGCCATATGCTTCACGCAGACGCCTGCGCACGTAGGCATGAAGTAACTCGTATAGAGGCTTAACCTGGAAACGAAATTATATTAATTACAATAATTTAATATAAAAACTTCCTTTACTTAACGTTTCTTAAACGGTCCTAAATGGTAATACTTAAAGCATCAACTCAAGACAACAAAGGTAACAAGAATGTTTACAAACTTAGACACATGGATTTTGAGAAGTAATATTTTGTAGTTTTACTCCTTAGAAACACCAACTGTTAGGTAAATTAACGAACCTGTTCCCAAACTTCATCCACTTCTTGTCTCATATTGAATGAGTCGTAGGGGAACATCCAGTAAGCCGATGCATCAGTGAAGTCTGAAAACATACAGAAACAATTATTTATGTGACAAATTTTATGGTTGTTTATAGGTTTTGTGTTATTATTATATTCCTTTTAGACTGCCTGATACAACGAGACCGATTTCAAATTATTAACTGAATAAGTAGCTGGAATCAGAGAGACTCACAAATGGTCAATCCGTAAAAAGATTTAAAGATAATACGTATCTGTATTTAAAGAGAATATTTAAATAAAATTAAAATACGTTTTGCTAAAAATACATGTAGCGTAGTGGAGGGTTTAAATTGTAATTAATGAACAACGTAATAATTCAACTTACTATTTAATCTCGCCGCCTGATTGGTCAAATCTACAAGTTGTTCATATAAATCCCTAATCCGCCTTCCCGTGTTCCTTCTCCACTCGGTCCAAGCATGCTGCAGTTCATCCCAATCTCGGGAGTGCGACATGATGAACTGCAAGTCGGGGTTCAAGTGCAGTCCACACTTGAAGGGCTCATTGTAAGCGCAGATCTCAGCTGTGTTGTATACCGCTAACATGTCGTTTATTATACGGTTGTACTGTAAGATAAAATACAGTTAGTGTGTATTGTACCTACTTCCTTTTTTTCAAATTTATTACGCATCCCTGTTTGACAAAATATTTTTGTAAGTTTTTACTGTCGGTTAGCATTAGAAAAGGCATTAAAGTATCAGCAGGCAATGGTAAAAAATGTCGTACACATATCCAGACTAGAACTAGAGATTTCGCTTTATTTCGTCAACCGTATGGATTATTTTTATTCAACTACGAAATAATATTTGCAGCAGTGGAGAACTGTTGGACCACTTTTGGAGCCTGGTGGCTTTAGCGAGCGGCTCCCATCCTTGAGGTTGTAGGTTCGAACCCCGGCTGTGCACCACTGTAGTTTCTATGTGCGCATTTAACACTCGCACATACGGTGAAGGAATCATGATGAAACCGGTACGTCTTAAACCCAAAAAGTCGACGGCATGCGTCTGGCACAGAAGGCTGATACCTACTTGCCCATTAAAAAAATCAAACACAAACAGATAGAGAAATCTCAGGCCCAGACCTTTAAAGGTTGTAGCGCCACTGGTGTTCGTTTGGAAATAATTTTTTGATCGACACTGAAACCCTACTATTATATCTAAATCTCCTTAAGAACAAGCCCTTTTAGTGTCATTATGCTATGCAATTTTTATCAGGCGCTAGGTTAATTGGAATTTATCTTGGTATGCATGGTGTAATAAAAAAGTTATAATTCATTAATGCTATTTTTTTGTACACAAGGCATAGAAGTAATATTAGTATGACAACGGATTCCTCTATGATTGTTGTACGGAAATTTAACTGCTTACTAATAAAATTAATTTTGGTTAAACTTTATCGTAACACGCACCCTGTCTAACTGGTCTGGTGGTAGGGCAGCTGGGCCGATGATAGAGAGGAGTCGGAGCTGCCTGAAGGTGGAGAAGTCTCTGATTCCACCTCGGGGAAGCTGTTGAGCCACTTCCCATAGGCCACGTTGGAATAACGTGTACCTTTGTTGTGCGTCAAGCTGAAATTCAATAAATTTATACATTAAGATTCATAAAACGTGTGTGTACTTATGTACACGCGTTAGAAGTTATACTTCTTTGGCGTAACAAGATAAAAATCTTTTCAAAAATTGTATTCTACATTTATAGAAAAAACGACACTAACAATAGAACCTTTTTTCTTTTATCTATAATACATCTCTAACCACTGACTGTCCACGGATAGTCAGTGGTTAGAGATGTCAAAGATCCTATCTTTACTTTGGAGGGAAAGTATACCATCCTTCCTTAACAAAATCCATAATTTGTGACTTAATCAGTTAAATATTATTTGCAATCAATAACGTCATATTGTAGCAAATAAGAAAATATTGAGATGATACATAAACAAAACAAACATTGTCAATAAATCAAGGCTTGTGGCTTTTGGCTAGGTCTAGAAAAAAAGGAATTTGTTTTTAAAATTACCAATTATCCATCATTTCATCTTAACATTTTCCGGTTCTAAAAATACACTGAACTGAAAATCAATAATGAGCTCCATTACACGCGTTATCCGTAATTAAAACGAAGGTTAATAGGAATGATTTAATTCGTACCGCTGTTTTTGTCATCATAATACACTATCAAATCACGGCCGTTCTATTTTATTTGTACACGTACGTGCTAAGCACCATTAAAGTCTACCCTTTTAAGGCGTAGGAGGTTGCGGATTTGCATAACATCAAAGAGGTTTCAAGTGACGCTGGTGTTAAACAATTGAAAGTGTTTAGACCACGTAATAGCTAAGGTTGCAGGATCTTAAGTTAAGTTTCGTGTTGCCAGTGGCACTGCTTTGGCTTCCATCATTAAATTTCACACATATGCAAAATATATCAAGTTTGATCTTTTGTTGTTGTTGTTGTTATTTGCGGCACCGCTAGTGCCTCAAATGCTACCTTTTCGTCAGGTTACAGCGACGTAAGGACTGAATATGATTTTAAGTTTATTTATTTAGAGAGTACGCTTTGCACTGCAGTCCATTTATTTTGCATTGAAGTGTAAATAAACGTCAGCGTGAAGACGTGGAATATTTTGCAGATTTTTTTACCTATGTACAAAATCGTCCACTTGTTTATATTTAAAGTCAATAGCCACTGCAGTATCTTAGTCATAGAAGCTAAATCTTAACAGTCAGAATAAATAAATTGTATGTAAAACAGCAATTGTTCTTATAATAATTATATCTATTAAATGTGACTCAGATGCCGTGATAAAGTTGATGATGGCGATTTGTCACGTCACATGATTCATGATATGGTTTATGATTACATAAACAATGATATTGCATGGAAAATTGTATACTATAAAAATATATTGATACCTTGAATATAATACAGAAGTTAAATGATTTTGGGATAATTAAAACTACAAATATTTATTTTAATTATTTTCTAGATGTAACCGCAACCAGTTTTTGTAAATTTTTATATATATTAAAAAGTTTACGCATAAATTTTTCGTGTATACAAATTCAAACTACCTGAATGGTTAGTACTAGCTTCCGCTTGTTGAATTAATAACAATAACCGTTATATTTCAGTCCCACTTCAGGAATACCGTCTATTAGTTTCAATTATCAATTAATTAAAACCTAGGGATTGAGTTAATCTCGTACAAACAGACACGTTCTGCGACGTGACAGGGGACTTAATTTTAAAATGTGTGTCTCTTCTTCTTCATAGTCTTCATAACTAAAGGCCGTGCCTGTCTTGAAAAGCCCTAACCGATACGTCGACTTGCTGCCTCCACACCACTCTATCCCCAGCTGGTCTCAGGGCATTAGGGATGTTGACACCCATAATTATCTTAATTTGATCGGACAAACCCCAACTTCAATGCCAATGTGGCCAAAGTAGCTAAGTACCCGTATGTAAATGATAGTTGACAGTTTTGTGGTGATCTTTAGTTGGTTGAGAATAGACTTGTTGGTTCTTTTCCATGCAGTCCATGGTATTCACAACACCATATCTCAAATGCGTCTATCTTTTTTCGGTCCATTGACCAGTACTCTGATGCGTTCAAAAATATGTACACGGATATTAAAAACTCTATCCTAGGATAAAGTTTTCTCTATTGAAGTGTGTTTACCTTTTATATGGCTGTATATTTGGACAAATTAATACTTAATTCATTAACGGTGCGACCTTAAAGCTTTGCCGAGATGATAATCGCGGAAAATCTCAATTGTTCCAAGTCGACACGGCCAAGTTCAAAACAACCAACTAATTACAATGACTTTAATTTACTGCTGTAATTATTTGTGACATAACGATGTCTCACAAGTAGATGGAATTTTGTTCTCGGTGATATTACAATATCACCTAGATTACAAGCAATCAAATAAATGAGGTAAAAAGCGTAATGGGACGTGAGACATGCTCCATAGCGTCTATTTTTAACGGACTGAAAAAAATCGAAGGCGGAGACAATAAATTCAACGTGTGGTTTTTTTAATGTTATATCAGGCAAAGCTGCTCCGTTCATGGACTTATGGAGAACTTCCAAAAATAGCCTTATAGTATCTTCCTATCTCTTTTTATATAAATAAAAACTTTATACATTTAATTGTCTTAATCAAAGGCATTCAATACTAATAAATACAATTAAGTTATTGAATAATATTTGTGTGTTTTGAAGTCGCTTATATTTTTTTGAAAGGAAAAAATATTCATTCTTTTGTAATGAAAGACTTTGTCTTCGAGTCCGAATTAATTATCGACACCGAATGAATCTACGAGCTCCAGATTCATTCCACATCCGTTAAACATAAAGACACCGTCATAAAAAAAAATATTTAAAACCAAGGACGGTTTATTTTAAATAACTAAATTTAAAAAAAAACCTCAAATCTTTGTATAGTAACAGTTAATTTAAAATATATCTCGTGGAAATCATACTCTAATTAAAAATAGAGATGTCTAATCAAAGCTTTATTAAATTCCCACGGTTTATACCTAGATCTTGAATATTTATGTTCAATTATCTTCATTGAATAATAGTAGTTACAGATTACAAGTAAGTGATATTTCATTATCGTATTCGCAACACCATTTAAATGAATATAGCCATGTTATTTTTTATATTTATAGATAGATTTATGTTTGTATGTACCTTAACTATATCAATGTTTAACTATTTAAACTGTTTTATCTCCAAGTACTATTAAAATACAGCTGAAGTATGTTTGTTCGGCAGAACTTGGTCGAAACTTCTGGGTTGAGTAAAATTTTTGTTTGTGTTCGGTAGTCCATATTAAGAGGAACGCTAATCACCATAACCCTAAGAATGCTTTTTTGAATGCGCAGGATACATAAAGGCAATCTCACTTTTTTATTGTCTACTGTGGCCGGCGATCATCGTATTTAAACCACAGCTTCTGTCAACATATCGTGAATTGTTAAAAGACTTCCTCAATAAATTATCTAACATAGGTAATTGAGATTTTTCAATGACGAGGCACAAAGACTATTATTTCACACACCATCGTGGCTCTATTGTGTTGGAGGACGTTCGCACAGTGTCGATTTCGCAAGCATAACGTGACGAACTAACAAATTAGGAAAAATACACACGCTGGACTTAAGTGCTTAAAAGAATTTCCTGCGATTATATTGATACAAAAAATATATAATGTAATCCCACGCGAGCTGTGTTAGCCTGTGTTAGTTAGATTCTTGAAGCCCCACCCGACCTCAGCACGGCGATGGAAAATATCGCGAGAAAACTGAATTTTAGATTTAAATCAGGCATACAATACTGTTTGTATACTAATTTTAGAGAAGAAATATGATGAATAAAACATATATATATCAATAACTACGACCGTTAAGGGTTTGGTGTGGAAGGGTTCCACACATCCATCTTAGGCACGATGTTGAACTTTGTAGCACCAAACGATTAGGATGGTAGAAGTAGATGAGATATGTTTCTAGAAATGTGAATCTATCATATATCTTCTAAAAGCAATTTCGAAATGCATAAAATATTATGAATTTAATTGTTTTTGTTGGTAGCAAAAAACATCGCGTCACTATCAATACGTAATCGTTTGCTGGAACGCCAAATGTCAAACTGTATATAACTAGGTGGATAAAGGACTTCCTCGTATTTTGAAATGTAAATTATCGAATTCACTCGTGAATTTCAGTCAGCACGAAGTTCAAAATCCGTATGACATTTGCTTTTGCATATTATGGATATGAATTACGTACGTTAATTTATAGGCTGTTCAATCAACGATCTCGATCTCAGTAAAAATAAAAACGTGTGTGTACTTCTGGACACGCGTTAGAAGTTATACTTTACAAGATAAAAATCTTTTCAAAAATTTGTAGAAAAAACGACACTAACAATAGAAAAAACTAAAATGCTGACTATAGCTAACTTTAGGGTGTCGGTTTTTTGTGACGGTGTGCGTGCGCATAATTTTTCCCTAACGCGCAAAAAAAAATTGTTTTTGATAAAGATAAATAAAATTAATTGTGTGTATTGTCGAGATAATCAACACTGGACTAAATACCCAATAAAATACGTTAAATGTTACAATAATAAAAAAATGAGGTCAAAGTTACTAAAGTACACGACCAACTTGCTCATTCATAATGAGTTCAAGTTTACGTAGCGTAAAAATTGAGATGTTAACCAAAACCTTTCAGCACAGTTCTTTCTTTATGCAACTCGTTTACAAGTTTTAATGTGAATCTCAACTTTAACTCAATAGATTTAAGGGTTATCTATTCTGGCAAGGTAAGGTCAGGAACGTGAACATTCGTCAATTAGCGTATAGATAAATAGAGTAGGCAGTGTGAAATGCCTGTAAAACAAAGTATTATACACAATTCTTTGCTTTTATGTATAATTTCATGGCCATATTGTTTTATTAGCTTCAGGGCTTTATTTATAAAATTAGTATATGTCAACTTGATGTAGCATTTGCTGAAAGCACTCAAAGTAAAGTAAATAAATTCGCGTTTAGTTAAGCGTTTTTTAATAAACGTATTTAAATTATTTAAAATATAGCACTATGTCTGTTTTGGCCTAAAATTTGTGTATCTATTTCCTAATTATTTTTTCTTAATAGGTAGGTAAGTATGATCAACCAACCCACGCCGTCGAGTTTAGGGTCTATCTACATGCCGCTTTCCTCACGATGTTTTCCTTTCACGTACTAGTGAGTGTCAATTGTGCATAAGTTCACAGCCGTGATTCGAACACACAACCGGTAAAAGAGGCGCACGCTACTAGATCTCATTTTCTTTGACTTACAAAAATATTTAAAATAGAATCTCACAACTTAAAGGCCAACGTAATTAAATTTTCAGGAATGTAATTTTCAGATTGATATAAAACTTTGAAAATATTTACTTAGCCTCAAGTGCCTAGACAAAACAAATACCTAGTTATGTAAAGCAAAAAATCCTAACCTCACTGTCATGACCGTGAGAAATGTACCAAGGCAAAATCACGAAAATATGTATTTTATCGTCAGGTCCATTGTACCCTTTGTGTTTCTAGTTTCTACGCGACAAAAAATGACATTCCCCTTAGTAACTTACTACAATTATTTAACCTGACTCAGTCTAACAAGTTTACTATGACCATAAAATATTCTTCAAAGTTTAGAATAATAGTCTGGTAGAACACTCAATCGAATAATGAAGAATCGCCAATTATCACAAAATATGAAGCGACCATGGCGAATGGAAACTGGCAGGACATTTTGCAAGATATACAGACCGAAGAAGGACCGCCAAAGTCACCCGTGAAAGAAGCTAATAAATTATGCTAATGGAAAGTGTAAGATATTTACCCAAAAACTCAAATTAATATATACTAGTCTAGACTAAGTATGTAATACATTTTGTGGTTATTAGAATGAAATTAAGATGGCTTTATTGGAATGATTGATAAAAACAGAACGACGTTCGTGTTCGTGCTTCCGTTAAGTTCCAAATACTCCGGTAAAAGATCTCTCCATTTTAAATCATAGGGCAATAAAATACCTATATTATATTTTTACTAAATAGCTTAACAAATGTGATAATTTAATGACTCTGAGTACCAATTCTATGTATTTTAATTTTCTCATGTATAAATTGTGCTATTTCAAACTTTTACGGACTTTTAAGGTTTTGTTACGTAACGAGACGTATTGATTAGTATCAGAACATCCTGTCATTATTATCTATTGTTGTCGTAGACAATAATGGTAAAACTAATGTTAAAATTTCGTTTACAGAAAAACATTACATTTTCTTCATATTTCGATACTACAAAAACTGATTTCGGATATTTTGCTTATTAAATATTCACTTAATTTCTTACAAAATTGTTTTCTTTATATATATTGACTTTCCTCAATCAAGTCCTTGGTCTATTTAATTAATAGTAGCAAATCATATTACATTTCAAAGAACTAAAAGATTTTCAATTTATTTAAATATTTAATAATTATAAAAGTTTATAACCCTGTATATTTTATATAATTTAAACTATAAGATTCAAAGTATATGTAAAATTTATTTATAAAAAATTATATGTTCACTTTTTAACATCGCAACATATTTGTCTTAATTTTATTATATATTTTTAAATACGTAATTTGATATAATGATTTGAATCATCATTCTAAGTCGTTGCGTTTTTTAGAAAACTCTAGTTTTATGATTGTGAGAATTAACTTTAAATATATACTTATTTATTATTTACTTAGTCATAAATAATTATATAGCAAGGGATATATTGATCACATATTAGATCATTCATGGGAACCAGTAAATCAGATCGTCGTATATGATAATTGTTTCACGTATCTGACCTCAGCTTTGACTTAACTAGCATAGCACTGAATGAATGAGCAATACGCAGAATATATTTGATTGATTGATATTTTGCTGCGAGTCAAATAATAATATCAAGTAAAACAAAGGTTACTAAAGGCTGTGAAAACTTAAGTATGAAGACACAAAAGATTCTAATTGTATATTTTAAATAATTATTTTGTTCATTTATCATGCCTACTTCCGGTGTTAGACCTAAGCATGTAAGAAACTCTGTGAAGATTAATTAAATTTTGTTCAAAACTTTGTCCTGTAAATACAAGAGTTTTTTGATGAATTTATTTTATGTAAGTTTAACTTTTTTTAGATATAACAAAAAAACTTAGGTACACTGATTTTGTTTTTTTCTTTAGCATAACCACGTGTTTTATCTTGAAAATTAAACGACTATTTTGACTGAATTCAATAACCTGTGGGAGGACGATTTCAATTTGAGGGGTAATTATTGTACTACAAAAATATATTACTCAATAATCCATAGAAAGCAGTTTTAAAACTAATTAAATTGTTTTTGATCCAACAAATAAATTTTATGGGACTGTGGGATCAAAATTCGAGGGCTAGTAGTGGGATTTGAACTAATCTAGCTAAAAAGGGTTAGTGGGGAAATTCATTTAGATTTCATATCGATAATCATTGTTCCGGGTACTTGCATTAATTAGTGGAAAATTATTTTCACATCAGACAATAGAGCATATTGTGATTGTTACTCATTAATGTTACGTCTTCGTTACATATCTCTATATCTTACATTTTTCCTTCACTTTGAAAAAATACATTATATTGATTTAGATTGCAAGTTGCAAGTTCTAGTCTGGATCTAACAAGTTATATATGGCATTTAGACAATTATTTATTAATTTTTTCAATTTTTATTAAAATATCATTAACGGCGACGTTTATTTATTTTATTAGCACAATAAAGAATTTAAAAAATATAAAAATTATTTCATTCTATGAAGATTTGTTATCAAATAAAACCATGAGCAAAAACTAAATATATTTAAATGTCAAAAGGTATGATTTCTCACGAGTTCAGTTATTTTTACGATAATTCGTACATTCATTGTTTATCTGATAACTATCTGAATTACCGACTGTAATTTGCGTTTACTCTTCGTGAATTTATCCTTGATTTAAAATTATAAAACTTTAACAAACAATCTTTAGAATTAAAATCTAGAAGGATTCGTAGGCGGTGTGACAAAGGGACCTTGGCCCTTGGGGTATTCGGGTTTGATTCCCGGTCGGAGCACAAATTACTAATTAGTATATAATATATTTGTGTTCCGTCCCTGGTGCGTTGAGAGGACTTGACCGAATGGTCGATCCTCTACAATGGACTGTATGGTAATATTTCACTTAACTATGAGGTAGCAAATGTATATACAAAGGTTGGAACGAAACTAAAATAATAAAAAAAAAATGTTTGGTACAATGAAATCCATAATATAACGTTACACAAATTAATGAATAGTAAAGAGTAATATATCATTAAAATTTACCAAATAAATTAGAATAATAGTACTTACTGCAGCATGTTGAGTTGCATCATTGACATCAGTCTCAAAATTCCACTGCGCCGCAACATTGTTCGTGCACTCCTTAGAGGCCTGTTCATCAGCTTGCTTCAAGAAGTCTTTGATTTGATGAAGACTCACTTGGTTTATTCTATTGTCTATGCCATTTGTGTTGAGATCCCTGTTAATGTCAAAAGGATTTGTCCCAACGAAATTGGGATCGTTACGCACGAAACTAGGATCATTCCGACGGAAGTTGGGATCACTGTTGATATCTATGCGGTCGTCCCTATTTCTATCGTCAAATGGCCGAAGAGTTGAGCTTGGACCGCTACCATAGTTCACGCTAGGATATCCATTATTACTTATCACAGGAGTGATCCCGCTTAAAGTGGTGGACGGATATCCCGTTGCGCTTTGAGGCCGAGCAGTACTGAATTGAAAGTTCCTATTTCTGTCAAAGTTACTCCCTATGTTAGACTGCGTGCTGGATATTCCGAAACCGTAGGGATTCCTCTGGGTACTGGATAAAGGCGGTAAGTCCAATTGTGGATCAGCAAAAGCAACAACTGGAAAAATGGCTAATCTTAGCCAAAGGCTTAAAATCTTTCTTGTTTGAACACAAGCCATTTCAGGCTATTTGCAACCTTATCAGACTAAATATTCCCTGTTATCACGTTGGTTAGTGATGCGTGGTTGCTGGTTGCGTTCGCGACGACAACTGTTGGTTGACGCTGGGTACTCAGGCCGTGTGAATTAGCTTTGTTCTGTACGTCTGACCAAGTACGAAGTTAGACCTTGTATAGGTAGGTAGTAATTCGCAGTTCTTGGAAGTTGGTTGTTAATTCGAAATAATCATTATCGATACAAATATAGAAAAAATATGGTGCACTAAACCATTTTTAAAGAGTGATTTATAAATAATTTATATAAAATAATTTGGACGGGCGAATCTAATGTTTATATGAATTCTCGTTATCCCATAATAGGGCATGGGGGACACATATTGTTGTGTTTTTGATAAAGATCATTACTTTTAGGAGAGCAGTGTAGGCCTAGTGGCTTCAGCGTGCGACTGTTATCCCTGAGGTCGTAGGTTTGAGCCCCGGCTGTGCACCAATGGACTTTCTGTCTATGTGCGCATTTAACATTAGCACGAACGGTGAAGGAAAACATCGTGAGGAAACCAACACGTCTTAGACCCAAAAAGTCGACGGCGTGTGTCAGGCACTGGAGGCTGATCACCTACTTGCCATTTACATTTGTAATGACCATGAAACAGATTCAGAAATCTGGGGCCCAGACCAAAAGAGGTTGTAGCGCAATATTTTTTTTTCATTACTTTTAGGGCTTGTATCTGGCTAACTATAAAAATCCATGGCATAAGTGCTCGACCGAGGGTTGAAAGTCGAACGTCGTAACTCTAGGCTACTCTTTACACATATATACATATATATAATACTCCTGGTATTATGTGACGTAATGCACTTCACAGGTTACACACTTAAAAGTGTAAGTTTACTTTTGTTCATATTAAAAACAATACATTTTTTAAATATATATATATTTATGGAAAACTTTGAAAAACCCTTAAACTGACGATTAGCTAATGAACATTACATAAGTGACCCACCTTACACTAATAGTGCTTTCCAAAGAGCACACTTTAAAAATAAATGAATGTAACGAGAATTTTGTAAGATGTATATCCCTACATCGTTTTACAATTAGTAACATACTTTAAGAATTTGACTTAATACCTTACATAACTCATCTTTATGACTAAGGGAGCATTATTTTTTCATAATACTATTACTCATTCAGTGGTGTAACTATACCATCTGGGATCCGTGGAAAATCGCTTTCGTGGCAATTGTGGCCCTATCAGTAAAACTTGTCCCTACACAGCTTAACTTTAATAAACTTCAAGATTTTCAGCGTACTCAATTACACGTTGTATGTCCCACAAATGGCCATAGGCCTCCTCTCTCAAGCGAGATGGAATGGTCTGTAGTCCCCACGCTTGCCCAATGCGTATTGGAGACTTCACATTCATGCATAGAACATCTCTTGGGCAGGGGCCCTCTTGGGTCGGGGGCCCGTGGAATTTTGCCAGCCCTGCCACCCTATTGTTACGCCACTGTACTCATCTGTCCGTTTTCATCATAAAGGAAACAAAGACAGAAAGAGGCGATTTAGATAGAGTATAGTTGAGACTGATTTAGATATTATAACCCCCTCTGGGTTTGATTGTAAAAGACATCCCATTTATATAACGGGTCAAGATCAAATGCCATAATAGAAACGCAAATAAAACAAGCGTAATTATAATTGATGTGACACTGTCCAAAAGATAATTTTGTACGTATTAAATAACTTATAATTTTACTTGCTAGGCCCTATAAGGCATAAGTTATAAGTCATAAGTATAGCTTTTAGCGCAAGGAAGATAAGAAAATGAAAGTTCTCTTATCTCAAGAGATTATATTGGAGTGTCTTTACATTGCTAACAAAACTTCGTCGACCTTATTACGTGTACTTAAGAGATCCTGATAGTTGCCATGGTTACCATTATTCATATAGAAGAAGCGCGAGTTTCTTTTTATTGTTGAACTTATAAAGGTAGTGTTTATAATTATTCAATTTAGTGATGGGAGAATATACTCCCAAGGGAAATTAGAGGATTATCACTAAATAAATTCAAAGCCCTCGTTAAACGTAAATTAATCAATAAAGCTTTTTATAAATTTGACGAAAACTTAAATGATCCTCATCCTTGGGATTGATTTGCTCCAGTTCAAATAATTTGTATGACTCAATAATAATAATAATAATATAAATAATAATAATAAAGCCTTTTTTATTTCCTGTTTTACAAAAGTTGGTAGTTGTTATATTAAAGTTACCAAAAATATTGATTTGTTAGTAGGTTAGCTTAAATTATGTTAGTAATATATATTTATAGGATTTATTTAACAGGAACCCCGGTTTGGGTAAAGGCCTCCTCCAAAGATGCCCATTGTTGTCGGTCCTGTGCTATGGAGTGCCAGTTTTTGCCAGCTGATCTTTTCAGATCATCTTCCCAGCGGTCTAAGGGTCTCCCCTTCCGCCTCTTGCCTGGTGGTCCTTTCCATTGGGTAACTCGTTTGGTCCACTTTCTGCTAGACATTCTTGCCACATGGCCAGCCCAATTCCATTTCAGTTTTCGGGCAAAAGTTAAAGCGTTTGTAACTTTAGTGACGGCTCTTATCTTTGTATGTCTTATTTTGTCCATTCTCTATATCAAATGCTTCGCTCAAACCTCTTTGACATACATTGATTTTATTCAAGCTTGTGTAGAGAATTTCAGGTTGGCTTCATAAGTTAAGTGGGTAGTAGACATGAGTTCATAACTTTAGTTTGAGAGTATGGAGGTTACTCTTAAATATTTCTTTTAGGCTCAATATTTATTAGGTTTGTTGGACCCTTCTCTCTATTTCTATAATGTTACTGTTTTCCTCGAAACTTATTCTTTTTCCCAGGTAAGTATAATTTTCTACATACTCTAAAGGGTTACCATTGATAGTTATAGGTTTTTTGTGTATACTCATATTTTGTTTGTTAGATTCATCTCCAAACCAACTTCCGACTCACTGTTGTAGAGATTCTATCATGAATTGCATCTCGTTGACTGTCTGAAGAAGGATAGGTGTAGCGAACCTCAGGTGATTAGGTAGGTGCTTTTAAAGAGTCCTGTTTTACTCAATCTAATTTGTTCATGATGTCGAGTATTGTATGAAAAAGGGAAGGGGTCTGTCTTACCCCTCTTTCTATATGGAAGGGGGGCCTAAAGTTTCAGCTTTATTCTTCCTTTGTTGTTATTGTATAGCTTTTAATCACTTTATGTATTTATCTGGACCTCTTTTCTTTTAAGTTTCCCATATACTTTGTGATGACTGAATAAAAGCTTTTTGATAATCAACAAAAGTATGAAAGAGGTTTAAATTTAATTCTCATAACTAACTCTATGGTGTGTATGGGTGAGAGAGTACCCTTTTCTGAAACCTGCCTGTTCTAAGATTGTTTTGCCTCTATATCGGGCTTAGTCTATTATTTATAATGGATGCGAAAAGTTTGTAAAGGAAAAACTATGGTGAGGAATTTGAGCTTTTTATATATAAGAACGATATCTGTTCAGACCATTCTATGGGGTTTAGAACTTAGAAGTATAGAATTAAAATTCAGTTAATGGTTCTAAAATTTAACATATTTTAGGATCATTTGGAATTAATGGGACTTTTTGAATTTAGCTTTTATTAGTTTATATGGTTTTGTGAATTGGAAGAGGGAGTCACAGTTTTGTTTAGAGTGGGTCTCTGTAAAGTTTTTGTAGAAATAGTTGCTGTATTCAAATATCCATTCGATGTAAGGTTTTATAAGGGTTTAGTCCTTTATAGGATTGGTTGTGAGTCATATGCTCTCTTGAGTGCGGAAGTAAGGTGTTTCTCTATTATTTCTTGCCTATATTTTGATAGTCTCTCTTGATATATCTATTAACCAGTTTGACAGTGGGAGAGTTCATTTTTAAGGGTTTATTTGTGGAGCTGTCCTTTTTAATAATTTTAGAGTAGGTCTTGTAAATTTAGTTTTATATCTTCTGATTAGTCGAAGGATCAAACTTTGTGGAGGCCGTCTTTATTTTTACGTAGGAGGTCTGTACCGTTTTGTTCTAAGGTGATGGGTTGACCTGATGGCTCCAAGAGAAAGCTTGATAGGTTTTCTTTGTACTTTGTTATTTCATCCTTGTTTCTAAGTTGACTTGTTTTATTATTTGTAAAGTTGGTCCTATTTTTCTTGGGTTGTTAGCCTAATTTTACACCTTAGAGGACGGTGGTCTGATGGTAGTTTAGGTTCAGAACTTCTATATTTTGAAACAATTTTGGGTGATTTGACAGTATATAGTCAATTTCGTTTTTATATTGACCGGCGGAGAGGATGTCCATCTTCTTTTGGCTTTTTTCTTGTAGAAGGTGTTTATAAAGTAGTTTATTTTCCATCGCAAAGTCTAAAGTTGCCCTCTATTGTTTCTTACTCCGTATCGTAGTTCCTCATTATGTGTGTTGTATTTGGGTGTTATTTTGGCGTTAAAATCTCCCATTAGAATAAATTCTTCGTGTGCCATTTCCATGGCAGTATATATAGTTTTATAAAAACTGTCTATTTCCTCTTATAGTTTGGGGGGTAGATTGTATAAGTCAAATTTTACTGGTAGTTAAGTTAGTAGAGCAAACGTTCCGAAATTCAATATAGCTTTCTATATATTCTTTTAAACGTTTGTTATGAAGCACTCCATAAGGGGTTTGTAGTAAAGAGAGAATGAATTTTTCATATTCATCTATTAAATTTCAAGGGTGGATTCCGAAATACCTATTAGTGACTTTACCCTTCAGGCTTTCTCCATTTCAATATTCTTTGTATGACGAAAGGTCCGACGTTGTAAGTTACTATATAAAGATGGTGACCTTCTCTCGTTAACTTTGTGTTGTTTGGTGGAAGATGAAGATGTTTGGAGGGTTTAGGTCATAATTAGGTACCAGGGGTTGGAAGATTAGTTGGGGAAGTGGTATAAGTATGTGAATATCAATACTTAGCGATTAAAAAGAGTGACAGAAAGCTATTACCCGCTCTACGCCCTTAAATACGCAATTAATTTAACTTCTTTACCTATATGAATATATTTTGAGATTGAGTTTAAGTTATATCTAACCAAGCTTTTTCGAGATGAAGCCTAAATACGATTTAACATATCAATCTGTGTCCTAAGGTAGATCTTGTAACTTGACTGGGTCAAATAATGTTTGGTTTATGATACTAGTATAAGAACAGTGTTGGCCTAGTAGGGTAAGACTCTCTTCCATGAGGTCGTAGGTTCGGACGCCGACTGTACACCGATGTACTGTCTAAGTGCGCATTTAACACTCGCTTGTACTGTGAAGTAACACATCTTGAGGAAACCGGCATGCCTTAGAACCAAAAAAGTCGTTAGGCACAAAAGAGCCCATTGATTATTATGATATTAGTACTTAGACAACATACAAATTTCTTAATAACGCCCACAGCATATACAATACTATCTTATATTGATTATATTAAAAATATTTTTCTTTGTATTGTTTTAGTGTATTATGAAAGTAGTTCCATGAGATTAGTTAAATCTTTTACGTTATTTTCAAAGTCAAACAAAACGTAAAAAATCCCATAAGGTGCGTAACATCTTGACATCGGTAGGCAATTTTCCTTTTGTCCTAGTTACCGTGAGAACAGCCATGTAGTATGATAATTCTACATTCAAGTATATCATTAAAGGCGTAGTTATACGACGCATACAAAATACGATAATAACCTTTTTTACTGTTCGAGTTGTGCTTACTATTGTTTGTTAGAAATTGGATTCAGAACGTAAATAATATATGGTTATTTCTAACTTTCTTTGAATTTGTGAGTACGAGTATTTATTGTATTAATGCAAGTATTCGGTAAAGTACCACAAATAACGGGTCGTAGGCCGTTTATAACCAATTCCTTTAAACAATTAACTTTAATACATACCTCGATATGTCCTTAGAAAAATGACACACAATTCAAGTCAACAAGTCGTAGGAATGAATATAGGTATATTCAGTGCAAACATAACAATATCACAGCACAGCTCGCACAAACCCCTCAGATAAAAATACATTGAGGGTAATTAATAAAATCAATTAAATATAGAAACAATAACTGCAAGGAACTCTAACGAACGATACAACAAAGCAAGAGAGAGAAAGTGAATTTAAACGTCGCGATCGGACATGTCAAAAATTTTGCACTATCCTCAACAAAATTATAAGAATAAATATAAATTACTAACTACATACATATAACATATTTAACATTGAATTCTAGGAGTAGTTTTATCTAAGTATAAAAAAAATAAAAATTGTCATAAATGTCGAATTGAAATTGAAAAATGGTGTGACTGACAATGAACCCGAAGGAGATTCACGATTCTACGTGTATTTTTTCTGTTTGTGTATATGTTACTGTAAAAGCTCGAACTATGGTTAATCTTAAGATTTAAGTGTAAGTCTTAGGATTTACTGACATGAGTTGGTAAATGTAAGAATTTCTGAAAATACGACGATTTTTTCGAGCTTTTACCATTCGAATTCAGTATATGCTAGGTTTTACCACTGTCAGCTGGTAGATGTTGGTTTTAGGAATAAAACAATGTGTAATTCTTAATTATTTAGTTTAATGAACTATTAGACAAAACCGGTACATAGTATTATAAAGGTATCATATGATAGTAATAAGTACAAACTAATACCAACTTACTTAAATTATTTTGAAAAAAACACATAACGTTTATCTCTGAATATCTCACCTACATAAGGTACCTAAAAAAAATATTTCACTTGTTACCACACGGATTGCT
Organism: Pieris macdunnoughi; assembly: GCA_905332375.1. NCBI lineage: Eukaryota > Metazoa > Arthropoda > Insecta > Lepidoptera > Pieridae > Pieris > Pieris macdunnoughi. The sequence continues at coordinate 3,241,042 of CAJOBZ010000007.1, forward strand.
ATAGTGGCACTTAGAATTACAAGGTAATCCTGATGATCTGCAGGTGCATTTTTTTGTTTTTCAACATTTACCGTGCCATTAATGTAAATCCTAAGATTTACCAACGGAATGGTGGTAAGAGTTCGAATCGCAAACCTTTTTGGACATTTACCATTAGGAATTGGTAGATCTTAGGTTTTACTGGAATATCTTAGGATTTACTGCAGTTCGAGCTTTTACAGTAACATATACACTTAAAAGTGTTAACAAATTAATAAACTAATTATACACTTAGCGTGTAAATCATGATGGAAGAATAATTTTTAGAAAATCTTTAAGCACGTAGAATAAAAAAGATCACAAAACACCATCATTCGTCACTGTGATTTGTTTATTGCTTACCTTGAGATAACCATTGCAGCTACAAGTCGTGGCTACTCGTGCGCATAATGAATAGAGGTGATTTTATTGACACGCGGCGTAGTATTAACTACATTTATTTGAGATATCATTGTAGAGTTTTTATTATCAGAATAAATACTATAGGACGTACTAAATATGTACAAGGTTGGGTGTTAGACTGAGATCCTTATTCTAATTCGTATCTCAATCACAAACTCATCTTGAGCGCTGTCTAAGTTTGATATGAATGATCGCAGTCTTGGATATCTTGAGTATCATAAAAATAATATTTTTACTATTATTTTTTAATTTGATATATAGTATGATGATGGACAAGATTAACGGATTAAAGGAAAAGTGTATCGTTACTAAAAGACAGATATAAGTTCCTTTTCACAAAAAGAATAACTGAGTACAAAATGCACAGAAAAGTGTTAAATAACAATATTTTCTTTGCCCTTGTATGAGATATGCATACAGTATACTAAGTTTATTCAAATGAAATGTATGAAGATTCTAAATTTTTTTGGGAGTAAAATACACCTCGATCATCCAGATCGGTCCACGGATGAAAGAGCTGTTTGAAGATATAGAAAAATACACATATATTTCGGTTGTTTTGAAAGCGTTTAAAAGTGATCAATCAGATGCAGACGCATAAAAGGGGATTAGATAATTATCTTACTATGTTATGGAACATTTTGCCAACATTATATACGACCAATTGATGTGTAGCTTTAATCTTAATATTTATGGTATCACTCAACTTACGTACATAATATTTTTTTCTTAAATTTATATTATTTAGCGTAGATAATCAAGCAAATGCTGAAAAACATAATTTTGTCGAGTTTTATTATATCTACTTCCTTATGAGAATTGCGGTTTTGGCTATCGACAAAAAGTATGGCGGTATACTTCTTGTTTACTGCTAATGATATTTCTTTGTTTGAGATGAAACTAAAAATATTTTTTATGTAAATTGCTTCAAACATAGCCAATATATGCGTTCGTATCTTTCTTCCTTGATAGTTACTTTTATTTAATTGTTATTATTGTTTAATTATAAATAAACTATGAGTAGAAAAACACCAAAAACCCACTAACTGGCCAAGGCCTGAAGAACTACACAACAGTACAAGTTCCCTTTAAATTTCCTACAAACTAAAGAGTCCAATTAATACAAAAACGAAAATATTAAACAAACAGAGAAAAGAAACGTTTTTAAATACTGTATCACCTCCCAGATTAACCAAAAAAATACCTTTTAACTCCCTAACTAACGTAACTAACCCTTGCAATTTTCGGCTCTTATTTTAGATTGATCAGAAATATAACTAAAATAACATACTTACATTTAAAAAAAAACTAACCTTAACATAAACTAAAATATATTATTAAAAGGCATCTCAAGTCTCTTTAGGCAAGTTTCCGAAGATACTGGCAGCGTTCCCCCTTTGAATCGCTAAATTTTTAGATTTATATTATATTGTTGTAGGCTATATTTTAGTTCAGTTTTCCAGTTTTTTATTTGCTAGGTCACGGCTGCATCCGTAACGCTTTATTGTGCGACTTCCCGCCATTGAAATCGAAATTTAGAATTGATTTAGAACGATTGTTATGTCATCATTACGATTCAACAACGAACATTATATAATGAACGGATATAATACAAGTTTTGGAAAAAGTTTTCGTTAGCCAGAAAATTTCGTAGGTATTTTTAGTGTCTTAATATTTTTATGGTAAATTTATTTTACATAAAAGGGAAATTAAATAAAAAAAACAAGGGAATGTTTGTGGAGTAAGTAACTAGAGGAGGAAGTGAAATAGAGACAGACAATTGTGATATTTCCAATAGGTTTAGGTACTACTTAGCTACTTTCCTAAAATTTTTGAACATAAATTTGCTTAGGAATGGAGAAAACTAAATGAAAACATAAAATAAATCTTGTAACTTTATTGTATTACACTTTGCCAACGTCCTATTTCAATGGATCCTTTTTTAAATAGTTTACTTTAGCAAGCCTTCCTTGGTCCATGTAGTTTCTTTGTTCTGGATCACAATATTCTGGAATTTAAAAAAATAATAATTTTCGTAAAATATGTACATTATGGGATACTTATACTATGTACTTGCTGGACTTATTTTTAATATGAAATAAAAGTCTACGTACATATATTTCTATTCAATTTCGGAGCATTTGAAGTTCAGTTTATATATGTTTTCTGAATTTTTGTAATACACATCATAACCTCACAATAAAAAATCGATCAAAATAAATAATGAAGATGCGGCAGTTTTACCAAACTATATTATTCAGTAAAATCAACACGAATCTTTTAGTATAGCGCCTGGGGGTTTTTGCCTCGGATTAGAGTTACAGTGAATGAATTAATATGATCGATGTGGGATATTGTTTTTTAAACTATAAATTGCAATGTTTACCCGAGGTTTTACGGTTTTGAATGCTCCGGGCACTCTACTATTTAGTGAAAAGACGGTTTATGAAGACGGTACTTTATGCAAGCAGCACACCTCTAAGTCTGTTACCATGGTTACGGTGTTATTTCCATGTATGGTGTTATTTCCATATAATGGTAACCATAGTTACAAGAGCCGTACGGAATTGAGTCCACTCCAGCCGTATTATTATTATGATACTTACGAACAGTACTAGGTTCCCAACCAATGTGTTCCCCGGTCCTTTCATTCTCCGCCTTCAGCCAGTCATGAAGAGGCTGGAAGTATTCCATGACTCCGCTCGCGTCCATGTTTCGCTGACCCGTTAGAGCCTCCATTGCATCAGGCCATGGTCGAGAGGAGCCGAGTTTCAGCATGTCCCTATCAAAAATTATCCTTTAGTATACTAAATTTACGTATGCTATACTGAGCGTTAGATACCCACTGGAGTATTTCCGAACCAATTCGACTTAGGGGTAAGAAATGAGCGTACCAATTCTTAAAAGGACGGCAATGCACCTGCGAGCCTTCTGGCAATGTGACTGTCCATGGGCGGCGGTATCACTTAACATCAGGTGAGCTTACTATTACATAAAAAAACAGTGAAAATTTGTGGCAATTTAAGCACTTTTTTAGACATTCCTTTTGTGTATAAAAAAATTTGTCTGTAATAATATTTAGCAAAAAACATTTGAGACTTTTATGAGTAATTGTGCAATTGTGCATTGGTTGGGAATACTACTATTACTAATTCTAAATATTAAGACAATTTGACATACTTCAAAGCGTTACCAGCCGCAGTACTTTTGTATATGTCGCAGTTGGAGAGGAGTTTGCTGGAATCACCTGGAGAGTATTGTCCAGCCAACTGACATAGAGAGCGATGGAATTGAAACTGTATTATGTACGAGATGTAGTAGCTGCAAATTAATTAAATAAACAATATTTAAATGATAATTTGTTCATCAATGTTTATGGTCATTAGTTGTGCCGAGATATTTTTAAAGCACACAAACTTGGGCCTAGTGACGATAATTTATATTGTTTCACTGGGCAATGAATCCAAAACCCCGATCCTTTAATCAGCACGGAGGCAGTTAGCTAACCTATTAAACAAGTGTGTGCGTGTAACCTTTACGCGCGATTGAAGTAAAACTTCTTTGGCGTTGACGGCATACTATCACTGAAATGATTAAATATTAACTTAAAAAATATCGTATTATAATTTAATTATATTTATTATTCATGTGCTTTACAAAGATTATTAAAATGTTACATTAATATTATTCATTCGAAACAGGTAATTGAATGTCATCATAATTTCTTACGTATGAAATTATAGGTTATATGACATATACTTACGACTAATCCGAATTATTATTTTAAATACACAGACTAGCTAACTACACAAGTAAGCGTTACTTCCGTAAGAAAAAAAATCTGAGTTACTCTCTAGTCGCGCCTAAAGAAGTTTTAATTCAAAATTATACAAAGCATTATTTCTAGTAGTTTAATGTAGGTAACGTAAAATATATTAATAAAATAAATCAGTTGGACTATAACCTTTTAGGTCTGGGCCTCAGATTTGTGAATCTTTTTCATGATCATTTTTCAATCTAATAGGCAAGTACGTGATCAGCCTCTTGTGCCTGACACACGCCGCCGGCTATTTGTTGGGTCTAAGACATGTCGGTTTCCTCACGATGTTTCCCTCGAGCGAATGTTAAATGCGCACATAGAAATAAAGTCCATTGGTGCACAGCCGGGGATCGAACCTACGACCTTAGGGATGAGAGTCGCACGCTGAATCCACCAGGCCGACTAATATCAATTAATAATATAATTAAAAATACATTATTACAGAATCTACCTTATAAGACATCTCATTAACATTCAAACCACCCTGACACAACACAGCAACCCTTAAATTTTCCGTTTTATTTATCGTTAGGGGCCCCCGCAAACTTCGTTTCGCCTTAATATGTTTTGTACGTAGCCTACCTTTTTAGTAGCTTCATACCAGTAAATGGAACATTCTGCTATGATACCCCAAAGAGACTGCTTTCCCGAATAAAAACGGGTTTTTAGGTTTTTTCCATACAATTTTTCTCTCCATAAAAACCTTTCTCGGAGGAATACTCGTGTTTATCCAGCCGTCTTCGAGTTTTGCTCTTATCAACATATTTTGCGATTCATTTTAATTTATATAGATAATTAGACATCAATCTTTATAAATGGAACAATGTTTTGCATTTAATTACCAAGATTATTTAATATTTAACCAGTTACCGCATATATTCGACATCAGCGGAGACGTGGTACTTCGCGGCAGGATCGAAGTCGTTTTCACTCCTCGGTGCTGGAGGCTCTATTCCCTGGATGGACTCCCTCAGTTGCCAGAAGTGACAATTATATTCCTCTGGTGAAGTTGTGCCGCGAAATACTCCGTAGCGGTACAGGTCCAAGAGATAAGCGAACGGTAGGAACACAATTTTATCTAAACCCTGGAATTTGATTTTTTAAATAAGAAACTAAGACTTGTAAACAACAAGTATAACATTCCGCATCTGCGTAAAATAATGAAATCCAGGAGATTGGTAACACTTTAATACTTTGACAAAATGGTGAAAATACAAAAAAAACACTTGTATAGTGAAATATAAAGCCAAAAACACGGTTTGATTGAATAAATCGGCCGCTAAATGCCTAATCTACTACACCTTCTACGTCTATGAAGATCATCTAAAATATGTCTATAATATAGTTTAATAAGAAATATTTACAAGCTACAAAGCTCGTATAAAGATATTAACCAGAATAAACCCATAAAAATAACATCAAGTTAATTTAAAATATAAACAAATGTGTATACAATTTAATTTTATATTATTTATTATAATTTACCATATTTAATTTTTTACTTTTGCATGGCAACACGCTGATGAGTTTTGTAAGACGATTAATGTTATTGCGTTAAAGTGCATATCAGATTTTGTATGAAAAACTATGAATACGTTGGTTCATAATATTATGCATCTGCAATTTGATGTCGTACACTTAGATTCTTTTATAAAATATGTATGTTATTTCAATCTAAAGTAATGGATATTAATGGAATTGTAATAATTACCATTTTATATAATTGATTGATGTTAGATTCGTTGTCATCTGGTCCATCTTCGAGCAAACCAACTAATTTTAGATGTTTTGGAGTTGATACTGATAGGGAAATGACGTCACCAACTGCCTCGTGAAAACCTTAAAACGAGTATTATATTTTTATTATATTGTATAAACTTTAGCCCAGTTATCTAAGAACGGACACGAACAATTTTATTTATATGCGAAATTAATTATGCCAGGCACAGATAGGTGAAACTTGTATAATAATAAATACTAATAAAACTTACTAACAAACTGTTTACGACTGCCTAATTTCAAAAGCATGCCTTTAAAAACAATGTAAGTCACACGTGTTAAATGTATTCATTCTGATTTCTGATAAATAATAACACACCTGGGTTAGCTCCTGCTCGATAAATGATTGGTTGGTCTTTGTATTGTAAGTAATACTGTATGTGTCCCATTTCGTGGTGAGTCGTCGTAAAGAAAGCTTTAGTGATTGATGTGCATTGCTTGATCCTAAAATAATCATTAAATAACAAACATTTACGAATGGTCCAACAGTATAACGGCAACAAAAACTTTGTAATTTAATAAATTATTAATTAAAATCTATTAATTAATGCAACACGTAAACTAATAATAAATGAATCTGTAATTTAGTTCTTCCTTATTTATTTTCTAATAAAAGTTAAGGACTCTAAGAGTCTGCCATTATGTTAACTGTAATGTGATATTAACTTATAATAGTACTTAAAAGAACAAAGTATTTAACGATTTTGGAAGACGAAAGCTGTGAAAAGAGCTTTAGTAGAGCTTTCGATTAGATCTATAAGTATACTCATTAAATCTTTGACTATGTAGGTAATCATTTTCTCTTAATATTAGAGCAATGTTGGCCTAGTGGTTTCAGCGTGCGACTCTCATCCCGGAGGTCGTTGGTTCGATCCCCGGCTGACCAAGAAAGAACTTTGTCTAAGTACGCATTTAACACTCGCTCATGAACACATTTGAGTAAGCTGGAGTATAAAATTCCACGGTGTGTGTCAGACACAGAAGATTGATCACCTGCTTGCCTATTAGAAGCGATTGCGGACCAGATACAAAAATCTAAGGCTCAGACCTAAAGGGTTATAGGTATTCTTAATTTTGGACTTGCCTGAAATCTTGTCCATCAAAGAAGTCCCAAGCTGAGGCGTGGCATACAAGGTTTCGACCATCTTTTGGTTTCTCAATGATTGACCGCTCCCAAAACAACTCGGGCATTCCGCTTAAATTGAGTGATTTGAAAAAGTCTTCAGACATTTCGAAGAACTTTAATGGTGTGTAGTTCTGAAAAGGTAATTAATTACATTTATTATTCCATTTCCACTTGTTATTATGATATACTATTTTAAATTTTCCTATTAATATTACATGTTGATGTTTAAAACTGTATTTTAGTTTTATTTGCGATTGAATACTATTCTATAGTGTTCTTACAATAACTTATGTAAACACAAGCATAATTGAAAAATTATCACATGCGTTTATATAAAGGTTATTTTCTTAGGAAGATCGACGATTATTTAAATAAATGAGTTATCTATTTTTGTATCAAAAAAAATCTAAACAACACTCCAGATAAAAGTGCATATTACTTCTTGAGACGAGCCTGAGATGAGAGTAAACCTCATTTCTAAATATTCCGAGTAATCTAATATTATTAAACATCTATTTACTATCTATAAATATATTTATATGTCAGAAATACCTGCTTAACAAACGCGTGAGTTACATCAACGTCTGGCTTATCTGGAAATGGTTTTGTGAATTTTTCAACTCCACCCCATGTTTGAGCCCAGATGTTTCCTAGAAAAATAAAACTTTGAGCGAAATATTCGAAGCTGAAACTAAGGTACTCTTATAATTGTTTGCATTTAATATTTAAAACTCAAAAGCGTATGCGAGGTAGATATCTCTATATGTATGTTATGTAATGTAGGTAAAATGAAATTCGACACGACATTTTGAATATGACTGGTCAAACGGAATTTCCATTTCATTGGATTGAAAAACTTCATTATACACAATAACATGATATTTAGGTAAAATAAAGTACACTAGCTCCCATACTAGGATTCCCTGTGTTGTGGGCAGCCACTCCAACCTTTTGACATGTTAACTATACTTTACTTTATGATTTCTATATAACACAAATCAATTATTGAATAGATCCAAAAACCAGTTTTAAGCACCTTATAGCAATAGGTAAAAATTTTAAGTTTGTTACTTTTATTATAAACATTATGTTCACCGTAATTGTCTTGTATTTTAGAATATAGAAGATATCCTTAATCAATCACAATCGAACCGGACGCGACTTCGATTCGTCTCTTCTTTTTCATACCTCGACTGGAGCACAAATTATTGGTTATATGTTTACCTAGAAGATGAGCTGGAATAGGGCCCTTAGCAGACACAACATCTTCCCCATATTTGAGTCGCAGATGCCTTCTAACGTATGCGTGGATCTGCTGATACAGCGGCTTGACCTGCGTCCATAGATTGGCCAACTGTTCCTCGATATCATCGGTTTCGTACTCGCTGAGCCACCATTGAGCGACGTTGTCAAAACCTGGAATGTAAAACTATCAGAGTGAGATAGCGAGCTTTCAGTTTTTGAAAAAACTATATATTTTAGTATCGAAGATGAGTCGTTGCTATATTTATAACTCACCAAAGACAAACACTACTTTGCATTTGATCTTAGTAATATGTAAAGGTAATTTTTTTTTGTAAAAATTGAATAAATTTGCATCCCGATTTGCATAATATAAACTAAATGTATTAAGATGATAAATTGAGCTACAGACGCAGTTTCACTATTAATGTATGTATTAAAATTATTATTGTAAATTATGACAAATACCATTTAATTTCGCTGCTTCATTGTACATGTTGACATATTCCGTGAAGTTCGATTTAGATGCAGCCCCAGCTGCTTTATGCCACTCCAACCAAGCATGCTTTAGCTCTTCAGCGTTTTCGCTGCTACTAAATATATCAGTTACCCCTGAAAAAAATAGTTACTTTAATATGTATGTGTTAATTGTGAGTTAGTATACCCAGGCTCTAATAATAATAATAATAGTATATCTAAATAGTATCCCGACGTTTAACGTCAATTAACAAATACATTTTTTTTGTCATTAGTTCTTGTCGTCAAATTTTAAAATTTTCGCGCCAAGTATACAAAATAATCAATTGTTTTTATTTGATAAATCCTACTTATAACAATATATAATATACCTACTAATAATATAGTTTGAATTTTATTTGAGCTTACAAAATTAATTATCAAAATATATAATGTCCGAAAACTATAATTACAAATGAATAAATAGTGTATTGATTAATAACGAGAAATTGAACAAACTAATTACGAGTTTTAATCAAGACAATACATAAATTTGTAAGACAAATACCGAATACGGTAATATTACATGAACGTTAAAAAAAGCTTTTTTATTTTATAAGAACAAAATACCTGGCTCAATAGTCAAATCACATTTGGACTGGTCTTTAAAATCACAGATAGTTGCTTTTGCGTATGTTGACTTCATGTTACTAATTGATTGAATGAGCCTCTGGTTCAGATCTTCTGGCAATGCTGAAGTACCCAAAACAGAATACTTTTTAAACATACGCTTCAAATCGTCGTCATAGAACTCGTGCCACGCGTAGGTCATAGTTTCCTTCCAATATTCTTTTTCTTCTTCGGCGATTTCTAACGAAACTTGTAACTGCAAGAAAGGATGAAAATAATAAAATGTATAGTATCAGTCGAGTGCTCAGAGTCGAGACTTAATGCATAGAATTGGACGATGTAAAGACAATTCAAGCTTCAGAATAAAAACGTCGTTATTTATTTTATTGACAATTTTCGTACTTAATAAATAGAGCTAATTATTGTTTTGGTGCAAAATAAATCAGGAACTCTGAGGGCCAAAATAACATACAGTTTACACTTACGAATTTATCCTCATTATATTGCGTTATATTGGAATCATAAGCCCACGAGGCTAATGATAGGCGATTTTTTGCCTTTCCCATGACTTCGTCGAGGGATCTCATATATTCCCGCCCTGATGCTTCCTCAGCGGCCCTTTCTTGAGCACGGCCTTGGGCTGCGACGACGAACACCGAGGCGATCGCCCCCACGAGGGCTAGCTCCACGATGATTTTGAACATCATCTGTCATAAAATAGTAAATATAAAAGTCTAAACATGTTTCTTCCTTATTAAATGGTAACACGGTATTGTAGTGCACCTTTAACAATAAGGTCTTACGAGTATAAGGCGTTCTACACAATTCAATAATATGTATTATGTACTATCGGACCTGAAAGAGGTTTTTTTTTTATACACACTATATTTAAATTTAAACCATTCTCGAATTCACTTAACACACAAATATTTATATCCAGATCGCTCGCTAGAGGAGTTTTATTATAAACACACGCACAGAAGATTTGAAAAATGGACATTTATTATTCCAGTCACTTACATATGCGATGATGGTTTTAAAATTGTGAAGTTTGTCATAAATTATTTGAATTTACCCAACGCTCAAACTGATTTGATTCAAACCATTATTTTGTTTACCTTATAAGTGATCCTCCAACCGTAAAAAACTCCAATCTATGTCAAGGTATCTTTAAGATTACTGATCAAAATCTATCTGCATATACTTTTTGTAATCATATTAAATTGAAATCTAGAGATCCATATCTTAAGAAGGTATAAGATCAGAAAGCACAATAAAGGTAAGTACCGTAAGTATTTGAAACGCCTAGACTTGTGAAGTCGCTGTTTCAGACAATTTTCATACTCTCATTCTGAGTTGAGGCCTAGCGCTAAGACATAATATTACCCTGAATGTTCAGGTCGTACGTTCGAACCCCGGCTGTACAGTAATGGACTGTTTTGTGCGCATTTAACATTTGCTTGTTTAAAGAAAAGCTGCATGCCACAAACCCACTTGCTAGAGTTGCACTTGCTTAGAAAAAAAATACCATCATGTTCAGTTGATACGAAGCAGATACAGAAAGCTGACGAACACTTTAGTGTTTAGTTTAGTGTCACCGTATCGCTAATGGTAGATTAAGTATGTAAAGATACTTAGCACGAAATTAATGCCAGATTACTTAACAAGCTAGTGCACGTTAGTGTGAAGTGCTAAACAGTAGTAAGTAAAAAAATACTAGATCAGAGTGTCTTCCCGTTAATAGAGACTGTGAATATTATTGGTCACTTTTTTATGTTAAATATCTTTATTAGAAAATTAGGTTAGACTTAAACTACTAGCCTTAAGATAAGCTAGATAGTTATGTTTCATGTTGTCTCAGTGAAGAGACAATGTATTTAAAAAAAACTTATAAGGCAGTGAAATACCTGTTTGTCTGAATTGGAGCTGGCAATCTTTTTGAGTAAAAATAAAAGTAGGGAAATACAAAATAATTAAAAATATATTAAATATTTGGTAATATCGAGTTAAAAGATTTAACAAGGGCTAAAGTATATCTTTACTGACAGAAATCATCTTATATCAAGATTATATTTATCGGTATATGGATTATAGTTTGCATTCTGACATTTTATCTATACCAATAATAATATTCCACGTTTTAATATTTTAAATTATGGTTTTGATAACTTACAAGTAGAACCTTTCTTGCAGTTTGCGAACAATATCCACAGGGCATTTTTGCAATACAACCACAACCATTTCAAGACATAAACTGATATCTGTAGGCATTTGTATATATGCAAATGAATTAGTGTGTTGTCCTGTTTGTCATGCTTCGAGTTTTGAAACCTTTTGTTAGTATTTCGGAGCCGAAACTAATGAAAATGACGTTATAGCGAACGGACAAATCTTTAAATTAATTTCCAAGGCAAACTGCCAAATAAGATTGTTTTTGAAGTAAAAAACTCGCCACCACCGTGACCACGCACGCTGTAAAGCACGCGAAACGTCGGATAAATTTAAAATTATGTTAAATAGTTGTAAATTTATAATAATACATAACTTCAATCCGGTCAAACAGTTTTTTCTTTAAGTAAAAACTGTTGATTAAGAGATAGATAGATTTAATTATGTCTACAAGTATACGGTATTTACAATTTTCTTAACCTACAAAGTAATCATAAAAATAATTAAAAATTAAAAAGAAAATCAAAACAAATTTAAAAAGTTTGGTCCCTGCGGCAGTGTACCTTTAAGGCTGGCAGAATTTCCTCGATGTATTGCGATACTTAGTCGTTGAGCTAGGAATGCACCAGCTCTGGGGTCACCGGTACTATCTACCAGGCGCCAACTTAAATCTTTAATAAGCACCTGTGCACTTGAACCCCACGGCCCAAGAGTCTCTATTCCAAAGGGAACAAAATGGAAGTTGGAGTAGAGATTTATTAAGTTATGAAGTATTCGTGCCTTTTATTATTTTCTGGCTGCTTTGCGGCCGCCCCAGCTTTTTTGCTTGTCCGAAGGAGGTGAGACGGGGCAAACGTGTCAACACAAGTAGCATCCCATACTAAAGCACGTCCCATTTTCCATGGGATGAACGACATCCCATCCGGCCGCTTGCCATCTTCTCTTGCGTTGCTGTTGGCTCCAAAATTGCTGGAACATTGACGGAGGCAAGAGAGCGGCGTATAATGTCGTTGAGCGCGGCATGGCGGGAAAAACGACCTGCACTCTTTTGGCAAAGTAGGCCATGGTGTCCAAGTACTTCAGAGCCACAGGGACACTTATGGGGATTACATATGGGCACACCTAAGCGGAGGCTGATGGCAATGCGAAGTAATTCAGGGTCCAAAAGGGTGCCAGTATGGCGAAGAATATGCAAAAGCCAATGATCGGCTTTGCGCGCGGTCTGTTATTGAAATGTGACAAAAAAATGTCCAACCGATTGAGGTCGGGGCTGGCAACTGCCAATTTAATTAAACAGCAATGCTTGATAAAGAATCGATTAATTTTAGACGCAATTATAGTGACGCTAATTATTATTCGCCCCTGTAGTTGTGATGTATTGCATGAAATCGTTAATCGTTAACAGTTTTGGTAAATATTATAACCAAAAGATGCATTTTCAAAACAAACAAACGAAGTACGAATCTATGAAACATTTCTTAATTGTTTTAGACCTAATTGGTGTGGCGGATCAACCAAATCTCTAGATCGAAGAATTTGAAATATAAGCATTGAGATAATGGTTACGGTTAGTAATAGCGACACAATTCACCATTTAAAAATATGCGCCGCTATGGCGTAATGTGAGAGGAATTATTATAATTGTCTAGCACGGTATGACTGAAGCGAAAGAGTGGACTGTATGCGAGGCGTTAAGTATTTGACACACGGTAGAAGGGAGTTCTCACTGCAATGGAATAATATTGAAAGAAAAACAGTAAGAGCGGGAAGGATTTTACATACCTCATATGCTGCGCTTCTGGCTTAAAGAGATGATGTCCTGCAGGTGTTTCTTTCTCCGTGGACCGATCCAATGCAATTATTGAAAATACAGCGTGTAATACGACGTTTGCTTTACTGCGAATATGCTTAGACTATACATACATATATACACAGCAACTGTTGCGCGGCGACTCCTGGTGTGTCATATACGACGAGGAGATTTTCACAACTCGCGTGTTACACAGCAACTGGTCACGTGTTACCACGGCGAGCGTTACACGTCTGTTGACGTTACTACGCCAAACGCTAAACGACGACACCTTGACGTTACCACGTCGAGCGCTACACGACTTCTCTCCTGACAAGTTTACTCCTTGTGCAGGATTCTTTAAATCATTCCATCACCTTTACGCGCGAATAGTTGTATGTGACGGAAAGGGATGGCAATAGTAAAGGTAAGGAGCCCGTGTGTCAAACCAAATACCTAATGTAGATACGAAGACATTACGTGGCGCAACCACTATAAACTTACTATTAACCCTAGTAAAGAATAAACAGCTTAAAACTTAACAATTTTATTAATAAAATGTTATACCTAACCTTTGAATATAGCAATGTATATAATATACTCAATTTATTGTCTTATTCTGATGGGTTATCCTCTGGACCGAATGGACTATCCTCTTATATAGGTAAGTAAGAACAGAAAAATTTCAGAGCAAAGTAATTGCGTATCGGCTGGTGAATTCCTAACCACATCACTTCAAACGCGAATTATCCTTATTTCTTAGTACAATGTCACCTACTTATCTTTAGCTATATTATTATTATCTGTTTTTACACTTACCGATGTTGATACGCCTGAATCTTAAGTATATCTGAGCAAGAATCAATAAACAGATCTTAGTTATCGAAAGATAATGTCTTGTTCTCTTTATCCTGTGTTAATGCACGAAATAGTGTTGTGCTTATATTATTATTAAGAATAAAAATAATTCATCATAGTTTTTGTAGTAGCCGTGTTGCTAAAAAAAGCAATGGCGCTACAACTTTACAAGAGTCTCAGATTTCTGTATTTTGCTGATTTCTGATTTGATTTTTATTTAATAGACAAGTAGGCGATCAGCCTTCTGTGCCTAACACATGCCGTTGAATTCTTTGGGTCTAAGGCATTCCTCACGATGTTTTTTCTTCACCACACCTGCAAGTGTTAAATGCGTACATAGAAACTTTATTATTGCACAGCCGGGGAACCTACGATAACAGGGATGAGAGTCACACGCCTAAACCACTTAACCATGTTGCTAAGCGGTTTCCTAAATTTATTGTGACGTCTAGAGTGTTTCGATTCACGGAAAGGGAATTATAATTAGATTTGTAATTTATTGTCTAATTCTGATGGGTTATGAGGGCCGAATGGACAATCCTTATATACGTAAGTACAAAAAATTCTGAGCAAAGATAGTAATTGCGACTTGGCTGGTTAATTCCTAACTACATCACTTCTCACGCGAATTATCCTTATTTCAGTACAATGTCATATTTATTGTCAACCTCGGGTATAAAACCTGTCTAGTAAGTTAATTACAAGTATCCTGACCATAGTTGCAAACGTATTTACATATTCTTGTTCTGTCTCAATAACGAGATATCGAAGTCTTTGTTTTTATATAAAGTAGATTTTTAATTGAAGCTTTATATACCATAGTTTAATATTGATAAAGTTACAGATTGAAGTCATTTTCATGACACAAATAAAAGAGCTAGTAGATTACATGTCAGTTGTTTTAATTACTAGGAGTTAAAAGTGGAATGGATTAAATTGGAATAGGAAAAATTGGAATGTATATTGTAACTATCACCAAAGAGGTCGAAACGAACATTTAATTAAAATGTGGCTGTCAAAATTAACCGCGTTAAACGATTTCATTTGTTTATTTTTATTTGACAAATTTTTTACTAAAACTCAAGCTCAAAATAACTTTATTCATACACCCAAGTACACTTTTGAACGTCAACAGAAAAGTTAAATTGATTCTAAATTTACATTTACATTTACTACCACTTTGCAAGTCAAGAGCGTAGACCGGGCAAGATAATACTTAGTAGTGATGTCTGTCTAATGATAATGAATAAATTAATATACTTTATGAGTTGTATTCACTTCTTTTCTTATATTTACGACCTGTCCTACCGCTCTCGCTTCATCCACTTTCATGACATTCACCATGCATGCTCGGCGGTTATGGGTACTTTAAACTTGTCCCTTCTCTAGTATTTCCTGGATTTGGTATCATAGGGCCTACCCAACCCAACTTCGCCATCCACGTGCCTTATATATCCTACTTGTTAATCGCTTCTCAATTTCATTCATCCGTTCTACCAAACCACCTAAGCATTCCCTTCCGTGTCCGTGTTATTACGTAGTATTTATTTTCTTATAGAGGTAATAAAAGATAGTCTGTACTTCGGAAGCAACACTATTTTAAACTCAAGTGACGAACTTTATTTTAATCACTCTCGCCTTGGTAAACAACTATATTATAAAAAAATCTAAAAAACTTCTTCAAATCCTCTTACCATATTGGTAATCATTTGGCTTTATTATAGTTTTAACATTATTATTTTTTATTTTGGATGTGCTTTTCTAATTTTAACATCTCAGCTACATGCAGAAATAGCCCATGACTTAAAATGGCACAGGGCATGGCGCATGCCACCATATTAAAAAAAAGGCTGAATAATAATGCTTTAAATATAGAACATCATCTGGGCACAATTAAAACTAAAACTAAAACAAAAATATTTAAAAAAAGTCGAAGACTTCAAATATTTATAATATTAGTTTTTATTAGCCACATCTCTTAAAACAACCAATGGATTAGTAAGAAAAAAAAGCTGTATTTATACTTAAAACCGTATAATATCAATACTGACATCCTAAAATAATTTAACCTAATTTAAGTACATCAAGTAGTGGGTTCGTCACGACTCCGGCGCAGATTCTGTTTTCGTCTCCTTTGTTTTAAAAGCTGCTCTCTGCTCTTCACTACAATATTCTGAAACCCATTAAATATCTATTAGGAACACGTTCACTTAACCATAATGCCTTAAAAAGCTATATTGAAGTGTAGATGTATCGAATAAATAAATATTGGAAAAAATATGAACCACAAGAAATTTTTCTTGAGTGTTCTCTAATATCATCAATATCTCATGTTGTATTATATATTGTATTTGTAAGGTATTTAAAATATATGAAAAACATTAAACAGGACAAGTTTTATATACAACATTTTTACTTAATATAATTTGATTAGAGATAAAGAGAACTCACGTATTTTACTAGACTCCCATCCGATGTACTCTCCAGTCCGTTGGTTTTCAGCCTGCAGCCAATCGTGTAATGGCCGGAAGTACTCCAATAGTCCGTCAGCTCGCATCGCGCGTTGACCTGTCAAAGCCTCCATCGCATCTGGCCATGGACGGGATGATCCCATTTTCAGCATGTTTCTGGTACATGAAAGTATTGTTGATAATTAAGTAACGGATTGTAGTAAATTAATTGAATATATTTTATATAAATTATATATATTTTTATCGTGTGTCATCCTGGATCATATGGGTGCTTTAAATAATAGAGGATTTAGTTTTACTCTAGATTATACACTCGCGTACAACAATAGAATATAAGCGAAATAATGAAATGTCCATTGCTATGTAACGAATGAATGCAATGTAACAGTTGAAGAGAGTGCCTGCGTCTGGCTCAGGGCGCAACTCCGACGATTTAGGAAATCGCCACGCTTATAAAACTAAGAAAGCCTGAGTGAGCTAAATGTACAGCTTGTCGACATTATTTTAGGAACATATAATATACGAAGTTCCACCCCTGATCCATTCCAATATATTTTTTTAAATACAATAAGAATAATCTTATGACGGTATCTGCTTAGCGAAGAAGCGATACGGAGGCGATTACAACTTTACGTTTATTTGACTTACGATAATGCATTCCCAGCGGCAACACTTTGGTAAATGTCACAATCGACAAGTTTCTTTGTTAAATCTTCTGGAACGTATTCACCGGCGATTTGACATAAAGCACGGTGGAACTGGAACTGCACGATGAATGATACATAGTATCTAAAACAAAGATATTTATTTATTAATGCTAGTATATGGTATCTGTGTACAACTTTTTATCTGACTAATTTTGCAACGATAAGTCCAGCGTGAGAATCTGGGACACGAAACTTTGGCCGTTGATTTGTATTTAACGGAAATTTTTTTTAACGCAAAAACTTATCCATGAGTGATAGAAGAATTCATAGCTAGCCATTCGTATGCCAATAGGTTTTAGATATGGTTTAAATGCCTATGACATAGATATCATTGATATATCTATGACACAGATATCAATTTAAATGTATACATATTTATTAAAATAATATGTTTATTATATAGGAAATTGTAGGTCACCTGGCATATTCCACATCCGCAGATACATGGTATTTGGCAGCAGCATCAAAGTCATCTTCTGTCCTGGTAACAGGAGGCTCTACACCTTGCAGTTCCTCCCTTAGCCTCCAATAATGGCAGTTGTAGTCATCCGGAGTGGTGGCACCGCGGAACACACCGTATCGAAAGAGGTCCAATGTGTATGCAAACGGTAGGAAAACTATTTTGTCAATACCCTGGAATTGTATAGGAAAAACACCTTTTGTGTGATCATGGTTTATAATAATTTACCAAAAACATTAAAAAATCTTCCTACTACGGTTTTAAAAAATCGACTTAATGTACTACTTTTGGAAAATATGTATTATTCTATTAATGATTATTTGCGTAAACATTTTAATTAATTTGATACCGTAATAGTTTATTTTAATGATGGGAATTGGGATGATGTAGTGATAAAATAATATAAGAATTTACTATAATCGTATGACTACAACTTAACTCCTGTAACTTCTATGTAAAATTCCTTTTAAGACTAATTGTATTATGTGGCTGAATATGCGAACCTTAGATTGTACCACCATCACATTTTTGTACCAAATTATTGCAAATAAATTATTATTATTATTATAAAAGAGTCAATTATTAGTATATTATGTTTGGAACCAGGTAGTCTCATCAAATATATAAAATTCTCGTGTCACAATGTTCGTTCCCATACTCCTACGAAACGGCTCAACCGATTCTTATGAATTTTTTTATGCATCTTCAGTAAGTCTAAGAATCGGCTACTATCTATCTTTTAAACCCCTAAGTGATAAGAGGTGTCCATCCCAATAAAAACCCTAATTTTCACCTCTCTACGATCAACCCCTATTTTAGATAGTTATTTTTATTGAACTAAAAACATGTTTCCTATAAATAATATACATGGCAAAACAACAATTGCCGGGTCAGCTAGTAATACTATGTATTTTAATTACTTGATAACAAGTTAATGTATATTGCGATGTAGACTACGCACGTGGTTTTTTATGTCTTTTAAAAATAGAAAGTAGATATGGTGTGGTTAATGTACTAAACAAAACATGTATTTTAATTCTATTATACTTTTTTAAAATATTGTAAATAAATCGCCAGTTGCCCTCCTTTTCATTTAATGATTTCAATTGTATTATTGTTTCTGCAACGAAGTGTTAATATATAAATAAATATAGCCTTTTATTAACGAAATATTAAAAAATAAAGTGTCATAGAGAGAATAAAAATCATTATTTTTTATACGGCATATTCACTACCCTGGCATAATGTAGCATTCAAAAGATGGTAGAATTTTTGAAATCGGTTTAGTGTAATTTGTATTGTATCTTATTTATATTATTATGTATATTTCCTCTTTAAAACATTAGTATAGAATTATGATAAGATGCGGTAAAATATATTCGTTTTACCTACCATTTTATACAGTTGATTGATTTCAGTTTGTTCATCTTCTGCATCACCGCTGGTTAAACCAACTCGACGTAAATGCTTGGGTGATGAAACAGATAACGCAATTGTGTCCCCAACCGCCTCGTGGAAACCTATAACGGATGATATGTTATTCAATTTCTATGATATAATCACGATTTGCAATTTTATGTTATATTGTTGTATTATATATATGCATATATTGTTGTTCTTTGATTTTGATTAACATGAACTCTGGATGATTCTGCTTAAAACAGATGTTTTTGTTTTTATTTAATGATGATACCTACTCTATTCATAGTAATAGCATAACTATGACATATAATTTCTTGAAATATTAGTTACTCGTCAACTTCACCTGGATTAGCACCTGCCCTGAACACACCCGGAATGTCCTTGTATTGCAAGTAATATTGTACATGGCCCATTTCGTGGTGAACGGTTTTAAAATACTCTTTGCTCACGACTGTACACATTTTGATCCTGTCAAAATAAATTAAAATTACCTGGGTTTGCTCCGTCTCGGAAAACGACCATTTGATCTTTATATTGTAGGAAGTACTGTACGTGTCCCATTTCGTGGTGTGTTGTTTGGAAATACTCATAGTCAATTGTCGAACACTGTTTGATCCTTTAAAAGCCAGACATGTTACGGGAAAAATTTTGAAAACATTAAAATCACCACCACCGTAGATATAAAACCAAGCAAATATCTTGCATGAAGTTAATATTAATATGCTTTTCGTTGCTATTGATTTCCAATGAGGAAATTCTATTGTGTTGGCCGAACGTGAATGCAAAATTTGAAGTTTGCCTAAAGTCGACTTCTTGCACGGATTATGTTGCATTTATTCATGAATCATTTTGAACGCGACTACTACGTAAAGGAAAAAGTAAAGAAATAACTTTATTACACATAATAAAAAAGGATGTTTAGTTAAAAGAGAAAGTAATTTAGCCCCCAAACTAGGATTCATGTGTCGTAGCTAGTCTCTTCCGTTTGACATATCAACGGTACTTGGCGTAATAATTTCTACATAACTTTATTTTTATAATTAAACTACTGTTGCACAATAACAGATACAGATATAATACTTTCCGTTTCAGCATATAACCACTAATGCTCTTAATTTATAAGGATAGAAGAAAATGTAGTTATATTATTACATATCGATACAGATCAATGTATTAAAAAAGCGTTCAAATCAAAATATACTAGCCCATACGTATATTTCATCAATATACCTGAAATCTTCTCCATCATAGAAGTCCCAAGCAGACGCATGGCATACAATTTCTCTATCAGTTGGCTTTTCAATTATTGAGTTTTTCCAGAATTTCTCGGGCATCGCAGTAAGGTTTAAGGATCTGAAGAACTCATCGGACATCCGGAACATCTTTAACGCTGTGTAGTTCTGGTCTTGCATGGCTTGTGTTATGTCAACCTCTTTTTTATCAGGGTATGGCCGAGTAAACGACTCAATATTATTCCACGTTTGCGCCCACATGTTACCTGAGAAGAGAAGAATTTCAGGTCAAATTTTACAAAACGCAATCAGCTGTATGAAGACATGCACGTCGATAATTTTCATAAATATCACTTGTTTATTTCAATCAACAATATTGTTTTTTTATTCCACTGTTTTTTGGAACTACTGAATCGAATCGATAAATTGTTTTTGTTTTGGAAATCTATTAATCGAGATAGCTAAATGGACTTATTAATTTTGTAATAAACCTTAGTCTCTAGTAACAAAAAATCCTTGAGAACACCTTCTCTTTGAGTTCTTATTATTTTTGGGTTAAGAGATGTAGAATTAACGTAGTAATTAAAAAATATAAAAAATAGGACCGGAAGTATAAGAATTACTAAAAAGTAATGCACAAAAAATCATTATATTAGTAACCAAGTGAAGGCAAAAGGGAACTTCAAGTAAAAACATGATCAGATGGATGCCGAAGAGATGGAGCAAGCTAGCCCGGGATAGAGTGGTCAAAAATACTGGCCTATTTAAGAAAACAATCTGACTATAAAGCTGATTGCTAAAGAAACATTAATCTTATTTTTTTTACAATTACATATATCAATTTTTTATTTTGTACGGTCAGTGAATATAGGATTCGTCAAAGATTTGATAAAGACTTACCTAAAAGATGAGCGGGTATAGGACCTCTTGCTGATACAACTTCTTCACCATACTTGTCTCTCAACCGTTTCCTTACATAGGCGTGTAACTGTTGGTACAGTGGTTTAACGTTTTCCCATATTTTGGCTAGTTGCTGTTCAAAGTCTGGTACTTCGTATTCAGATTGCCACCATTCAGCGACGTCATCAAAATCTTGAATATAGATATACATATTATGTTTTGGAGGTAAAATGGTAAAGAGTACAACAACAAACCGTGGTGCTACAATTTTTTAAGACCTGGGACTCTTATTTCTGAAGACTCTTATTTCTGAATCTGTTTCGTAAGTGATTTTTTTTTATTATAGACAAGTAGGTGGTCAGCCTTCTGCCTTCAGACATAGACATAAAATAAAATCTAATCTAGAGTAAAACAAAATCTTACTATTTAGTTTAGCTGCTTCGTTGTCCAACTGCACGTACTCGGTGAAGTTTTGACGCGCTCGTGCGCCAGCTGCCTTGTGCCATTCAACCCAGTAGTATTTTAATTCTTCGGGGTCTTGACTCTTTGCAAAGATTTCAGTTAGATCTGGAATAAGTTGCATCAATTAGTACGCGTTTCATTAAAAGGTAAAGAACAACGAATAGCCGAACTTAAGACTCATCACCAATTTGCGCGTCGAAAAATATAACCACGGTACAATCGAAAATTGTGAGCCGATACCAAATTCGATTTCATGTCATCACATTTAAATGCGTTTGTAAATCTATCTAAGAAGAAGCTAAGGGAGCAATGATCATCGTAGCGAGACTGATACAAGTTTACTTTAAATGTTCGTGCATTGCAAAATAGACGTAAAGACAAAGCAAAACTGACGCTATTACAATTCCAAGAGGTCTTAATTATGGCTCAGGAAGTTTAATCGTAAGCTTAAACGTAATAAACTCATAAAGTACCTTACCAGGTTCTAAAGATAGATCGCATTTTGTTTCATTCTTATACGCGCAGATCTTGGCCGTGGCATAGTTCGACTCCATTCCTGATATAGAGAACATCAGCTGCTTATATTTATCATTTGGTAACGCGGCTACGCCAAGTTGACTATACTTTTTGAACATTCGACGTAAGGAGAAATCTTGGAAATCTTGCCATCTGTACATCTTAGTTTCTTCCCAAGCCAGTTTTTCTTGTTGTGATATTTCCAATTGAACTTGTATCTGCAATTTTAATTAATTTTATACCAACTAGTTTTAAACGACAAGATGCGGTCATAAAAAGTCCATTCTTAATATAGACTGGATTGCAATGTAAGCTTTTAAAAGTTTATATGATGAGAAAATAAAGTGGATATAATTTACTATACTAGCTATCTCCCGCATCACTTCTCGTGGTAATATAGACTAAAACGGTTTTTTAATAGGCAAATATTATGAGGTTTTTGGAATAAATCAGATGTCGGAAAGAAGAAGAATCGGATAATTCAAATAACTAGAAGTATCTAGTATCTAAGGATGACCTTTTATCAACAGTATAGACTAGTCTTTTTAACTCAAAAATATTTTAAAATGCAACGTTTTACTATATGCTATATGATAAAACTTCTGTGTAATTATTAGAAAAGTATAGGTATATAAGGCTTTGGCAAATACGTCATTAAATTGCGTAGCCCCTTCAAACGTCATTGTTAATAAATGATCATCACAAGAGATTTCATCCAAACAAGGTTACTTAAGGGCCAGAGTATGTCAGCAGGATAAGACCCGAATTTTTATAGCCATCGAAATCAATATTTATTTTCCGTACTACTTAATTTAAAGCTTGCAATATCACTAATATTTTAGGTTCCGGTATTAGATAATGTCATAATTATTAAAATGTAAACTTTGATATAATGCCAATTCCAATTGAGGGACCGTTCAAGTATTACGTCACACAATTTTTGGAGGTTATTGACCCCCCCCTCTATTTAACGCGCCGTAACGTTTTTCTGTACCCAAGTATAGAAAAACGTTTCGTGACCACCTAGTGACTCTTTATACCTAAAAGTTACCATTATGTTGTGTAAAGTCGAAAATAATATTGACAATAACGGCTTAATTCAATCCCCGCCCCGCATCGTAGCGTTGTACAAAAGGACCCGCCCCCCAAAATTCGTTACGTAATACTTGAACGCTCCCTGAGACACTAATTGGAAATAATTGTCGCTTTTACAGAGTAACCCTGCTAAAGCATACACACGTTTACTATAGACATACACGTTTCTCTTCGTTCTCCTTAGTAATATTAGATGTGTAGGCCCATTCCGCGAGCGCCGCACGGTTCTTCCTGAGGCCGGCCATCTTGTCCAGATGTATGATGTACTCTCTCCCTTCCTGTTCGGAAGCCTCAAGGTCTGGGTCGCGGCCCTGAGTGGCCACCACGAACACGGCCACGATGGCCGCCAGCAGCACCGCACCGCCCCCAATTTTCAACATTGTCTGAAAATATTCAGCATGATATAGTTAAATACTTATTTCCGTTTAACCTGTAGAGTTAATTAAAGTTATGTTTAAACGTATAGTCACAAACAATATGTTTTTTAGAAATAACTTGAAGGAGGCTGCGATAGGAGGAGGTTGGGAAGTGATTAAAAACCGTAACTGAATATAGTTGTAGTGAAACAGACACAAACGAATTGGAGACTTACAGAATATTAAATATATACTATGTTTTCATCGACATAACCATGTCATAGCCCATACTATAACAACGAATTAATCTCTGATTACAATAACATATACATTGGCAAAGGTACATTTAAATAAATAAAAGATGTTACTAACAAAAATATAAAAAGCGTAAGTCAATGTCAATATCTGACTAAATGTCAATTTACATAATGATAATTGACTTAAAATGTTGAAAATTCCTAAGAAAAGGCCTCATATAGAAGTTTCTGTCACATCAAGTCGTCTATTATATTTTGTTGATGTAATAATTATTTTAAACAATATACTTTAATCAAATAATGTCGTGGGTTTTAAATCAAATGTCCCTCGGTAATCGATTAATTTAATTGTAACTACTCCTTCGAAAAGATTCTATTTAATTTCCTCCCGGACAACCGTGGTATAGGATTTTGTAATACAAAGTTCCTGGGAATAAAGTACTTATAATATACAAGATCAGCGATGTGCGACGAAGCAGAACGACGCCTCAAAGACAGTCTAATAATGTTATATCATTGTACTTGTTAAACTGCTCTTCCTCTTCAAAGACTGAAATAACTTTACGATAATTTTGTCTAGCTTTTGTATGCGATAATTTTGACAGCTCAAAGGCATTTTCATTCAATATTTACTGCACGTATTTATTCTATTCAAAGGATTTATAATCGTGTTCGGTTTAATCCAAAACGCCCACAAAGTGCTGCTCAAATTTCCCATACGAAAATGTATTGTTACTATTCTATAACGTTAGTAAGAATGAAGATATATACCGCAACAAAACGATTTTTCCGCTTATGAAGAAAATTATTTTGTGGTTTTCGTTGAAATGGAAAATTACAGTCTTGTGAATTGTTTTTGACGCAAAATGCATAAATCATATGTAACAAACTTGTTTAAGTTCTTGCGTAGCGGATTAATTTTTAATTTATGTTAAATTTAGAATGTTATATTTGACATTTCTGACATTTCACCAAGATTTTAAAAAATTAATTGGTTTAACTAATTCTTTGCTTGGCTTTTTACCTTGCTTTATTTAGCAGTTTTATAGACTTAAGACCTTCTGCGTCTAGAATACGATGATGGATGATGAAGTCGTTTTCCTAACCGTTATAGAATGAGGCTGGGCCGGTTTCGTCGCATCCGAACATATCAAAAATATTATTAGCAAACACATTAGCTTCGTGGTTTAGCTGGTAAAGATAACCTCCAAATTTTTTCTTCGCTTCGATTCATTGATTGAGACAAACAAAAATTTAAACTTTAACTAGCCTTTATAATAACGAAGATGAGATATAGACGTAGAATTACGCCCGCTCTATTTAATCTATTCACAATGTTATCTATTTGTTTCTTGGCCGAAAAACTAAATTTAAAGCCTAAAAATTTACAGTTATTATTTTATCAAGAAACTAAAAGAACACATTTATTGACACAAAATACAGTCACAACATCATGATAATCAAACATTCAAACTTAACTATATCTAAAAATAACATATACAAAAAAGCCTTCGAAGCAGCTGACGCCGCACTCTTCAATCTGTCATATCCAAGCACATCGTACAAAAAAGCCTCATGTTTTTCTTACGTTAAAATATTAAAGTGTATTGAACTCTTTATTGCGAGTCAAGATGAAATATGATGCAACTGATGACCACAACTTGCCTTAAAATAATTGCGTTTAAATTTAATGACATTAGGGCGAGGAACGTGTAATTTTTATCTTGAAATCTAATACACCGTATTCCGCCCATAAGAGATAACAAAAAACGGATGGGATATCTTTTATAGCGGAATATATAATTTCATTTCAATAGTGTGTTGAATAGTAATTATATGCATACTTAAGGGGATCCCCGCACCTACTTATTTCTTAATAAATAACACATTTGAAGTGTTATCCTGCTCTTTATTACGTAATTAAGCTAGGCAACATTTTTGTATCAAACGATGTATCAATCGAGCGTATATTCTATATTGTTATTAATTAACGTAGATATTTCTAGTTAACGTTATAACTTCTACGAGTTAAAAGTTTTATGAAGAGAATTTGCGCGTTATCTCGCACGAATTCTATATACAATTGCAATGCCTATTGTATATTATTTTATGATACATGCCGCCCCATGCTTGTTAAGGCCCTGTCCCTGCACGAATTGTTGGTATTTGAGGGGTTGACGCAATCTGACCATGAGCATAATTTTGTTAATTTACCATCCTTTAGATATTGAGGTAAAAAAGCCACTGGCGCTACAACCCTTCTTGGCGTTACATTTCTGTATGTGTTTCGTAATCATTTTTTTTTCTATAAGGCATGTAGATACTCAGCCTTCTGTGCCTTAGTTTGATCACACGCCGTCAATGTATTGTTAAATGCGGACATTGATAGAAAGTTCATCGGTGCACAGCTGGGCTGCGAAACTGCGACCTCAGTGATAAAAGTCGCACGCTAAAACCAATAGGCCAACACTGCTCTAATAACCATCTAAATGGCGTGTTAATTACATTTCATGTGATTTATAAATTCGAATATTCTTACAATCTCATTACAGGTGTCAGAAGGAATGGAAGATTTCAGCTAATAACGAGAAGCCTTTGCATAAAAAATCGTAACAACTTAAAAAAATGCAGTGCGTGTTTTTATGAAACACCAGATTGTAAGGACTTCCCTTAACATTTTATTATTGATACAGCCTACGAACTGCACGGATCAAATTAACTAATTAAAAATATTATTGTAATTGATCTACAACTTAATAATGCTTACGTAGTACCTTAATAGGAATGAAATGTATATGGGATACACGATTATATACTCCCGTGTTTAGGAAGATGTTTTCTTATCTTTCCCTTACGTAATTAATTAATAAATAATATTTAATATTATATAAGCAGGGAACTCCAAGCTAAACACATTAGCGAGGGAAAGGGTTGTAATTATCTAATAACGGAAACAACGCAAAATTAAATTCAGCTGCATTGTATTATTGCAAATTAAATAGCTATAGCATAACAAATTAAGCAAGAAAATGTGTTGATTGAAGGATCTAATATATTCGAGATAATAAGCATAGAAAACGTAATAAAACTACTTTATTAGGTACTGGTTGCTAAGTAGTTCGTTTATTTACGTTCCAGTTAATAACAAGAACATTAATGTTTTTTTATGTAATAGGAGGCAAACGGACAGGAGGCTCATCTGACGTTAAGTAATACCGCAGCCCATGGACACTTACGTTGCCAGAAGGCTCGCAAGTGCATTGCCGGCCTTTAATTTAGGGAGCGTTCAAGTATTACGTAACGAATTTTGGGAAGGGGGGTCCTTTTGTAAAACGCAACGATGCGGGGCGGGGATATTATTTTCTACTTACACCACATAATAGTAACTAAAGAGTCACTAGGTGGTCACGAAACGTTTTACTAGACTTGGGTACAGTACTGTACTTGGGTACTGAAAAAACCTTACGGCGAGTTCATGGGGTGCGTTTTTTACTTTGCGTTTTTTAATTGCGTTACGTAATACTTGAACGCTCCCTTATACAGTATACCTAATATTAATACAATAAAGAAGAAAATGATATAACATTTTAGATCAGTTTAAATTGTCTTACGTGTTTTTTAACAAATGTAGAGGTATATATGAATGGATAAATTTCTAAGGTCACAAGCGGGAATATTGGAAATACGATCCCTTAAGGGAAAAATGTATTAAAGCATAAACTCTTTTTAACTTTTAAATTACTAGTGTAGAACTACTCGGAACAAACGCTGGCTGCAATTTCCCTGTACTAGACTATCTAAAGTTAGTAAGTAATTCTTTTTTGGGAAAAGGGACTTTTCTTTAATAAAATCCCAGAGGCTCTTTTATCTCTGTCTTTTAATAAATTTAAGAAATACATTAAAGAAGAGCTGCGTAAAAAGGTTTACTAAAAAGTTAACGATTATGGAGTTGATAAAAGGGACTGGGACTAGACAGGCTACTTCTAATTAATTTGCGATATTTGTTTTAAAATAAGTGTTGTTTGCCATAGTCATTTTGTATGATGATTTGCTATTTTAAAAGAGTACCGAGAGTTTTTTACGCCGGCTTTTACTCTCGGCCTACTCGCTTCTTCTTCAAATTTAATGACGTGGAATAAGTGATAAACATATTTTTATTTTATTTTACCATGTGGAAACCAGCGGTTAAAATCATAATTTTCTTTACATATAACTTTACATTTCGTGCGAACGCAGCCGCTGTCATTAACTAGAATAATAAATAAATCTAAACATTATTTTATAGGGTACGATTTTCCTGGACAACATATTGAATATGTTCTTAGGGCTTCCATTTCACAATGAATTCATAATGTACCAGATTTCTGAAGTGAAAACTTCTTTAGCGGCGTTGTACACTTTTTTGGAATGGGTAAAAAATTATAAACTCGCGTCAGGACACGTGACCTGATCGAAAATTCGTAAGACGGATGGAGAGTAGATAGCTGGCGCGGCGTATTTAATGTAATATAAATTATCATGTTTGTGTACGATAGCGCAATAAATAAATATTTTATTCTACCACATAAATGATGTACTATCATTATTATTAGTACTATAATTTTATACTAATAATTAAAGCAATTCGTGCAAAATTATTCCCTAACCATTCCAAAATATCAAAAATGCACAACGTTAATATTCAAGTTTTTACTTCTGCCGGCACTCCCGAAGTGGAACCCGTCGTTTTTTTATTATCACAACACAAAATTAGGTTTTAGGGAATCGATAGATTATTTGCATACATCAGTGTATATTTATTAATATTAATTAACGATTTTAATGTCTACGATCTAGATGTTTTAAATCTCGGTATCTCGTTGAATCCGTCATACTTCTTTAAAGTCGTGACAATTTTTATCTTTTCGCATACCTTATCACCCGGATATGACATAGACCAACACAACATCCTGGCCAACACTTATTATTCATTTTAATCATCTTCAATAGATATCAATACTAATTCTTAAAAATATCTTTTTACTATTATTGGGGCGTGAGAAAATGTCACTCACAAGTTCAATTAAAGGTTAAATAGGTTCTGTCCGCGACTAGGGGCAATTTAAAAATAAAACAAAACCTACTTCTGGATAATAGTAGCACCTGCTGTCTAAAGAAAACATAGGAGCTTAATAATAAATTTCTATGACTTTCAAGTAGAAATAACACGTAAATCTACGAAACAAATGCTTTATTAAAGTAGTTAATAGTTGAACGGTTTGCGAATATTCTAAATTAATTTCACGCAAATTGTATAAAAATATGCTTTAATTAAGAATAATGAAACAATGAATCTATTTTGGTAAAACCAAATTCCAAGTAAATAATAAACAAATCGATTTATAAAACAAAGTTCCGTCAAATATAAAAATGACATACCTCAGTTTTCCGGTGATTGTTAAAAATTCGAATTAAGAACTGTTTGAATCTTTATGAACGGCCAGTCGCCGCCGCCTTCGGCCGGCTGATGACTGAACAGCCTCGGCGTATGCACAGCTGACCACACGCTCACTCGAAAAACCTAACTACAAGCGAACCTCTATGTAAAACAACCTTTTAACGCTCTCTCAAGGTTCCAATTCAAATAGCGCATGAGACTGCGAATTATGGACATTTTGTTTCAAATTACTAATACGTGGATAGAATTCTTGACATTCGCATTTTCATTCTGTTTCGCATTACCATGACCTATATGTTTTTAAATTCAATGTTATGATATTTCTAGGTCTCTTAGAACATTTTCTTTGTCTGTATAAGACTTAATAACACGTCCAACTGATAAGGATCACGAAAATTAACTTCAAGGGACAGTAATTAAAAAGAAATTAGCGTACAAGTACGTGCATATAGCTCAGTGTGTATCACGTTTGCAATTTGTTGGTGTTACAAGCGCTGACTCACCGGCGCAACGGTATCACTCCGCACTCGACTATATTATGGAAATTGTGTACGGTCAACAAATAAAGTTGTCGTCGCCCAAAAAAACTAGAATTATTGGTAGAGATATTATTGATTTAAACTGCTTTAAATTACAAATAGAAACAAATAACATAAATTATTCGAAATCAGCGTACGGCCTTATCGCAAACAAACAATCTCTTCCAGGCAACCATAGTCAGGGAAATAACTTTAAAAAGCAAATATTAAGTGCAAAAAATGCATCACCAAATTAACGAAAATAAAATAACAAATAACACTGAAAAATTACATCTAAAATTAAAAAAATAATAATCAAATAAAGAATAGACAAAAGACTAAAACCTAATCTTACGGTTCTTGAATTACAACGCAATACAAGAGAATACATGAATTACAATAGTCAGGATTGAGCTGGATATGATATGGTTAAGAAGTGATTATGTAGAAGACTTTTGTCAGGTAAGTATTTTGCCTTCAAAATTCACACACTAAAAATACTGTCTTATACTTATACTTACACTCACTATTTTACGTTACAGATTATTTTGGTCTAGATTCATTGTTTCAAATCTACATTAGATCTGAAGGCTTAGCGGGAGCTTCAGAAGCGAGACGGCATGAACTACGATTCCCGGATGTCAAAGCCCTTTTGGTAAGTCTAATTCTTCAATAAATAGCATTTGGTTACAAGTTTTTTTTTATGGACAGCCTCTCGCACATTATCAAATGATGGTGTTTTGGTAAGCTACGACAGGTGTACCGTACTGGAGATATTATGACATAACTAATAAGAAATGTCTATCGTAATTGTAATGGAATATATTTCGGCAAATTGCATCAATTGTTTTTGATACATTTGAAAAAAGAACCATAATTAAAAAAATAATTTTGTCTTAAACTTCTTTGCTAACGCTTTTTTGTCAGGTATGCATCTATCAACTTATTATACAAGGTGTGCTGACCGGTTTAAGAATACCAAATAAAAATAATTCCTATATGATATTTTAACAGGGTGTCTGTTTTACTGTTCTACTGTTTTTTTATTACAAAACAATGTTTTAAGCTCTTTGCATGTAGGCAATCAGAGCCATAGACTCAGAGTTTGTAGTCCTCCTTTGTAGACGGTTCTTTATGCAATTTCTATACTCTCTCAATATCCATAGCGCCGATGCATCTTGAAACCGTGCGGTCAAAAACCCCACGTCAAATTTGGTATCACAATCGCCATTGTAAGCAGAGCTTAGTACAAAGGTAGAACATAGGCTTTCAATTTCATTCTTATATTCCGTGGTGACAACAAACTACAAACTATAAAGTAGAGCGTACGAATTCTTTAAAGGCCGGCAGAACACTCGCGAGCCCTTTGGTATTGAGTGAGTCCATGGGACTGACTTGACTTGACTGAAACTTCTACTACTAGTTAAACTTACTGTTTATAATTTTAGATCTGTACTTGATTATTTAAACACTTAAAAAATCTTTATTGAAATATTTTTTATCCGCAAAGTTTCACTAGTTTATAGGAAGTAATGTATCCATACGAATATTTACTTTTTAAGTATAAGCCTCGCCGTTAGAGCCTTGTGATGGATATTAAGATAGCATAGGTTCAAAGGATTGACGGTTATAGGTGAATGTCCGCTAGAGGTCAATGAACCGTAGATTAACGTATTTTAATAAATTTATTTAGGTATAAAATTTTAGTATCATACACTTAGTTAATAGAACAAAGCAAGTGAAATTATGATATAGTAACACAAATTTATGGATTTGGCTTTGCAGTAATAATAAAACGTTACAAACATACGCACTGTATTTGCCTTTCTAGAAGAAAATCAAATTAACAGGCACAAAATTGTAACGGTAATTTGTCTTCACCTAAAATTCAGTTTAAGTGAAGATCAATGCCACTGCCATCTGTCGTAGTAGTCTTTAAACTGTGGACAACATTTGGAATTCGTGAGAATACTTTTCTCCCAAATTCCGTGCAATATAAAATTAATAACAATTTTTAAAATTAATAACTAATAATTTTCCATTACAAAATCTTTAACCTTTACTAATATTTAAAGTTAGTAAACTAATACAAAAGTATGATGCTAGTTCCATCGACGAATTTTAAATTTGTGATAGTTTAGATATATTTCGATAGATGGCGCTTCGGTACATTTCTAGTATTAAAGACTGCGAGGACACATTAAAAAATAACTTTACCGATTAAATGGTAGAACATAAGAAGACCGCACATATCTATATTATAATCAATTACGTCATATAATTTGACAAATTGGGCTCTACTCTGTAATGCAATTTAAGAAAACAATACTAATTATTTATCAAGCCACAGATTAAAGGAATCTTGAAATAGTGAAAGATCTTTATAACTGCCTAGCTTCAAAGTACTCCAGTCATCGTGAAGAATAAAATAATTTAAAGTAAATAAACACTGTGCGTGGTTTTGCAGATAACAAAACAATTATTATCTCTTTCTTATATAAACAAACCAGATCATATTACACAGAATACTTAAGTCATAGATTAAAACTATTTATTACTTATTTGAGGAAATGTTCTACAGTGCACCTAAGTATTATGTAATTGTTTTAATATGTATTTTATATATCCTATAAACCGACAGACATGCTCAATAATCCGCGTGATCTATTTATGAGCACGAACAGTATTTTCTCCATAACACCCAGTCTTAACCGACTCACCGAATTTGAGCATTTTTAAATTAAGTTTCAATTGTTTTATCCAAGAAATATAAGACTAATTTGTGAAATGAGTGTTTCAGTGTATGTAGAATATGATAAAGATAATTAAATATCATGATAAAGATTTTCTCTACGCTCTAGTGTATTAAAAGCGTAGAGTTCTGGAATTAGGGCTGAGTCGAGACTTAGGAAACTTCCATATTCACATTCACGTATTTGAGAACATTTACAATCTCCTTTGATGGGTCCTATCGTATTATTCGTACTGTTATATTTCAATCGACCTCCAACTATTTAATAAAAGAGCATACTCGTCCCTAAAAGGCCGGTAACGCACCCACTAAAATAGGCTCATAGGCTCGTTTGCCCCCCCGTATGCTATAATAAAATGATGAGATATGGTCACAAACCTCATTCCCGCTTGCGCTACCTCGGTCTATGCCAAATATTTTGATGGAATAAATTTTGCCGCACACCTATATAATAACCTACGTCACAATAAATCGAAAATAATTAGAGGTACGTGACTGTAAAAGTGGTCGTTGCAATACAAAGGATTGTACGATTGAAAATTGTTCGCTGCTTTCAAAATGGACGTTATTTTCATAACAATAGACGATTGCGTGTCTATCCGTTTAAACTTAATAGGTTTTCTCGTATCTTTTATCTTAAATAGCGGATTTAAAATGTATAATTATCACTAACTAGCACTATTATGGTTGAAGAATGCATCGATTAACATTGTAGGGTTACCGGTTATGCTACTTAGACTTCGTCATGAACCAACCGAATTGAATTTACTTTAGATTACTTAACATTAAATATTGTATACGGTACATACTATAAGTAGTAAGGCATTTACTTCCATAGACAAGTTTCATCGTTCTTTATACAGATTATATTATATTAATCTATCACTGAGATATAACGGACGACTATGTACGGTACTTTACGACTAATTATCAAAATTAAAAAAGGGGTTTTCTCACTTCCAAATGCGCCTTATTTTGATTATGTAAATATTTAAATTGAACATTTTCACTTATTACCCTTCGTAATACACAAATGAAATGTCTTTGGTAGCATGTAAAAATTTAATGCGATGAAATATAGTAGGTACGATATGAAACATATGAGAGTGGCGTTTTTCGGAGTTAATTTTAAAAGTGGAGATATTTGAGTTCAAAGTGGCCAACGTACGATATAACGTCAATTTCAATTGTAAGAACCTTTGAAGTATAGCTGTAAGGATATTTCAAACATAGCTAACAAGCTACAGTTTCTTTTTGTTTAAATATTTCATCATTAAAGTTTTAGACCACCCAAACTAACACAAAAACATATCAATATATTACAAAGGAACCTAACTTTTTATTAAGGCCGCGTACCTCTTCTTATTTGTGCGCAGACATAACCCAGTTAGTATCTATTACTGAAATGTCGCAACTTTATGTCGAATATTTTACGAGACATAATAAACACACAATCAACAAAGAGAAAACAGTAATTGTATTATTTCAAAACAAAATCAATACAATAACAAGGTTCCACAGTACATGTCAGATTGTGGTTGGGAAATCGTTTGTTTGCGAGTGTTATTCGATAAATATTGCATCTCTAGCATTTATGGTATTTTTAGTCTGTTAAATGGCGAATCTTTTATGTTCATTTCTTAATTAACGTGTTGAAACGCATTAATGATATTAATGCGCTGGGAATCGATTCTTTACGTGTGGGCTAACATTTACAGGGTTAAATTATAAGCTACTCGTATGAGCTTTTAATTTGAATTTTTAATAATTAATTTAAAATTCAAATAACGCTGAAGGATCCTATTTAAAAGATGTAGGATAGACAGTGGGTATTTTTAAAGGACAAAAAATTAAGCAGCATTATGGACTTACATATTTATTCATGTTAACCCATTAAAAAAGACTTTTTCGATTGTTTTAGCTCATGCACTGAATATTAAATCAAAAATATTTTTTAAATGTTTGTTTTTTGTTATCTTAACCTTAATAATGCTTTTTAACTCCCAAAATTGAATATTAACTAATTTAATAAAACACTATTTTGACCGGATTGAAGTTATGTATTATTATAAATTTACAACTATTTAACATAATTTTAAATTATTGGTCACCGTGACCACGCACGCTGTAAAGCACGCGAAACGTCGGATAAATTTAAAATTATGTTAAATAGTTGTAAATTTATAATAATACATAACTTCAATCCGGTCAAAATAGTGTTTTATTAAATGAATAAAAGTTATGTTAATCAAAGACAATACTATATTAACTAATTGCGCGCCTGTAACATTAACTTAGATATTTGAATTTTTGGAAATAAGGTTTATTTATGACGAAATAACCCTAATGATATTGTTTGATTGGTGATGGGACATGGTCTCAGGTTTATATCCCCAGTCATTGAAATTAAAAAAATAAATACGCCGCAGCCCTTACTTTAAATACATAACCCCGGTGAGCACGCAAAGCTTGCGGTCTCCTGATCTCTTGATATATAACAGTCGTGTCCTACCATGAGAGCCATCGAATAGTGTGTACTTGTGAATTATGAATGAATGAAAGAATACATAGTAAAAAACATTACCTGTCCACAATGTATCCCTTTCGTATAACTGACGTGAGACTGATCTAGAATTGTCGTGATTCATGTGCACTTTTTATTTTTCATGTGCCCTTTTTAGTTTAGTTTTTTTGTTGTTCCTGTATTAGTTTTGTGTAAATAACTATATGTATTATGTTTTTTGCACTTCTTGCTTGCCTTATCTAATTTAATAGATTTTCATTTTTTCAACAGTGGTTGCCTGGAAGAGATCGCTCGAAAGCGATAAGGCCGCCAATTTTCTTATGCTATTGTAACGAAGTATTAATAAATAAATACATAGCCAGTGTCAATAGTAATAAGCCGCTGTGCCGAATCGGCCTGGAAGACATTATCTACGATGAACCCGTGCGGAATCTCGCTTGTATTAAATAAACCCCAGTGATAGTATCACAGCTCGTCCTTGAAGTAACGACTTGGCGGTTTTCATAAAGTAATTACACATATTGTTTCCTCTTCACGTGTAATTGGAAGTATGTATAACCATATTCACGCAAAGATTATTATGATCGCGTGTTTTGTATATATATTGTACGGTTGAGATGTTGACGGAAAATATTGTATTTTATTAACCGACATCAAAACACCGAGTACTTAAGCAGTGTTGGCCTAGTGGCTTCAGCGGGCGACTCTCATCCATGAGGTCGTAGGTTCGATCCCCGGCTGTCCACCAATGGACTTTCTTTCTAGGTAACTAACATTCGCTCGAACGGTGAAGGAAAACATGGTGAGTAAACCGACATGTCTTAGACCCAAATAGTCGACGGCGTGTGTCAGGCACAGGAGGCTGATGCCTGATTACCTACTTGCCTATTAGATTGAAAAATGATAATGAAACAGATTCAGAAATCTAAGGCTCAGACTTAACAGGTTGTAGTGCCAATGATTTATTTTATTTTTTAGTATCACGTCTCACGAATAAATTTCGACGTAAGCTTCACTTTTCATATTCTAAATTATTAAAGAAGATACAAAACCATATTTTTATTGCATACGCGACAGAATGCCTGAAGTTATAAAATCATAAGATATGGATGTAGCTTTGAATGTCTATGTAGTTTTGAAAATATCGGTTTTTTAATACTTTTTCGGATTACATTCGTGGAGTTGCTAATTACATAATTTCAAACTTATTAATGTGGTAAGACGAATACCTTATTAGATTTTACAATAAAGTATTATTTATGTGTTAACAATCATTTATTTGGTTTTTATAAATATAAAGCAGCCTCCGGTAAATGTAACCTACATTCAAAATTTGTTCAGTGTTTAACTTATTCAATAAATATATAAGGAACGACCCCGTACAAAGAATATAAATAATTCTATTGCAGTAAGAGTAAAGTTCGTGTAGGTAGTAGAGTCCCGTGGGACGCGGAAGGTATAGATGTGGTTACAGTTGATGCCCTCATACATTATACATTAGCGGTTGTCTGGAGGAACGTTTAGTTAACAAATAGGAACAGAACAGGAATATGGAAATGGGGCTCGACGGTAAACGTATTTATGAAACGTAAGACTTTTCGAAGCGAATGTATTGTTCTTTTTTTAAATGTGATTCGATTCTAATAGCATGAAGCTAGCAACGGTTCGCCAAATTAATGTAATATGCGTGAGTACCGGTCTATAACTGTGTCAACCATATCATCCCCACAGTAATCACTTAGAGAGGCTTTCTCTGTAATACATTGTTAACACTTAGGTCGATTGGTAAATCAACTATATAGGTTGTTAGTAAAATTAAACAATAATTTATGCCTGAACGTATTAGAAAGAATCCTATTATCAGAAAATTATATTAACGCAACACCGATAACAAAAAACGAACTCAACTGAAATTGACTAATAATGGGCAAATTTAAATTTCTAATTTACGATCTGTTATTGTAAAAAGGTTATTTGTATATTCACTCGTAATTTCTTACAGTGGCTTTTTTTATAGAATAGGAGGGTCACCTTATGCTAAGTGATACCGCCGCCCATGGACACTCTCAATGCCAGTGGGAGGGTGGAGAGGAGCTTTCATTTTCTACTACTAATAAATTAATTTATTATTTGAAAGGAAGTTATTGACTAATTAAAAAAAATAATCTACTATAAAAAATAAGTCGGGTTTTCCTTCCTGACGCTATAACTC
Organism: Pieris macdunnoughi; assembly: GCA_905332375.1. NCBI lineage: Eukaryota > Metazoa > Arthropoda > Insecta > Lepidoptera > Pieridae > Pieris > Pieris macdunnoughi. Next base: position 3,278,673 of record CAJOBZ010000007.1, read on the forward strand.
CAAGAGAACGCACGAACCGATTTCCACGGTTTTGCATTCGTTGGAAAGGTCTCGGGCTCCGTGAGGTTTATAGCAAGAAAAGCGGGAGATTACCAAACGAAATGTTACATAAAATGAAGCCATCTGGTGGCGAAACGGAGTTCGCCGAGTTTGCTAGTATAATATAAAATGCTTGTTCTGATCGCTTTTTGAAAGTAACACATCAGCTTATTTAATTCATCTATAATATTATAAAGACGTTTGCATTTTTATATAATAACGTAAAAACTACCACACGCTTCTTTTATCAGTAGAATGCTTCATTAACGCTGTAACATAGGCTCTATTTCTAAAATATTTAAAAAAAGAATCCAGCCGCAAACAGGCCACTGGTTTATAGTAAATCAACCTATATTTTTTTTAAAATTTCCTGTCGCACAGGCCACTATATAAAATCTATCACGTCTATAGTAAATCTATTACATAGATGTTTGTGGTATGTAATCTGAATACGATGTTACTTATGAGGTGAGGGCGATCGAAATCAGGTCAAAGGACAATCATTCAATTGAAGGTGGCTGCAATTTTGGTTCTTTCTTCCGTATGTGGAAATAATTGAACTAACTCAGTGTAATCCTTTGTACATATTCTGTCTCTTAAAAATTTTTTATTCAAATAGTATTACAATTGTTTCGTGTAAAATACAGTGAGAATAGCAACTTAAAATTGAATAATTATTGTCATCATACGAGAGTTAGTTATTGTTCAACAAAAAAAGATGTTTCTATACATATAAGATTTGATTTTTTGTTTGTGAATGTACTCTCATGAATGAATTCGGTAAATGCTGATTTTGTTTTTATCATAAAGTGTAATAGTTGAGTTTGTCTAGGATCCCAAAAAGAAAGTCGAAATTTTTCTAGGAAAAGAAGAGACTAGTTACCTATTTTATTTTTTCAACTAATATCTACGTTCCTTATAAATAACTGAAGCGACGGAATTGTCTATGGTTTGGGCGAGTACATATTACAATAAAATTTATTTACGAACGGTAACCGTTACAGATGCGAATTTTTATTATTTTCATATTAGTCGCCATTTCGAATGCTTTTAAGAATTTAAGAAAATATACGAACGTATGGAAAGTATTTATTTATATATACATATTTTAGAAATCATATATATATCATATAAAAAATATCAGGTAACAAATTGTAGTATGATTAAAAAAACGAATAACAATAGAATTGGAGTGAATTGTGGTTTAAAGATAGCACTATTTTATGACTTTCATGTCAAGATAAAATATAGGTAGTCACGTATTATATGTTCGTAAACCAAAAGATAGTTAAATAATCTATTGTAGTAATGAACATATTATCTATATATTAAATTTATTTTATACCTATTAATTATTACTTAATACGACGTATTAAAAAATAATTAATAGCACTCGCACTCGTAGTCGTACATTAAATTATCTCTAATGGTAGACTAAAAAGTATAATTCCCATACCATACGCTCGATAAATTAACTTCTAATATGTAAAAAAAGAACGTCCAGCCGCGTAATTTTAGTTTCCTATTATATCTATGGTGAATTAATCTAGGATAACCATCAACATTTCATTATTTTTAATTGTGGAATGTCACGCTTAAACCATTTACAAAACGTTTGTTATAAAGTATTTGTTAAGGGCCGCAATTTTCCTAACCTTCATAAGTGAATAAAGCGTTTATAATAGATTCACTGTACATCTTAGCCTTTACACTTTCAACGTGATTAAATTGCAAATTAGTCACAGTATATAAAAACGCGATAGTATAATTTAACGTCTTCACAATTAATTTAACCTTGGGTAAAAGTTGACAAAAGTTAGTAAGTAACGAACTTTCGATTTCCAAACGGGCGAGATTCATCTTTACCTTGACTTTAGACATGTCGCTTGGCCCAATTATATTGGCGACGTCATGAGCATGGACACAACACGAATAGGAAATTTATACCGAGGCACAACACAACACGAGTTGCCGAGGGAACAGCCGGGTCGCGACTGAGTGACAAATGCTTCGACATAGGAAAGCTCAGACTTGAATTGATTAATAGCAGAGACAAAACTGAGCTATTGCTAAATTGACGAAAAACTAGTTAATCGAGGATCCTTAAATCGCTTTGTTATCGTTGATAAGTGCCGGCGAAGTTTTAATTGATATGTAACCGTATGACTTTTATGTACGGGAGTACATCTCTCACACTGTTAAATCTTGCTTGGGTTATTTTATACGGAGGAATCTGAAAGGTCCTTGCGTTACCAGTTATTTCCGTTCCATTGTTAATTAGCTTAACTCGTCCCAGGTGTTATGGGGAGACCAAAGCGAGCCTTGGGCACATCGGCGGCTTGATGACCAGTCTTCCAGCTTCAACAATACAACCACCTTGTTCAGTGTTGTTCAAAATAGACTTTTATTGAAATTTCTGCAGCATGTTGTCGTGTTATTTTACATAATAATATGAATAAAAATGTATAAATCTCCCAACGTTTTGCGTGCTTCGTTCGAGGTCACAGATAGACGGATGTTTTAAATTGAATAATAATATTTGAGACGAGATAAGCAAGAAAATATCAGACCTATAAAATGTGTTTTGTTTACGGAAATTTCTGTCGTCTCATTTTCTATTGAAAGTGGGAAATGGCCCTTCTGGACCCGAACCCGAAACAATTAACCTGAAACCATCTTGCTTAGACGACATCTGCGTTCCACGGGAAGTTTTATATAGCAATTTATTTATTGTAATATTTAATATATAAAATACATGGCAAATTACATTAATATTGTTAAATATGTTTTATAATCGTAAATTAATTTTGTTTATTATAATTAGTTCCCCAATATTTTGCTTACTTGTATAGGAAACAGAATAATTTTTTTTTTTACTATAATACTTTAATTATTTTACTAATCAAGATAATATTAAAAATTAACGAAATTACTTTTTGTGATAATCATCGTCAGTCTGAATTTTTTTTTGCTCAAAATGAGAAAGAGCACTACAAAGAAATTATAAATACATACATAGTTTAAATAAAATAGATGTAAGATTAAGTCCGCAAAAGGATTGAATCGCACCATTTTCACTTCGCATTGATAGTCGAAAACGGTCTCAACAATCATAATGATAATGTTCTTTTGTTTCTATTGCTTTTCTATATTATTTGATATCATTTGTCAACGATATATGGCGCTATAAAATGAATAAGAATTAATCTATGCTTTCGGCTTGAACTATATAATATAACTATATATTTATAACGAAAGTCTTTAAGACTATTATGTTTCCATAACAGCAATGATTTAACAGCTTATGTAGGGTAAAAAACATATTCCTATCAATAAATACCTAAATCAGTTTTTCAAAGTTATCTTTCGTTTCTTTTGTGACAATACGTTGTGATGAACAAAAGGAACGGATAAGTACTTTAGTTAAAAAAATACTCATTTATTTTCGATGAATAATGGGATAAAATTCAGCATTTTTATTTTTATTTATTTCTTCTTTAGTCGCGCTCTTCCGCCGAACAATTTCCTCCACTCCACTGCCCTCAGCAATCATTAGCGTTGGAGTGGTGGCAAGACCTGCCCTGCGATTCTGTAACTCACTTTTCGAACTCACACAGCGGTTTTCGCATCGGCGGTCGCTCTCAAATCAGTCGTGAAGCAGTCATTTTATGATTTGGCATTCTGAAAAGGTGGGAGCTTGTAGTTTATTGTTTATCAGAATGCCAAATCATAAAATGACTGCTTCACGACTGATTTGAGAGCGACCGCCGATGCGAAAACCGCTGTGTGAGTTCGAAAAGTGAGTTACAGAATCGCAGGGCTGTACGGTACTTTATCGGTCCAGTGAGTAGGGAATAGACCTCGAGGTGCTCTACTCTGCCAGTCACAATAAGTTTTTTGAAATTTCTGGACATCTAGTAGCAAAGACTCGTAAGATGTGTTTACCTGTAATTTATAACTAGAACTCCAGAATTTGGAGTACTTTTCACAACAAATTCTGAAGATATCAATTTCAGTCAAAATTTAACCGGTTTAATAATTGTGTATAAATAATTACTTAGCGTTTTTCATTTCCGGGTAGCGTCAAAAGTACACGTTATGTGTGTGTAGTAAATGTTAATGCAAGACTGTTATCAGTAAGACAATAATTACACATATCCTTCAACAAACAGTCTATTTAAGTTACAGTAAAAATAATTTGAAATCACCTCTTTTTATTTTGATCTATACAATCCGACCAATGAAAGACGTGGGTATATTGGAGAAGAATATGCAAACAATTTTTATAACTGTGCGTTTAATTATCATTAAAATAATTCATTATAATATATATTTTTATACTGTTTTTTTTTTGCTGTACTGATGAAGCGACATCTAGGTAAACTTTGCAGTACTCTTTAGTTTCTACTGCTAATGAGTTTGCATATGAAAGTTCAGAGGGCGCTGTTTTCAACTTTTTAATACGTCAGTTATTGGGAGTCGGGACGCACATGAAACGCCACAGTTCGGTAATGGCTACCAACGAGGTGGTCTATTCGTTTGTTATCGGTGTATTTCTCGTTAATTGATTGTTTACATTGTTTTCTTTCACGCTTTTTGTCAATTTATATACTACGCTAGTGTCTGTGTCGTTTTGTTTTAAAATTAGAACGTTCTATGATGTAACAACACGTGAATTTGTAAGATTAAATGCAATGCATCATCCAGTGTAGTGTTGTGATATATGAATAATTCTTATGGTTGTGGTGTGCTGATTGGTCATCCTAGCTAAATGCTGGGGTTTAGAAGCAGTATGTGCACTCGGCAGCACTCACAGGCGTGCTTAAATACCTCTCTGTCGATACGGCAAGAGATTCAAAGATTCGAGAGCGTTCATCCGTCGATTTACGCTCTCTACGACCTTGTGGAACTAGTACCGGACCCGCTGCTCGCACAACAAATCCGTGATCATGTCGTGGCTATAGAAGGTTGGTTACCAAAATTCTTAATATATATATAAACCATAAATATTTAATCGAGTACCTTATGTTCAACACGGTATTTTCTAGTTCCAAGAACCTATGGGGTGGCATTTTTTTACCTGCGCCACCAAAGGGTTGAGACGGGTCATTAATATACAAGTGGCAATGTTTACTTTAACTTTACCACTTTTCATAGTCTCATTGTTTAATTGTAGTACAAATGCTATAAATTCTATATTGGACATCAAAATCTTCACAAACTTTTAAAACATATCGCTCTAATCCTTATCCTGTTGAGTCTAGGGATTTGCCTTGCATTTATTACTCTTTGATAAGGAACCTGATAACGAGCTTTTAACGTTTAAGCTGTACGGAGTAGGAGAAGTAAATGGTATTCTCAAAAATAAATACCATGGTTTACGATACCACCGATTATTCATTATAGAGTAAATTGTAGAGTTCATTGTCTGCATTTCAATGGCAAATAGAGCACTACCTAACTGTGCAGTGTAATAAAACTGTAATACCCGGACTGAGTAGGTGCTGTATTGTTGTGTAATTTCCCTTTGTCCGATCCACAGATAATTATTAAAATAAACTATTGTTTGTTTTCACTGGATATCGACCGGATGTTTGTGTATAGCGTCTTTATTCTAAATTTAAAAAAATCTGTCAAGGGTGGAGCATATATTAGTTTCGAATTGAAAAATTATAATATGTTTAAAGAAGTAGGTGAATAGCCTTCTTCTTTATAATGTATAATATGAAATTATTTTAAAACCAATCACGTCACTAAAAGCGACGGCTAATTAGGAAAATCGATATTTATCATTTGACTAGGGTTTCAAGTGAAAACGTCGACAAACTAAATATTGGTAGCGCCAGAAACTTTCTCAATTAAAGCCAAACAAATTGATTGATGAATTTACCTCAAATCAACAGTTGTATTAAAACGTCTTTAAAAGCTAAGCCAATTAACATTAATTCTAAGTTATAATTCCAGATGCAGAGTTCCGTAGGACAGAATTATTTTACGAAACGTCATATCCTCAATCATATCTATTGACAATTTACGCGATTTACTATAAAACTAATCAAATTAATGTAACACATACAGTTATTTCATAATTTCGAGGCAGTTTCATGAGTTTATACCAAAGAAGATTCGCTTAATCGTTTTAAATGGCCGTCATTTGCTTAATTCGTCGTTCGTATGTTGTCCATTATAGAGTATTAAAATCTGATAGCAGCGTAATCGATGCCAACTACAACATTTCACTTTAATAGACACATCAAGGCATATAAACTTTATTGATTACTTATATTGATTTGTATATTGACTGTCGTATTCCCTTTAGATATCTACTTATATCTGATGTTGTTATATGAATGTTTTTCATTATAATATTTCAGTACCGATAAGGTCCTAGATGAGACGGGTCTTCTTAGTACTAATAAATAAAATAACAAAAATGTGTTTATTCAATATATATTAACAAGGCATTCCAATGTGTAAGATTTGGGAACCCTTTTAAGTAAAAAATACCTGTTTGGTCCAGCTCTTCCATAACCAACTAATAACAGTTAACTTCATAACAAAGTTAATATTTTTTTTTATTACAATTTTGATATTTTTGCAAACTGTTTACAACCATTTTTACTCTGCACCTAACAATACGTCTCTGTATATTACCCTTATTAAGTTACTTGACCAACTTGAGCGATTAACTTAAAACCGCGTTGATATCCGAAAATCAAAACCGCCATAGACGTATTTAGTATCCAGGACATGAAACGCATTAAAGTTAAATCCAGTATTCATGTTTAGTACAGTGCAGTAAACCATTAAGCAGATCAAACCGAAATGGGTTATATTGCCTAACTAGTGTGTGAACAAGCTCTGTTGGTCCAGTGACGAATGTCACAGAGAGCTTTATACATGGTAGAGTTGTTTCGAATACATCTACACATGAGTTAGAATCTATAAACAACAGTCGGTGGTTTTTGAATATAGAACGATTTACCTTTATGCATAATTGCGATGATAACGTAATTCTGTTTTGCTACGAATAACAATATTTTTTGCTACGCTAGAAATGAGATAAAAATCGTACAACACGGTAGCAAAGATTTTTGAATTTAGAACGTTCTTCAACAATGCTCTGTTCCTCTATTAAAATTATAATTACATCCCATAATTGTTAATACATTTCTTATAACTTTATATTACGTAGAACTAAGAAAAGTTATTTGTTTAAATGTTATCTTTTATTTGTTCAAAAATTATTAAACAATTGCCAATTAATAGATTGTCCGGGTTTTTTCTACTTCAATCCCATCTTATCATATAAACAAAGAGATTAAACTAATATTGATAATACATATTACTAAGCAAATCTATTTGTGTTTAATAGAAAATATTTTAGATTATTGTTTTGTATTTTAAAACAAGAAAAACTTTGTCAAAATTACAATAAAAAAGTATATGTTTATTTTACTGGCTAACACTGGGCTAATTAGACATTTCCGCATTCATTTTTGTATTTTTTCATTGCTTTGATTATTTTTCTATATATACGCTTGCAGGTAATCCTTATGTCAGACAAATGTCGTGTAATTTTGATTTAGACACGCCAACAATATTTTCCTTTATCGCTACACATTATAGAATAGATCTTCACCGCGTCTGTTCGAAATTAACTTAAATAACGAGACGAGATTTTCACTAATTGACACAGCGATTAAGAAGGTATACAATTTGTCAAGATTTACATGTCACTAATAGTGGCTGGGCGCTACTAAAGAAAAAAAAATCGTACATCTCAAAGGAGGATTGCTTCCTTAACACTTCATTGAAATAGATATATGAGATGAGATGTTCCAATCATATATTTATCAATTAGTATTAAAAAGCTCTGACAAAATAAACAAAGCATCGACGTGACATTAAATGAACTTTCAGTTACATGTTCGATTCAATAAAATCACGTTAGGTTATCGCATACGAGTACAACTCCAAACAGTGCTGACGTTTTGTTTGTTTCCTGCTTACCTTTTTACATCAAATATTTATAGAATTTTTGGAATATTTGGAGAATGAAATAATCTGTCGGTGATGTAGTAACATTTGTTTCTCGGTAACTATTAAACCAATTTTTTTATAGTGATGAAGAAAAGTTAAGAGGCGAAAGGTTGCGTTTAAGATATAAATAAGCATATATTATATAATATGTTAATTTGTTTGCTTAGAATAGATTACTTAATATATTCCCATTATACTGTCAAGACTTGATAATTACATAATTAATATCTTTAGCAAAATATTCATTGATATATCAGTATGTAGGCGGAATGCCTATTGCCACATTCCGGAGCTTAAATATTTAGCTACACAAGTTTGCCGTACATTATGTACCTATCTTGAGCCTTATTACAATTTACATAAATACCAATACCACGTAATACCTTGTTAAACATGATCATGTCAGCCCACAGTGCAAAAACCCACTACATCAGTTTCGGAACACCTGTTTGTGAAAATTGGGTATTGATTTAACATTTTCCGAGTTGTGTCTCAGCCAAGTAATAAAATTACATAAATATAAAACTTTCTGTCGGAGGTACGTTAAGAGTTTACGACGTATGGTTTATGACGTCCCCTATTAGGGCAAGTTGCAGATATATTTCTGTGTCTGTATTTGTTTGTATTTTTGTTTAAGGGAGCGAGAGAATTGGGGGACTTTTTTGTAAAACGTTACGATGCGGGGCGGGGATTTACTATACTTGGGTACAGAAAAACGTTACGACGCGATACATGGGAGGGGGGTGTCAATTATCTCCAACGCCAATAAGTTACATAAATACCATACAAGCAAGTGTACGACCTCAGGCTGGAAATCGGACTAGGCGTTCCCTTATTTCAATATAACAATTAATCGAATATTAGAAAATACGACGGAAAATAATAGACGGCTCAAATACAAGTAAATGATTTTATTCCCTTTGGAGTAAAGACTCAGAGGGGTTCATGCGCACAGGCGCTAATTAAAGATAGTACTTTCCTCGATCAACGAATAAGTATCGCAATACAATGAGTAAATGCTGCCAAAATTTTAGGGGACCAAACATTTTAAATTTTTTTTTAAATTATGATTACGTAGGATAACACAATTGTAAAAGCTGTATATTTGTGTTATGGAAATAAATACTCTTTAGTTCTTGATAAAATACGACTGAAGTTAATAATACAGTTGCAAGATGTATAAAAATATTGACTTGCCATTAAACTTGCGACTAGACTTGGAGAGGGGAAATAACGTAGAGTCAATTCGTCAATCGTCACGTCCGACCTGGACGTACGAGTAAGTCATATTTTCCAGAACCTTAATAATATTCCATGTAGATTAGTTTGTATACGTATATTACCGCTTTTATTTTTATTATATTTAGTATAGTTTACGTTATTGATGCATTGAGTATATAATATGAATTTATGATTTATTTTACAGGCATATTTGTTAACTCTTTATGCGTTCAGATAAATATTTTATAAGCAAAAATGACTTTAGATATTTTTAGTAAAATAGCTACCAAATACCGTTTAACGCATTTGATATTTTATTGTAATATTATAATCGTTTAGTCAATGACGTATGTTCTCATTAATCTTATTCTTACGAAATATGTTATTTGTTACAATAAGTCACATAACTCTCTTGTGAAAAAAATGCATTTTTGTAACTGTCGAAAAGCTTAATGATAGATTAGATTATTTGATTATTGATTATATGTATATTGATTTGTATCAAATACCTAGTTCTTTACGAAATACGCAATATTTGTATAATTGGGTTCCAACGTGATTCGTCCTCTGGGAAAACACTAAAAAACAAAAGCTAGTGTGATATAATAGTATATGTTTATTATTATATATACCTAGAGTATACATTGCCCTAGATATTCATAAGTGATAGGAGGGGAACAAAAGGTTATAGGGTTATTAAATATCGTATCGCATTTGTCAAGCTTTTAACCGACTTCGTTTTTGAAGTCGGATGAGACACCTGTATGTATGTGATTTTGTTAGAATTATATAGTCTAAGAGTATCTATTTGGATTTAACAATGTATCTTAAATTTCGAAAGTGTTTGTTTGTGTATGAAACTAGAAGTCGTATCGAGATGATATTTTGATTTGATTGAAATATATTTTAACTTACAAGTTCCAGGTAAAGCTAAGGAAACTATAACTATTATAATCTTCTTTACTTTAGTTCTTAGCTATGATTAACAATAGTTTCAGGATCAAAGCACCTGAATTACACATTTTGCGATATAGGTACCTAAACCTCTAACATATTTATTCGTAATAAATATATCCAATATCCTTAGGATATAAATTTTCGAAGGTTTCCTTATATATGTACTCATTATAAATTATTATGTCAGTACTGTAAATTATTTAAAGTTAATTATTATTTGTCGCTGGTAATTTTAACAGTTAGTGATCTAAATTAAATGTTCAAATAATTATAAATGCAAAGGGACGTTTCCTTTGTCTTAGGCTCGTCGTATGGGATATTTTTTGACAGCTGCAGTTGACAATAGACAAATTCACAGATAACTATCACAAACAAATTAATAATTATAGCTGAAAACATAAGTCAAACTTTATTAACCACATTAATATAATGAAATAACAAATCCATCGACTTCCCGTCAAAATTCAATTAACGGGGTCGAGAATTCGAAATTTGAATATCAACTTGCCAACTGCTTGACATTTCTTGTTTAGCTCGGCCATTCGAAATACCTGAATTGGAAAACCGTTCAAGCGATGATCGATAAAACTTGGCATTTGTTAACCGATAAACAACATTATATTTAACCAACTCTATTATCTAGAGTCACGAAATCCTTTGTTACAAAGAATGACAATTATCTACATTTACACGCAAGGCGTAGGGAATTGTGTTTGTAGTGTACGTAACGGGTAACATGTGTTGATATTGTTTTTATGAAACTTATGTAGCAATCTAATGTATGATTTCTTGGTTACGCGTTGGCTTTGACCCATTTTACGAGGTTCGTGAACTAACGAAAATAGATGTGATAGGATTAGATTTTTAATCATATGTAGACTGTTGTATCAATAATTAGTCTATGTTATCTATGCCTTTATTATTATAGATGTATTTCCTGTGGATGCCTATGGGTTTTATTGTCTATGGTGCTCTTTAACTCTCAACAGCGTCAATGTTAATTAGTTGTCGTTGACGTTTCGATCCGAAGCTCGCGACGTCAGCGTCATATTAAAAAAATTGTATATTTCAATTGTTATCGCTATTGGAAGACTACTAGTTAATCATTTTCACATGTATTAAACGTGCATATATGCTCTCATATGTTACCATACTAAAAAATAAAACATAGCTACATCTGCCCATTAATAGATTAATTGCTTGTTACTTGCAAGACCAGAACATACCAATACTAAACGTTAACCGATTTGACACACAAAGTAGTTTTTATCGCAAGTTGAACGCCCCGTTATTGTTATCCAATCGCCAAGGTTATAAATCATTTGTGGGCACGATAAGCGTTTATGAATTAAACCTTATAGTTAATTAATTGTTTTTATAGATTAGTGTTAATCTCTGTTATTTTTCGAACTAATTAAATATATGAGCTTCCAAACGCATTCTGTCCACCTTAGTTTGATTAAATTATATTGTAATAATTATATTTGCACATGGTATGTATTTAATAAATTGATTTTGTGTTTATCACTTTTTTTTGCGAAAGTGACTGTCTTCCCTGCGTACTGGTTTAAGAAAAATGTGTTACGAAGGTAGACATTTGAGGGTACCCAACGAACGAACGTTTTCGGGAGCTATGAAAAATATTAAGATAAAAACCATACTTTACGTGACTGTCCCACGCGATTACCTATTTTTAGTCACCAGATTAGAATGTACGCTAGTTGACATTGTGTTCATCCTAATTGAAGCTTCGCCAATTTAACGCTTTGTACATGATGTCATCTCAACAATGCCTCTGTTTCTGTCCAAACTCATTTTAAATTACTGGGGTTTTATTCGATAATGTACACCATTCTTATGTGATAAAGCAGTGACATCCAGGGTCAGAATGAGTCGTTGGAGGATTGTCCGCAGTGGTATCCTTCTCTGAGCAAGTAATGCTACAGAAGCAGACAGTAGAACGAGAGAGGGAGCGGTTTAGGACGAATCCTAGGGGTAGAAGACGGGGAGTAAGTAGGAGAAGATATGCCCATCTCCTGCCTTCTCCGACCCCGGAGCCTCTGTAACGTGGCTTTGTAGGAACTACTCGAGGTGGTTTTAGTGGGTATTGGTCACCCATTCTCTGAATAGCAGAGATTTTGGTGTGGGTTGAGTCCCACATACCCCTGCAACTTTTGCACACAACTGCAGGGGATGCGCAAATGCATTTTCACCTCGGATATAAAAAAAAGGGTCAGAATGAGGAATTAAAACTTTAACTATGTGTACACGGTGTGTCAAGGGAGAGGGCTCATAAAAAAAACAGTTCCCCTACAACCACATCTTGGCCACAGATATCTGCATCTGTTATTTTGTATTGGTTGTATATATATATATATATATATATATATATATATATAGTATTTGTATATGCGTAGTTCTGTAAAATGTCTAAAGCTCTTCGGATCAGAATTTCTCATTGGAGCGTTTTGATATATTTAAAGCAATGAACAAATCGTAAGTTAACAAATATTCATTTCAATTATAAAATTCTCGAGGGCTGTACGTTAATTTAGTTACCTGTTCGTAGCATCTGTTCTGGATAAACGACTTGTACTATTTTAACTTAGCTTGAATTTTAATTAAAATGAAATAATACACTTATTATTTAAATGCCGCAAGTAAAAGGTTACAAACATTAATTTATTATAAATGTGGAAGTCTGTAACCATATTAGTACGTAGGTATATTAATTAAAAAAACCCTTGAAAACCACAACTATGTATATTAATTTGTAGCAAACAATGGTAAAGATTATTTTGTGCGGACGCACTTAGTGCATGTGTCATTATTTCTCTCACCCTAATAACCCTTCAGCGCTTTCAAGCGAGCGCCATTCTTTGGCTGCTGAATTTTAATACGAAATTTAAGAGCTGTGTCTGCTGCTTGGGTGGAGTTTGGCTCAATGCCAAGAAAGCACGTTGCGCCAATTTTGATGGGTGTCGGCGCTTTGAGTCTCATCAAACGTCGCTTACGTGTATTTTAAACTTAAAGTTCAATAACACTATATTTTTAAAATGTAGCGTAAATTTGTTAATGAACTCGCTATTTTTCATAAAATAAACGTGTTTCGAATAATTTTTACCGCGAGTATCAATATATTCAAAATAGATATCAAATATCATGAGATTTTACCAAATGTATTAGGCGTAGGTACAGTAATTGAAGGTCGCAGAGCCATAGACTACCTGCTACTGTCATAGACAAAGAAGTATAGTCGCTCAACGAATAAGGTCTTTAATATAAGATTTAAAAAAGTTCCAATATCAAATTTGACATTCTAGATGTATAAATTTATCCTCAATTAATATTTTATTATGAAATTGTTAAAAAGTGTATCTAAGATGTTTTTCCGGAACCGTGTCACAATTTTAGTACCCTTTCCGTTATATTGTCAGCGTACACAGCATTACAGCCTTTGATAAAGGTGACTCTAACATTTTGCTGAAGTATGCTGCCGAGGCCACATACAAAATGCCACTTGTCTCCTGTTGTTATTTACTTTGATAGAATTGATCCCTGTTCTAGCAGGGTTTAAAGTTTAACCTTAAAAATTTAAATGTGAGCCTTAAAGAGTATTCCTATGTATTTTGTTCTTAATGTAAAGCATACTATACAAATCATAATTAGACTAAGAAATTACGTGTTCTAGAGACGTGAAGTAAATAGTAAACTCTTGTATATATAATATCTTAATCTTAATATATATAAATTACGCGTCACGTTGTTTGTCCGCTATGGACTCCTAAACTACTTAACCGATTTCTTAATTTATACCCGCATTATTTTTTATTGCAAATTATTTGTTTATTATTTGACAGTCACAATTCTAACAGATGGCGCTGTGTTGAAAGTACCAACGTTTCACATAAGCTACAATTTAATGGCATAACCAGCAAAAAAGCATGGTGGTCCCCATGGCTGGTGTTCTGCTACTAATATAACAAAATCCTTAGCCACAGCAACGCTTCTGCAACGCAGCAATCCTACCAGTAATAATAAAATTTGTAATTTATTCAGTAACAGCAATTTAATCAAGAAAACAGTCCTTTAACCTCTTATTGCGCTCTTTTAATGGTTTTATGTTAATTTTATATTGACCTATAAAAGTTATTTCGTATACTAGCTCGTGATATCGGCTGAAAAATAACAACGGGGAATACACATCCGATTTAGGGATAAAATGTCTATGTAACCATTAAAAAGGGGCGACAGCAGGGGGTTGTGAAGGGGGTTGCATCGCGCTGATCGCGTTTGTTTTTGGTGCATTTATTTATATTTTGCGATAACTAGAAAAATCATTAAATTGTGTGGCATTGACTTTTTTAAGTTGATGTTTTTTTCATAAAGGACTAATTAAAATATCCATAGCGCTAAATAATGAGCACACCCCACATACACACCCTCAAGTACATAGATACCCCCACTGTCACACCATCACATTCACACTATCACACATAAACACAGCTGAAGTAGGCATTACTTAGTTAAATGTATTTAATAGTTTTTATAGATTTTTTCCTTTTGTAAAATGGATGAACCTTTTTGTATTTACATATTATATTTTCCATCTTAGGCAAGATCTTTAGTATAATTGTTTTTTGTTATAGATTATTTATGTTAGCTGTAGGATTATGAAATAAATAAACAGATTGACTATGAACCTTAAGTATTGAAAATTTTGTCATTTACCGAAAATAGATGAGTATATAAATAGTAAAATACTTACGTCGAGCAGTGTTGGCCTAGTGGCTTCAGCGTGCGACTCTTATCCCTGAGGTCGTAGGATCTCCGGCTGGATACCAATTAACTTTCTGTCTATGTGCGTGCATCTAGCATTCGCTCGTACAGTGAAACATTGCGAGAAAAACCGGCATGTCTAATTCACAAAAAATCGGCGAGTGTCAGGCTGCTAACCACCTTGCTTTTTAGAAAAACAAATACAATCTAAGATATTGAAGTGCTACTGCTTTTTTATTCTAATGTCACTTTTCAAATAAATAAACTATACATCATAACTACTTTAGGCTGTACGTTAATATATCTTAATATTGTATTTAGAAACTGATTTTTTATATCTTTACAATATTGATAATTTCACCGTTCCGTAATAATCTGGTTTTAGCCATTGAAATTGTTACGCAATTCGTGCTAACGAAACGGTATTAAAAAATCCTCATTATCTGTCTTCATCTTGCTTAATGAACTTTAATTTACCTTTGAAACATGGCCTATTTTATTAACCCTTTTCATTCTAAGCCCTTCACACCCTTTTGTCCTTATAATGTGCCGTATATAACTATATGTACCGTCGTTATGTTTGCCCATTTCCCGTATATGGGACAAACACCACCTAACGTAGAGGTTTTTTAAATTAAGAGGCAATTTTGTAGCGCTCATTTTCCAATCTTGGAATCGCGTGAAACAAAGACTGAATAGTAAAGTCGAGATCGCTATCGCTATTGGGAATTACACAGAATCGGCGCTGAGTGGCCGATGAATACCCACAAAAAAAAAAAAAAAAAAAAAAAAAAAAAAAAAAAAAAAAAAAAAAAAAATTTTTTTTTTTGCCCCTAAACCCCAAAAAAAAAAAAAAAAAATTAAAAATTAAATAAAATTTTTTTTTAAAAAAAAAAAAAAAAGGGGGGGGGAACTGCCAGGCAGAGTGCCTTGTAGGCCTTTCAGTGTGTTGTTTGTGTAGAACATAATTTTACACGAATATTTACAATACTAATTTAAAAAAGATTTTATTAATAAGAAACAATATTAACTACGCGAAATGTGTCCCGAGAAAGGGCGTCTGAAAAGTTTGTATCTTTTTCAATTAGCCTTTGTTTTAGTAACAATATTTTAATTAAATCAAAGGTTATGTAGAGATCGTAACCTTTTTTATGTAATTAGAACTAGATTTATTACCTAATATTTAAAAAAAAAAACAAAGAAAAAACATAGATTATCGTGCAACAATTATTGAATAAGTCACTTTTTCAATGTTGATATGTTTGTACTGCTTTAAAGCGCAAATTATTGTTATAATTGTTTTGCATGTATGTATTCTTAATAGCTGTGTTTATATTTTCGTGTCCATCATTGTTATATATTTGTTTAGTCTACTCTTACTTATATAAAGTCTTATATCTGATCTTCTATAAAACTTGTAAGTTGTATTTATAACATATATATTTATTTATTTATTTATTAGAAGATTCACAGCACAATACAGAAATATATGTATATATATACCATTATGGGCCAATTACAAATCTTCACATATAGTTTTTTTTTACAACAAGAAGGTAAACATGTCAAATATTTTTAGTTTGTAATACAAAAAAGAAAAAAACAGAATCAAAATCTCGATGCATTTCATTCATCATGGTTGAAATAATTTTGTGTTAAAGCTTTCCTTGCTGTCACCACACTCTCAGCGAAAATATCAATGTCAATCTTTAAGTTATTAAATTTGTTCGCGATTAAATATATATAACCCAATTATAAGTACTCCAACCTTCTACTTGAGCTGAACTAAATAGGCATTATATTACACTTAACATATATTAGTATTAATTAGGTCATTCCGTATTAACTAGAACTGTCCTGACTTCGCTGGCATATTTTGAAAATCTGTTCCTCGGGGATTATGTAGCCCATATTAATAATTTTATGTAATTGAATAAAATTATTTTAACCCAGAAGTTATTTACCCCTTTGTTCGTTGATTCTATTGAGATCTCTGTCTCTTCCCTTAGCTTTGAAATGAAAGACAATACTGGACCAAATTTTTTAAAAGAAAATTCACGGAGATTTAGGTCGCCTCCGAATGAATTTTGTTTATTAAAATATATTTTATATTCGACTTGTATAAAACGTGTTTGCTATAGCAGTGTTAACCTAATACATAAGTAATACTCAAGTGTTATGTTTGAAAAGCATTTTTTTTTCTCGCACGAATGAGTATTTTTTAAATAATATTTTAAAAATAAATACAGCCTTTATTACCAGTGATTACGTTATCCTGTATAGATGGCATGTTAATGAAATTTTAGAATCTGACCAGTAGGTTTTAAGATTCGTTACAAACATAAGAATACAAATTTTCCTGTTTTCAAGAATATCTTTAATAGGATGCATCTAAATAGTATATATATAATACTATAAAACTAAGAATATACTTAATAACTATTATAACTTATATAAATGTAAAATTTCTTCGCTGTTTTCTTAAAGGACTTAAGTCGTATCGCTTTGGAAATAGCTGGTCTGGCAGGTGGTGTCACATAGCGGTGCGGGCCAAAAAAAGCTTCGATAAAAACCCTCAGTTTTGGAACGACGGAGGTGGAGGTGATGTGGGTGGTATTTCATATTCCGCCTCGACGTCCGCTGATGACTCAGCTGGTATCTCCACCAGGTCCTATCTTCACCAACCAGGTGTACCTATCTATTGAAAGACCATAAAACTTTACTCTCCAATTAGAAAGGCGCTGGTCACCACCCGGTGGATTCAGCTAGTCCGCTCTATGTTTCCTTGCCGCCCACGACGGTCAGATATGAGCTACCGATCAAAGATAAATAGATGCAAATAAGTGAAGACGTCTAAGAAGTTGAGTCTTTAGTGTTGCATAAATAATAATAATATCTGGAATATTTAAGATACCTCTGCCCTCCGATAACTCAAATATAAAGTGCTAACTATAAACTAAACCGCTCTCATCCATCACAAAACAGATCCATCACAACTTCGAAGTATGTTATCTATTCCGCAAATATTTTCACTTCACCGAGCAATCCATATAACAACGATAGCTTGTATATTTCGCCAAATCAGCTTAATTGTATATGCACGTGTTTGTGAATATTTTTATGTGAATTAACATAAATAATATATCAGGGATTTTTATACTGTATATTTAAAAAAAATATTTAGTTTTATTTATTAAATAATTAGCGGATTAGGCCTGTATCAGTTTCAAATTCCATATTTATCGTTATTCAGTATGAATCTTATATGTATCTTATTGACAATTCTAATTCTGCGTTGTACGATACTATATACATATATATGTGATACTTTTCTGATAATATTAAAATAGACGCATCACACATCACAATGTTGGTTAAACATAAAATTTAGGTATAAATTAAAGATTTGGTTTGCATCTTAAATCTTAAGGTGCAAAGCAAACAAGTGGAGCAAACAAGTGACTTTATGGTACCCAAGAGACGGGACTAGACGTCAGGATCGCCCGAAATCACGCTGGAAAGACGACATCAGCCTGAATTTGGGACCATACTGGACCAGAGTCGCAGAGGATAGAACACAATGGAGAAAGCTGGAGGATGCCTATGCCAAAAGGCACACCGAATTGCGAGACATCATATAAAATGACACTACATACCCATACCTAATTGTTTACCTAAATCATAAGTATATTATGTATCACTTTTCTGGAAATAAAAGGCTTTATTATTATTATTAGAAATTAATTATTAATAAATTAATAATCTTGTCCGTTATTAATTTTATTTATTGTTATGTAATTTATAAAAAGTAATATTAATTTTAATCTTACACAATAATTAATCAAATATTTATGTAATTACGAAGACATAAGTAAACAAAGTATATGTTCAAGACATTGTGGCCAAACTTTAAAGTACAAAATAGTTTTATGTAAAAAAATCTGAAGTAGCTCTCCGAAGACTACAAATTGGAATTTGTAATTCAACTGTCGATAGCAAGTGCACAGGTTGCATTGCAAAATAAGGAAAAAGAAGAATTGAAGGCCTGTCTATCATTCATAGAGTGGTCTGAACTTTTGTGCTAGGAAATATCAGGATTTTTCGAGAAGAGTAAAAATCTGGTGCATAAATCAAAATTCTAAATAAAAATTCTCAATTAACATGCCTAATATCGTAAGTTCCCCGGCTGTGCACTAATAGAGTTTCGGTTTACGTCATGTCATACGGTGAAGGAAAACATTGCAAGGAAACCGGCCTTAGACCCAAAAAAGTCGACAGCGTTTATGAGGCACAGTAGGCCTATGAGAAAAAAAACAAATCATCCCGAAACAGATACAGCAGTCTGAGGCCCAGTAGGTTCTAGCATTACTAGTTTTTTAATTAAAAACACGCATTTTTAAGAGTAGGTTCAGTATATATATATATAAGAGAATACAGTAGCATCTGTAGTTCGAGATATAATAGGTATGAGATTATTGATCATTCATTTACCTCCCGACTTTCACCCGAATCAAACACCTATTTGATAAAAAATTTAGTTTACCAAAATTCATGGAATTCCAATGACATCTTCATTTTGAATTTCTGACCACTGTGCGGCGAGTGGGCTTCTATTGCAAAACCTATATCTTCATTAAACGCTGTCAAAAATGTCAAAATATCGAAAACTTATTTGACACATTCTGATTGGATTTTAGTTTAAAAATACCGGCAGCAATATGTAATCTGAATGTGAAATTTTCATGGAAGCATAAAATACCGCCATTCCATTTAATTAAATAATTAAGAGAAGTGCAAGTTTCGAACTATTAATATTAACGTTAAAGGTAACTTTCTGTTTGTAGACTGCGAACTTTGACAGTTGACTTGTTAAAATTAAAATGGACGTTGAACCCTGCCGGCTTTATTATATAAAAACTTTTGCATCCGGACATTCTATGAATATGTTAACGCTATTTATGGAATTCATTGTATATATCAAATATATGAAGTGGAAATAGGATAGTGGTGGTGAACACACGGGCAATCCTTTGTATTCTGGGGGAGGGGGTTACTCTGCGCTAATAAAGTTTCTCGTCCGTCAAAGCGTCAAATTCTTGAAAGGCCGGCATCGCACTGGCGAGCCCTTTGGCATTGAGGGTGTCCGCGGGCGGCGGTATCACTTAACATAAGTTTAGCCTCCTGCCCCGTTTGCCCCTGTTCTATATAGAAAAAAATATGAAATATAATTTTTTTCTGAAGAAAGCTGCTTCTATGAATGTAATATTTTAAAAACATAGGTAAAAAAACTTTTTAAGTTAAACGGTTTTATGTTAAACATACATTGCAATGTTTAAGATAAATGTACTAAAAACAAAAAACTAATAAAATAGATACAGTCGTGGGAATTATAAACATATGCATAGACTAGACTAAAAATAAAACCGTGGGGCACGTCAATTGTCTACAAATTATCGACTTAATGTGCGATAGAAGAATCGTTTAATTCGTCGTTAAAATAGGCAGTTGGCCCGCAGACTTTTTTTCTTGCTCATGGAAATTCCAATAGTTATACACTCCATGTAAATAAAGAGATGTTTCAACTAGTTTATCGTTGGACATTCACACTGCTGGCTGGCGAGGAATCGTTTCAACAGACAATTGACATGCCCCACGGTTTTATTTTAGTCTAGTCTATGCATATGTTTATAATTCCCACGACTGTATCTATTTTATTATTTTTTTGTTTTTAGTACATTTATCTTAAACATTGCAATGTATGTTTAACATAAAACCGTTTAACTTAAAAAGTTTTTACCTATTTATTTTCTAGTTTTTAGTTTTATTTCGCATTCTGTTTAATTCATTTAGTGCTTCATTATTGCAAGGTTCCTTGCCCGTTAGTTTATATAAATAAATCAATTCTATAATACAAATATAATATATATTTAATTAATAAAATAGATACAGTTTTTAATATAATGTTATATATTATATAATATTTATTTATTTATTTATTTAGTTTATTGTATTGTCACCAAAATCCAAAGTGTATACAATATTTCAGATTAATCGGTTGACAGGAAGAGGGTGAAATTTGAATTACTAAATTTGACCCAAGAATAAAACAAACGGGGTGAGCTAAATAAAACCATTTAAAAACATATCAACAGTCCACTATTGGCGATACCAAATAAACGTTATAATCACTCACAAACTAAACAAAATTTCCTAACAAAACCCCGTATCGGTACACAATACCGTCAACTTCTCTTTCTTCGAGCTTTCTTCCGTAAAACCTTTGTTTTGTTTGTAAAGGATACATTGAAATCGGAACTTTATGCCATTGTATGAGATTCAAGGAGACAAAATAAAAATACACCGTCCTCTCAATTCCCATACATTTTTAAGCATTGTATGTAAGAGACAGTGGGCATTACTTTTTACGAGCTATAGATAATTCACAAGCTTTCACTCTCAACGAAAGTTTATGAGTAAGTGCCGCAAGTTTATTGTTGTTCTGCGGTAATTTGGTAACATCTGGGAAATTATTAAGTTTAGTTACGGGTGAGGCATTATTGTTATGTGAAAATATTATGTTTTATAGGCTTTTCACTATATTTTTTCTTCAAGTGACATGGGTAAAATTATATTATATTATTACAAATTTCTTGAGAATTTTAGTTTTTGTAAATAACGAAGATTTGTTTGTGATAGCTTCCTAATATAAGGTAAGACTTTATAATCCTTTTTTTAGATTTGTATGAGCGAACCGCTACCTAAAATATTGATAATATCAGTGTTGGGACCTGAAGAAGGTACCGAGAATGACTAAGCGGGTTTTCTTTTTGTTACTTTTCTACTACTTCAACAAAATCTAAATAGTAATTTCCAAATCCATAAAAGTAATTTAAATATATTGACAAATAAGCTGAGACATTTAAATTGTCTTATTCTTTTCTTTCTTAATATAAGGATCTTGAAATTTATATTTTCTTGTTATATATGAATTATTAATTCTGCCAATAGTGAACTGGCATAGTTTTTCATGAGTATAGGGTTTATTAAAGAAGTCACGACGGGCACAGATTGCTGGGAAAAATGCAACAGAAACACCAAATTGACTCTCCACTTTGAAAGTGCCGCTCAAACGGGGAATAATTGTGTACAAAGGAAGATTTATCGCTGCTCGAAAAGTGTTCTCTGTACTCACTCGTGTTGTGCTTGTTAACCAGACTTGATACATGTACTTTTGGAAATCTATTTGGTTTGAAATGTTGCAAGTTTAATATTAATGTTTTCTATGGAATTGTTGGTATAATTGAATTAAATTGTATCGAAAATCTCCCTCAAGTCTTGCATATTCCTTTAGCCTTGGTGTTATTAAGAATTTTACTATATAAAGTTTAAGATGTTTATTTCTTATTAGGCAACACTAATAGTCCAGTCAAAATAGGCATTTGACTTAGCCAAAATTCGCATAGAGCTGAAAATTGGCAGAGACGTTAAATACGTCATTATAAATGAAATGTCAAAAATCCCCTTCGATCCTACTTCTGCAAAATTTTTTATTCAAGGTCAAAAGTATTAAATTAGGTTTTTTCCATTTTTTCTCGAAAACAGTTAGTATTATCGTGAAAATAGATATGACAAAAGTTGTAGATCATACAATTCTCTACAAAAATGATTCAGTCACTTTTTCTCTTACGACTCACCATTCATGAGATATCGCGGTTTTAATCATTAGAAAATTCATATTCTACATAATATGCACACATTTCCGCACCACCTATGAGGTAATGTACTTGGCGCATTTTTTTAACGTGATTTCCCAGTAGGTATACTCCACGATCTATTGTAATAAAGAAAGTTTGATCAGATCGTATCCTATTAATTGAAAGAATAGTAATATTGCTAATGATTAAAGTGGAATAGGTTGTTTTTTTCTACATGTCATTATATAAGATAATTGTCTAATTCTACTTCAACAATTATTTCTTCGTCTTCATTCTCTTCTTCTTGCAGAATTTCTGTTTGCTGTTCTAAGAATAAGTCAAGGACTCCGGAATATCGCTGTTAATATTTTCAAACATTTGACTCGGCGGGGGATAATTATTATTATCAATCACTACAGATTGAATATCCTCTCGAATAATTGCTGCAGCAGCTTTCAATATTCTGAATCGTTCTTCGTTTGTATTTTGTTTTTTATTTTCATACCAAGCTTTATTAAGAATATCGTACTGATTATCAATAAAACAGATAATTGTTAAGCTTCCTTTCTTCTCAGTTATAATAATTTTATCACCATACTTTAACTTTAATCTTCTTTTAATTGTTTTATTATCTATAGTTGGATTTTTGCCGATATCTTTCAATTCTTGTAATGAAAATTGGCAATCATCATTATTTTCAATGTACTGAAATATTTCCCTCCATCGCCAAGTTTACTGAATCATCTTCGGGACGACCGACTTTATATCCCGTGGTAGGTCTCAGAAAGATATTATAACAGTTATTGTGGTACTTAGCTTCAGCAGCAACTAAGTCAAATTCATACCCAATGCGGGCAATAACAGCTTTTGCTACGTCATCAGAACGAGTCCGATGGAATCTTTAAATTCAAGTGTTGATACGTTATAAATTTTACGACGAACATTCTGCGCTTTCTTCTTTTCAGCTTCTTCATTTGCTTCATCGCCGCAAAATAAACAACATTGAGTGATTGATAATGATAATTATCCCCCGCCGAGTCAAATGTTTGAAAATATTAACAGCGATATTCCGGAGTCCTTGACTTATTCTTAGAACAGCAAACAGAAATTCTGCAAGAAGAAGAGAATGAAGACGAAGAAATAATTGTTGAAGTAGAATTAGACAATTATCTTATATAATGACATGTAGAAAAAAACAACCTATTCCACTTTAATCATTAGCAATATTACTATTCTTTCAATTAATAGGATACGATCTGATCAAACTTTCTTTATTACAATAGATCGTGGAGTATACCTACTGGGGAAATCACGTTAAAAAAATGCGCCAAGTACATTACCTCATAGGTGGTGCGGAAAGTGGCATATTATGTAAAATATGAATTTTCTAATGATTAAAACCGCGATATCTCATGAATGGTGAGTCAAGAGAAAAAGTGACTGAATATTTTTGTAGAGAATTGTAGAACAACTTTTGTCATATCTATTTTCACGATAAACTAACTGTTTTCGAGAAAAATGGAAAAAACCTAATTTAACTTTTGACCTTGAATAAAATTTTTGCAAAGTAGGATCAAGGGATGACATTTCATTTATAATGATGTATTTAACGTTGAATTTTCAGCCTATGGAATTTTGGCTAAGTAATTAGATTGACTGGATTATAATACATCGGATTTGACTTGTTAATACAAAGTGTTAATAAATAAAACATTTAGTTTTATTTATTAACACTTCCTTACAGAAATTATAATTAAATGAAATGGAAGGCAAATGGTGGCCTTATTGCTTTCGAACGCTCTCTTCCAGGCAACCACTGTGAGAAAAAATAAATAAATTAGATAAGGTAAGCAAGAAGTGCAAACATACATAAAACCAAAAGTTATTTATACAAAACTAATGGAATAAAACAAAGCAATTAAAACTTATGTAAACAGTGATCAGGACAATATAAAAAAGGACACATGAAAAAGAAAAAAATAACTTTACTCAATTCACAAAGATTATTTATTTATTATTTAACACTTCGTGGTATAAACACTCTACTATGGGTACTAGTATATAGTGTAGTATTTTTAGAATTAAATATAATTAGGTCATCGGGTGGCCCTTTATTGCTTAAAAGCGATCCAGGAAATATAATACACTAAAGACATAACGGTATTTCAATAATTATAACACAATCGTAGAAGAAGCGATTGGATGAGCCATTCAGAAATCAATATATTTTTACAACTATCAATCTATAAGGTATTCACGGATACACGTTTTATGTTTTGATACGGTCATAACAATTCTGTTCCTATATAATAATAATTAATATAATAAATAATAATATTTTGAATATATTTAAGAAATAAAATATTTTATAATAAAGAACGTTATCCAATCAGAAATTCTCGTTCAAACAAAAGTCTGGTTTTAAAAATGTAATCGTTAAAAATCCCACTAAATATTGTCTGAATATTGTTATGAATCCACACAATTAAAATCCACTTTTCGTGACCACGGGACAGTTGCGACATCCATTATAAAATATGGCGGGTTCCAATAACCAATATCAACACGTTGACGTTTTTTTAATGGAAATAAAAATCGATTACAGCTATTCCATATCGGAAACATTTTGACGTAGAGTGGTTTTCCATTTTTAAAATGTGTGTGTGATTTTAGGTTTCAATTTCGGTTTAAAGGGATCTTGATTATTTTTGCTCAGATAAAGACTCACTTGTTGGTATTCTTTTGTTTTAAGCGTACTAATGCTCGTACTTGGTGCAAATATAGTTAAACTGTGTTATTTTTTTGACGTTTTATAGTACGTAAACGCCCATAGGTTATTATTGAAATTTGCTATTATATATTGTGTAATATAAATCGGGTGGAATTTACCCTAACTCTAAATTTACTCAATAAAAATTGCCTTATTTAAAATAAAAATTCTTTATATATTACAATGATTCAAATATAATTAATTATATCTAAATTATACTATGCTTACATTAGGATAATAAAATTGATTTAATGGTGTGCGAATCGCTTGTGATTGTGTGTTTATTATTTTAATTAAAGTTTAAAATATTGTATGAACTCGTATGAATTATATCATTATATTTCAAATGTGTTGAACAATTAGTCCATTGAAATGTTACATTTTTTAGGCCTAACCTTGCGTTTTTTAGAGGACGCAATTTTATTTTTTTGATGTGTAGGGGGGGTCAGTGTAAAGCTAAAACCAAGTTTGTGGGGTCGCCACCCTTGTCCCACGGCCGCCATCTTGAAAATAGTGGTTGAAACAGTTTTTATGATATATCTCTTAAACTATTTATTTGATAAAAAAAATTTGTTTACATTTTTTGTTGCAAATTAAATTCTCTACAACTTTGGTCCAGTAACTTTTTATCGTAAAACTATAAATAAAAAAGTTATAAGCGAAAATCTTCAGAAATTCGAGAAAAAAATTTATATTTTTCGATATAACTTTTTTTTTAATCATTTTACGAAAAAATAATATCAGACCTTTTTTGTAGATCGTTTTTTGGGGAACAACTTTTATTTGCATCATTTTTTCATTAAGTTAATAGCTAAGGTCTTACAGCGCTCCGATAGTCCATTGAAATGTTACAATTTGAGGGCCAAACTTAACATTTGTTAGAGGACGCAATGTTATTTATGGGAACTGTAGGGGCGGTCAATACAAGCTTAACCTCAAGTTTGTGGGGTTGGCGTGCTTGTCCCCCGGCCGCCATCTTGGAAAAAGGGGTCCAAAAACCAAGTTTTTGGCTATATCTCCTAAACTATCCATCGTACATAAAACTTGTAATGACACATTTTGTAGCAAATCGCTGTGTCTACAATTATGTCTCTTTATGTCGTCTCTTTAATTATGTCGAAGATTACCATATCAGCAAGTTGTCTGTGGAATAGGCCTACTAGGAATACCAATAAGTAAAATTGTAGGAATAAAAAAAAAATAAAAAAAAATGATTTAGAAAATTTGTTTAAAATAAACGAGAGATCTTAAAAGTAAGGTAAAACTGCTGTTTTGATCGGCTTGTCATGAGCATTGACGCACCTAGTCAACTTTAGAAATAGGAAATATTTTCACTTTTTTACTTATAACTTTTTGAATTTTGGATTTATGATAAAAAGTTACATAGACATAATCGTAGACACAGCGATTTGCTACAAAATGTGTCTTTACAAATTTTATGTACGATTGATAGTTTAGGAGATATAGCCAAAAACGTGGTTTTTGGACCCCTTTATCCAAGATGGCGGCCGGGGTACAAGCACGCCAACCCCACAAACTTGGAGTTAAGCTTGTATTGACCCCCCCTACATGTTCCATAAATAAAATTGCGTCCTCTAAAAAACGCAACCCCAAATGTAACTTTTCAATGGACTAAATGCCACACAAGATTTCGTAACATAATGGAGGTTTTCATTAAACAGGAAGTGAATAAAAATCCATTAAAGTACTTATCCCATTATGTTCATTAAGCATAAAAATCTATACACGAACGACTAGTGTTCTTCTGTATTTGAAAATTAAAAATATCATTTTTTATCGATTTGGTTATGGCCAATTAATATCTCTTATTAATAATTATATGTATATAATATATATGTGCATATAATAGTGGAATTCGGAAAGAAAATAAGCAGTCAAAGACAGCAAGACGTGAAGCATACTTGCTGAACCCTTTTCTTTTTGGACAATTCACACCAATTGATAGACATATAAATACATATTTAAACACCCAAGACCTAAGCACAACACCAAATGCTTATCACATCGATGTTTGTCTTAGCTGGGGATCGAACCCGGGACCCATGGATTCGCAGTCAGGGGTACTAACCACTAGACCAATGAGTCGTCATCTTAATTAATTAATAAATGTCGAATTAAGTTAATGTTAATAAAATTTGTTGTTCTCGCGTAAACCAGCCAATATAATAATACGTTTCCGATTAAAGATATCGACTTAGTTGAATCGTTTTGTATAGACGAGAAAGGATAATTTACATACTCAGCGGGTAGACTAAAAGCTGTGTTCATTTGAATTCAAACGTAAGCGGCAACTGAAACTCCATTTCAAGCATTTGATTGCTGAATACGCTTCCCTTCTAATTGCTGGAAACTAATGCTTTTCATGAATAATTACGTATGTTATTAACGTCACATAGTATGTGGGATCTAAAATTCATTACACTGACATATTGGGAAATGGAATTCGAAATTCAAAATTGAGATTTAAATTGTGCTGAATTGTAATTATTGTTTAGAAGGGTGTGGTACAATGTAGAATCATGGGTTTCACTTCTGTTAACTTGTTTTGGGATACTGGCTGTATTCGATATTTGAATTTAGAATCGCTTGTAAAAATATTGTGTCGTTTATTGTGCTAAAATATAGATCACATTTTGCATTTGAATCTATACGATTATTATTACATTATGATAATAAATACATATACTATAAACTATTTCTAAACGGTATATCTGTAGACTGTAATTAATCTATATGGACATATTTTTTTGTTTCTTCCACGTGAAGGAATCACAGGATCATAAACTCTAAAAAAGTATTCTTCAAAGTGTAATTTGCAATAGCGTAATTACAATAAAACAATTATTTTCAATTCTATATTACAATAAGCTGTCGGTTAGCGCAATCACATTTAACATAGCCAACCTTTCTGTGCGCATACACAACGTCAGGATAGGCTTATCATTAGTAGTATTGTAAAACTAAGTATAATAACCATTACAAATGTTATTTAGCGAATTAGGTTCGCATTCACATGCAATTGGATCGTGAAACCTTATGTTTTTGCTGTAGAGGACTTGCGGTTGAGTTTGAACAATAGAGAAGCCTCAAGTAGCTTTGTACACAGGCTTTATATTATGATAATACTTTTTACATAATCCTAGAACATTGTGTATGCGTTTCTTGCCTTTTGTAGAAATGAAAGCTATCGCGGACTAAGACGCTATAATAACACGCATATAACGTGCAATTTCTAGGTTCGATGCTATGTTAAACAGTGGCGTAACTGTACCATCTGGGGCCCGTGGCAAATTCTTTTGATGGGGCCCTATCAGTAAATATCGTCACGTTGTAGTCAGTTTAATTTTTATAAACTTCTAGATTTTCAGCGTACTCAATTACACGTTAGGCGAGAGGAAATGTTCTGTAGTCACCACGCTAGCCCAATGCGTATTGGAGACTTCGCATTCATCCATAGAACATAACATCTCTTGGGCAGGGGCCCTCTTGGGTCGGGGGCCCGTGGCATTTTGCCAGCCCTGCCACCCTATTGTTACGCCACTGGTGTTAAATATACATTTTTGTAAGGCCTACAAACCAGTCATTGTGGAACAGTCGAATGTTCTTGTCCATCAATCATAAGAATTGAGGCGAAAAATTATTTATCCGTTTAGTTTTAGTGAGAGAAGACCGAAATTCGACACGCTGAAATAAATTGCTAAACGTATGCACTGGACTTATGTAATATCTTTACTATAATATTGTAAAGAGGTAAAGTTTGTGAGATTGTAGGGCGTAAGCTCTGGATCTACTAAACCGATTTTCGAAATTGTTTTACCAATAGATAGCCTCGTCAAGTGTCATTATTCTGAGAAAAACAGTTGAACTAAAACGTTTCTTAAGAACGCTATCTGAACGATTAAGAGATATACGAGTATGATTGAGTTTTAGAAAAAAGCCTAATATAAGAGTACACAGCAACAGTATATGTCTATCTATGATTTATTAGGAAGATTTAGGTATATAATATTTCAAGGTTACGGGTCACAGTTGCCCGTGTGAAGCCTGGGCGGGCTAGTTTTTAATACAGGCGTTGTAGAGAAAATTATATTATCCCAGAGTATTTAATTAACATCATGGAAATACCCGATGTACTATAATTACCGCCTTGTTTGCGCTTAATTAATGAAAAGGTGTATGAGATAATATCAATTATTTAATGAACGATAGAAATCAAAATTTAAAACATATTACATTAATGAATAAATTAGAACTATTACAGCAGGCAAAGGGGCAGGAGGCTCATCTGATGTTAAGTGATACCGATACTCGCACTGCCAAAAAGCTTTCAAGCGCGCTCCTAAGAATTCGTACGCTCTTTTCAGCAGGTAGCTGGTTCCACATATTCAACATTATCCTTCTTGCCACTCTATCAAAACACGTCATCCCAAAGGCTTGGGCCTCGGCCCCACATATTTTAAATGAGCGACTAAACCTATAAAGAGGTAAGTGCTACAGCAAACTTGCCGCACTTATTCCGTGTTTAAGTTATTTTCATCCTGGTCATACATAGACAGGACATTACTCCTTTGAAGATATAAAGCCCATTAGCATACAATTGAGGCTACACTCAACCGTATAATAGTCAAAGTCATTAGGAAGGAATCCAACACTTTTACTAATTGTTTATTATCATTATATGGCATTTAAAATAATATTTGTATTATAATACTGCTATTAGATTAATGAATATTTAATTAACGGTATGAATTATCATTAGTATCGACAATTCGCTGTGTGTTCCAGCTTTATTGTCTGTTATTCTTATAGTGCCACCTCATTGTGAAGGTTGGCGATCACCATGACTACCCCCCCCCCTAAACACCCCCAAAAATAAAAAAAAAAAGTTTTTTTTCCGGGGGGCATTGATTCGCCATGCCACAACGCTTAACGAATGAGCATTTCCTGCAAGGGCCTTTCCTAAGGGCTCCCCACTACACGCTCCAATGCTGCATGATACATGAATCACATTCCACTGTCCACTGTGGACCCCGGTAGTAGCTCACATCTAAGCTCTGCCTTTTATATATATTTTTATCCAATCTTCGTCTCGATACTCGAATGAATTCTCAATTCACATTATCATGGACGCTCTATTACCAGGTCAAATGACCTCACCTCATCTTCGTATTTTGTGAACTGTTTTTGAGGTGAACCTAGCGCAAGTAACGAGTTAGATGCATAAATAGGTGTCATGTTGGCAGTTGCGACATTTTATTATAAAAACATATATTTTTTTATACATTATTATTATATACGATTGCAATGTTTACTTGTATATCTTATAAATAATATATTTGCTTTGAGAAATTCAAAGTTAAATTTAGTTAAATTTTTCTCTACCTCAGTTATCATAATCCCAATGAAATTATTTCGTTTCTCGTTTCTTAGCTAAGCGAAAATATTGACATTTCATTTCAATTTGCATGTTTAAGTTATCTCGCAAACACATCAATTTGATATCCTTTTTAACTTTGTAGATGTTTCTACTATTTTCCCAGAATTTAATTATTTGTTTAGAATTTTTTTATTACAGTATTACACATTTAAAAACCACATTTATAGGATTAAAATTATGTTTTAAGTTTACACGAGTACGCGAATAGTAATTTTACAGATAAAAACGCGAATGAATTACAATTACTTACATAACTACTAACTAGTGTTCATTTTCTTTTAGAACTCAAAAAAAAGACGGTATAACTATACAATCATTTATTTACTTTACACTAGTTAAAAATAGATGGGATGCACTCAGCATTGAAACGGTGCAATTGGACTGATTTATTTTCATGAACAATTGAGCAAAAATAATGTAAATTCAAATTGAATCTTTGAATTTCTAACTAAAATCTGTTTGCTGGAGAACGGCTCACAATCGTAGCTGGAGGCGGAGCTTTTGATTCCGGTCTTCAGGCTACATAGGAATGATTTTATTATTTCCATATTCCCTAAATTTTTTTGTTGGAGTTGACGTTACATCAAACAATTCACCCAAAAGAACACGTGACATTCCGTCGTTCGACGTCAAAAAAATTTACAAAAAAAACGTAGAAAATCCATTGAAATTTTAAACATATTTCGTCCCGTACGGAAGAACGTGCACAAAAGTTGTTTAATTTCGCCCCAACACACCTTTGTGTTTGAAACAAGGAAAAGTAAAACGCTTTGAAATATTCGGGGCTTGGTCGAAATAAAACAATGAAAAACATTACATTTTACATTGTAATTGTTTTAAAAGTTTTTACTAAGCTAAAGTTCAAGTGAAATGGTGGTTTTGGCTTTTTAACTGTAATTTGATAATTTTTATTTTATCCTCATTTTCTTCTCCAGTATTAAACCTTGGAGTACGTTAATAACATCGAAAGTTTTTATAAACTACTAGCGGACCCGACAGACGTTTTCCTGCATGATATTTCAAGCGATTAGGATACTAAACAAAGTATGAAAGAACCGACTGCAGCGCCATCTGCCGGGCTGATTTGTAAATCTAAACCATCCCACCCAAACGCATACAAAAGAATTCATTCAAATCGGTCCAGCCGTTTAAGAGAGTTCATCGATATACACAGGCCCAGTAGAATTATATATATATATATATAAAGATTAATGAGCGTCTACGCGGTCTGACGCACACTTAAAATTCAATGTCGCGTGTTCATATGGGGCTAATGATCTGAATAACATGTTCTTTCTTTGATGATCTGTCAGGCTACAATAGTTCTCTTAATGCTTAAAATAGTACAGGATTAGAACAAAATTAGAACTTATTTTTGATCTCCGATTCTTTCGAGCTAGATTGTAAGGTCGCTGTCCGAGTACCTACTGCCACAACCGCACTCGCACCACCTTTAAGTGGTATTTCCAAACCCACAAAGGTTGGAAACACACCCTAACACCCGGGGTGGTGTCCATGGGTGGTTAGCACTTTAGTGACACCTGTATATTATCTGTATCGTTTTACAATTCACATATAATGTTTTTATGTAACCAGGCAAACGGGCAGGAGGCTCACCTGACGTTAAGAGACACCGCTCGCAAGTGCGTTGCCGGCCTTTTAAGAATTGGTAAGCTCTTTTCTTGAAGGACTCTAAGTCAAATTGGATCACCCGGAATGTAATATTAAATAACAATGTACAATTAAATATATCACAAATGGCATGTAATAACATACGTTCATTCATTATTCGCATAGATATATCTGGCGTGTCTAAAATAGATGAACCAGTGCAAGACTCAAGTGCTGTGACCTAGTTCCTTTTCAAGGTGGTCACGGCTGTACCGCTAATTAAAGGGATTCTCTAAACACTCATTTGAAACTTGACTCTGTTTGCTAAGGGGATATTTTAGAATAGCTGGTATACGGCAGAAGATTCATGTAATCGTAAGTGAAGACTTATAGACGCCATTCATAGCGCATACTTGAAGATTCCTAGGTTATATATATATTGTTCTTTATATAATGTATTAACATAGTTTTTAAAACAATTGTCGTTAAGTTACAAGTTTATGTCGTCAGATCTAATACATATGATTAATCATGTTGAAAAAATTTACTATAAGCTATTGGCCAAAGTGAGAATGGACCTGAACTCAGTTCTTTTTTTTATAGAACAGGAGGCAGATAGGCAGGAGACTCATCTGATGTTAAGTGATACCGCCACCCATGGACAATCTCAATGCCAAAGGGCTCGCGAGTGCGTTGCCGGCCTTTTAATACTTGGTACGCACTTTTCTTGAAAGATACTAAGTAATGTTTTTTAGCGCAGAGTGACCCTTTCTCCAAAAATACGAAGGGCAGCCAGTGCCTTTCCACTATCTTCTTTCATCTCCCATTCGACTTAGTCGAATTGGTACAGAAATACGTCAGTGGGCAGCTGGTTCCACATAGTGGTGGTGTGCGGCAAAAACTGCCTTAAAAAACGCTCAGTTGTGGAACGGCGGACGTCGAGGTGATACGGGTGGAATTTCGTATTCTGCCTCGACGTCCGATGATGCAACTCAGCTGCAGGTATTAATCCGAACAACTCTGAACACTCCATGGTAAATGTATTGGTTCTTGTATTGTAATTTTCACGAGATTCAAATGCGGTTTGTTTTGTTCTATGAATAACGGCCCAGAAACAGGACATTGCCTCAAATCTCAACCCGATGCCTTTGTAATCGCGTTCGCTAGGCGGCCTTACAATATAGTACGGCTTCTCTCAGTTGCAACTATAACTATTCAGCTTCTGAATTATTTAAGATCCAGTATTATGCAATCGGCGCATTTGCACTACTAATAAGAAGCCACAACTTCCTCTCCGCCTTTACCACTGCGAACTTGGATTATTATTGCCAACAATGAGAAAAGTTGACTAAAATTGGCCATGTTATCATTGTTACAGCGACGTAGATTAATATTTTATTTGTACTTGTCGCGAACGTTTGTGGTGTTTGACTCGAAGGAATTGTTATTTTGTATATCTTTGAACCGAACTAAGCGACTGCAACGCTTGAGGTATGGGTTCGAGTCCCGGTCAAATTAACTTTAAGCCTTGTATGGCTGTGGGAGCGTTCAAGTATTACGTAACATATGGGGGGGGTTTCCTTTTGTATAAAGAGTCACTGGGTGGTCACGAAACGTTTTACTATTGGGTACAGAAAAACGTTACGGCGCGTTACATGGGGGGAGGGTCAATAATCTGAAAAATTTGCGTGACGTAATACTTGAACGTTCCCTGTACGGTGCGGGCTGAGTGGTTACTCCGTACATGGAGGGCATGGTCAAATATCGGATAGCTACCTAGGAAGATATATACATCCTAAACCGAGGGTGGAAGCATTGCGGCATTCAACATTTAAAATGGTTGAAAGTCGAGTGCCCTGCTATTATTATTACTGAAAGATTCTGCTCTTAGCAGTAGATCCGATCTTACATCCTTAGTTTATTATTATTCCAAAACTATACACTATACAGGTTAAATAACCGTTAATATCATTGTAATTTGCTATAATCATCGTGATTGCCAGTAAATTCCATTAAGCTGTGATAAAGCAATTATCCCCCATGTCAATCTAGGTTTGCCGTGAATATGGCCTTTGACAAAATCCAATATGATTTATCGATCCGCTGATGCAAATACAGATAGGTTATCAACTTGAGTTGAAACTGGGGTTATTATGTTCAACACTCCTTATCTAGTGTATTTTCATTTAAACGGCTAAGATCCGATGTGCTCTGGCTGGAACAATTTGAAATACGATAATACGAAAGATATGAGCAGTGTTGGCCTAGTGGCTTCAGCGTGCGGCTCTCATCACTGAGTTCGTAGGTTCTATCCCCGGCTGTGCACCAATGGACTTTCTATGTGCGCATTTAACATTCGCTCGAACGGTGAAGGAAAACAACGTATCCGACATGTCTTAGACCCAAAAGTCGACGGCGTGTGTCAGGCACTGGATGCTCAATACTTGCCTATTCGATCGAAAAATGATCATGAAACAGATTCAGAAATCGGAGGCCCAGACCTAAAGAGGTTGTAGCGCCACTAATTTTTTTTAATCACGAAAGAAATCAATAGCCTACATTATAAAGGTTTATTTGAAAGTATCGGGGCGTTGATGCGTGGTCTATTATTTATCTTACGACCGCAATAACGGTACATAAGCTATGTTTGTATAAAACATAAAAAGACGTCTACCCGTTAATTATATAATAACGAGCATTGACCGCGTAACCCAATAGTCGTCCGATCGACCTTAATATCATCGATTATCATGCACCGATTGAGCGATACTCTTAACGCAGTATAAATAGCTGTGTTCCCAGGTCTGATATATTTAGCTCGGTTGTGCTTGCGACGTATCTGTGCGGGGTTATGTTTTGAGCTGAAACAAGAACTGTAGAACAACAAACCAACGTTCGGCTTGTATCTGTCGCGTGGTCATTTTCTTAATGAACAATTCTGTGCCTGACAAATGCCGTCGATTTTTCTAAGACATCGGCATGTCTTAGACTAACACGTTGTTTTTCTTCACCGTACGTGTGGTTTGTGTTGCACACTCCCTCGAGAGGGGTCAGCTTTGGCCCGTTTGGGACATATGCCCCCTTCGGGTGGTGTCTATGTTCGTGCCCTGCTGATACAGGGCGGTACGGGGGAGGGCAATATAGCCCTTGGTGAGGGCTGCAGCGCGCGGGGAGACGCGGTCTCAACTCGCTGTGCGCAGCCAATGGGGCTTCACCGTACGAGCGCAGAAAGCAAGAAAAGTCAATTGGTGCACAGCGGTGACCGCACTTCAGAGTTGAGGCGAGGCTTTTGTATATATTTAATAAATAATTAGCTAGCACAGTATACGCATGAATATTTTAGATTTGATTTTTATTATGATTATAGTACAGTATTTCCTAAATGCGTCAAATTTACATTAACATATTACATTTTTATAGTACTGAAACCAAGACATACCGCAGACTGTTTTGTTCTCTAGTCTAGTATAGTGTATCTAGTCCTATTATAGACACCAGTCTGTCACAAAGGTAGCCAATAATTATACCCTTACTGTATGGAGTTGTAATTAAATACAATTTCCATTGGGTTGCTTCAGCGTCTTACTCGCTAGATTAGTTATTTAAGTCAAATGGAACACATGTATAAAACGTCGAATCGATGGACGTGAGCCCGATCTGGATTATGTTCTTTGACGTGTTTAGCCTTTTGCCCTAATGATGATGCGATGTTGTCATCCGAGTGGACTTTGATTTCTCATTCTGAGAAAATATCAGACGTTATTGATGAGTTCTATGTCAGCTGCTGCAGAAATTTCTTTTGCTTTTAACCAGGGGGTTTAACCTTTAAATAAAGTACCATATAACTATATATATATATATTACAACCTGACCAGGCGAACTTCGTACCGCCTAACAATCAATGAATGTCCTGTTACAGATTAGCTGAACTTTATTTATGATTTTATAAAAGTATGTAATACAATGAATACAAAATAGATATTAAGTTCAATACTTTATCAAGATAATACCATAGTCCCACAAAAATGAATAAAGCTTGTTTTATATTAAGGTAGCTTGATATATATTCCTTAGTTTATACAAAATAAATTTCTGAACGCACGCATAAATATTTGAAAACATTGACATTATTCTACATTTTGTCAATCTTAAATACGCCATTATCCGAATATTGGGGATATATCTATTGAAAAGAAGATAATTTACCGTACCGACTGTTTTTCCTTAAAGGCCGGCAACGCACTTGCGAGCCCTCTGGCATATAGAGTGTCCATATCACTCAACATCAGAGGAACCTCCAGACCATTTGTCCCCTGTTCAATAAAAAAACCCCACAATTTTTATTGGATTTTTTTCATTTGTTTTATTAACGGAGACAAATACAACATTATCATAAACTTTGAAAATCGGTCCAGCCGTTCTGGAGTTATAAGTGTTCCAACAAACCCGAACCCGATATATATATATATATAATATATATATATATATAAGTAAATGCTTTGCCAGTTACGGTCTCTTACAATAAACAAAACCTACATAACCTAAAGGCCTATTTTGAGTATCCGCTTCGAAGGATAACTCAATATAAAATATGTATTTAAAATCACAAAAAAACATAATATACAGGATTTTAGATTTTCTCTTTTGGGGCAAATTTATGCCCATAACAAAATGTTTATTGTTATTGAACGTTTTGTGTTTCCTACATTCTGTTTGTCCAGTTGCGTGTTGCCGAATCGTTCCCACAGCATATAGATGTTTATTTATATAGAGGATTTTTTCGAAAACCAACAATCTAACCAAATAGCAGCACTGAACGGAAATTCATGAAATATGTACAGGTATGTCAAGTATAATAGCAAGCGGTATATTCTTCATGCTTACAATCCTATAGTAATTCATAAAGCATTATGTAAAAAAAAATATTTACGCGATTTTTTGAAGAGTTTTTTATGGGACAGGAGGTAAACGAGCATTCGGGTATTTTGAATGAAGTGATAACCTTTTTTCCTAAATTTGGGAAAGCGGGACGGGAATGGAATATATGAAAGGGATGGGAAGAATAGAAAGGAAGGTATAAGAGAGAGGTGACAGGATTTAAAAGGGATGGGGAGGATAGTAAGGGAAAGGGAATCTCACTCACCGATAGAAACGAATACAATAGAATAAACCTGTGACACATTGGTATTTCTCCGGGAGCTCATTTAGCTAAGACCGGAAGGCATAACGTCTGCCTGCTCTTCTAGTCCGTTCTATGCTTTTAATTTGTGAACTGGCAATACTACAGAAGCATTATTAATTGTTTTACTGATGTTCATAAGTGTTCAATGTTCATAGTTACCTACATGAATAAATGATATTTTGATTTGACGTTTTAGTTTTCTCCTAAATGTGAATTATTAAGCGCGAAATATGAATTAACAAACCACGGTGAAACTGACCAGAGTTTCAAGTCTCAGTGGTTTAGGGAATGGTTTTGCTTCAATAAAATTTTAAATTTTGGCTTCTTATACACAAGGAGATATATTTAGAATTTGTTTTAACTTAATTATATTAATAATTTTCAAACATTAAAAATAACTTTAGAGTTCAGAATAAGCGTGTTACTTACGACCTTATAGAATATTCTATACTATCAAAGAAAATATTAGGAATCGCGTAGCATACACGTATTTTAATATTAAATTCTAATTTGAAATTGTTATTTAATAACACGAGTACCTTTCGCGGAAAATACGAAAACAAAGGGGCGAAACAAATTCTTATCATAAAATATTCAGAGAATGGAGCTCTCTGACGCTAAGGATCGCACAGAATAAGTGAAAAGTTAAACAAAATATCATTTACTACCTTTTATACAGACACCGGTTGATAAATCTGAAGCCTTGTATTTAATTACTTGCTGAAATTAATTTCACTTATAAATTATTTTGTATTATGAATAATGCCATATTTATCTACCTGTGTCAAATATTATGTTGAAAGGACAAGACATCATAAGACGAAATACTTAATTCTAAATGAATAATAATAATAATCCAGCGCTAGAGGGTATATGGGAATTATTTTTAGCCGTGTGCGTTGCCGATTTTCTCTCGATATTTTCCTTCACCATAACAGTAAGTATATTCATATATACTCGTAATTATATATATTAATTGTGACTCAATTAACCCTTGGATTAGCTTTTACATTTTTGTTTAGACATATTATTATATTTTTTTTAGATTTCACTTTATTTTAGTTATACGTAGTGTAACATGTTATTTTGAGTTGTTTTTTGTTAATTATTTATGCACTTCTTGTACTTTTACCCTCTGTAGGTGTTTCTTTATTATTGTTCCATATTAGGGTTGCCTGGAAGAAATCGCTTGTTAGCGATAAGGCCGCCCGTTGCCTAATTACTTTTGTATTCTGCTTTTATGTATGTGTTTGTATAAGGTAACGAAGTGTGAATAAATAAATAAGTGTCTATTGTGCAAATTTGCCGTGATACGAACTCGGGACCGTAGGATTGAAGGTCGCACGCTTAAGCCATTAGACCAATACCGCTCTACATCAACATTGACCGTCCTCATTAATTAAACAGAACATTTAATAATTGCTGTATAAATTTTGGAACTAATCTCTAAATTAAATATTGTTCATTAGACACTGAATATTCCTAAATTGTAATATGTATTTGTCGTATTAATTAAAAATCAGCAATAATGTACTCGTAATAAATATAATAAAAACCTTTAAATTACATTCGTTAGATCACAATGTGTTTTTCCAATTTATCAAGATTCGAATTTTAAATTTGTAGAGAAAAGCTTTTCAAGTGAAATACGATTGTTTCACGCAACATTAAACGAGTTGAGCAGATTGAAGCGAGCTAACGGTATTTCGGAAAAACTACAAATTGATTTCGAAGAGCTATTACAGTTTGGTTTTCACTTGAGGATTTACAACGAATTTAATTGGAAACTTTTGAGAGCTTAATACTTATTAGTGATACTTACGTACATGGTTTTGCGATTATGGATCAATTAAGTGTAGTACAGCTTTCGGTAAATAATTTTTGACTTCTATTCCTGGTTAGGTTAGGTAAGCTTTTCATATAGGATGCTGACGTATCCTTGCTAGCCTTGTACCCGACCTCCGATGTGAATGGCCCTTGCTGTGCCAAGGTCCATTCCACATCATTTGTGGCCATAGAGGACCATGATTTCCACGACTGATCGCGTGGTGGGATGCAGACAAGGCTACGCTATTACCGTCTCTTGCCTCGGGCGATATCTGGTTGCGCAGTGGGGTTTTAGTAGGTATGCACAGTGGCGAGTCCCACATAACCCTTCACCACGAGTCAACCGTGCCGCAGTAGGGCATGCGTAACGCATAGCCCCACAAAAAAATGGCGACACTTTCGATATTTTGCTGACATTCCTGAAGATGTTTTCTTTCATCGAGCGGATGTTAAATGCGCATAGACAGATAGTCCATTGGCGCACAGCCGGAGCCGACCTCAGGAATGAGACTTGCACGCAATTCGACTTAGGGTTCTTCAGGAAAAGAGCGTACCAATTCTTAAAATGCCGGGAATGCACTTGCGAGCCTTCTCCATAGGCGGCGGGTATCACTTAACATCAGGTGAACCTCCAATCCGTTTGCCTCCTGTTACACAAAACAATAATAAGGCAAACGCTCCTTACTAGTGCTTCAAAATAATATATTAGATACTTATATTACCAACCAATTATTCCTTACCATGTTTGCATTGATATTATATTACGGTCAAGATACATACGGATTTAGTCCTTTATTGGCTCCGTGGCTTAGTGGTTACCGCTCATGGATTATGAGCTTACTGTATCTACAGCAGTTAATCAGTATTTTAGGGCATAGATGGCTTTATCAAATTTAGCTTTAAAGGAAGGGAAGATGAAACGGAGATGAGACCCTTTTGAGGCTTACTGAACAAATATAAAAGTAAAAAAGTTAGATTCTAAAAATGTTAAGTTGAACACGCTACTAAATCAACAATCTCAAAAACTATGAGGTTTTTAATTGAAAGGTTATTTTCGATAGTCCATATTGAGGCTATACAAGATCGCGAGACGACCGAATGAACACAGATGAAACTACATTTCACAGTAGGGATGGCGATTCTTTACGAAAAAGATCGATTTTTAAATCGATTCGAATCGTAGTCTAAGAATCGTTCACGAAAAATCGAGGCCTACAAAATCGATTCTTAAAAATCGACTTTTTTCAAGTTTGCGTTTACAATGTAAATTTGTATCAATTTTCTAAAACAAGATTAATATTGCAATTAACGATATCTTATCAATAAAATCAGGGAATTCAAAAATAACAATTATTTTTATTACCGTATCAAACTATAAGATCAACTATAAAAAAAAATAAGTATTATATACTGAATGTTTTCAATTCATTAAACGACAACAACAAATGAATAATGCATTATGCAATATCAATCGTAAATTATAAATACATAAAGTCAAAGACTACAAACGTAACTTTTTTATTAAAGAGAGGCGAGTAAAGGATACTAAACATACAGCCATCTCGCGAGTTTATGAGTAGTTAACTCTTTAACCGGCAGCACTCTTATAATTCAGGCACATTCAACTAAATGCAAATAATTGTATGGCTTATACCAAAACAGAAAAATCGAATGTATTTTAAGGGTATATATATTAGTGAATCGACACAGTACTTCATATGATTTAAAAAATCGATATTTTCTGCTCGAAAAATCGATTCTTCGATTAATGATCTAATCACTATTTCACAGCAAGTTAAAACATTCCTATTCAAGTTAATTTAAACTTTATAAAAGCATCG
Source organism: Pieris macdunnoughi (assembly GCA_905332375.1). Lineage (NCBI taxonomy): Eukaryota > Metazoa > Arthropoda > Insecta > Lepidoptera > Pieridae > Pieris > Pieris macdunnoughi. The sequence goes on from CAJOBZ010000007.1 coordinate 3,320,095, forward strand.
AATTAATCAATCTATTGATGACCAAACTTTGCTACATTAAAGGAATTTCTAACTACCTGAAACCAGGATTCGGATTTGCATTGCTAAACTTATTTACCCTGCAACGGTAAATGAAAGCTTAAGGTAAAATGTTAATTCTTAATTAAAAAACTTTTCCAGCCTCGGAAAATCTTTTCCAACGTATTTAATTCTTTTTATTTTGACTACATTTTGGCTTTTTATTTCAGGTATAACATTTAATTACAGATTACATATATTTAATAACGACAGCAGACGCCTGATTAAAGGGAATTTTCTAATCATCACGATTGCTCTGTGAATATTATCTCAATAACTGACTAGCTAACAAAGTTCCGATTTCAATAATTACCACCTTTAACGATAAAACCGATACGATGCAGCTCTTTCAATATTGTTAATAATAATTTACTAATATTTTACTATGTAACAAGAGAAGTTTAATAGAATAGGAAAAGAATAGACAAAGTAATTAATAGAATAGAATCGATTCATTCTACCATGACCAGTGCCCGTACTCTGTAACTCTTTGTGACCAAAAATGAAGTAAATTGGCAAAATCAAAATCGCTTGTATTGGAAACAGACGATACGTTCGTCTGTTTCCAATACAAGTTAGGCATGTCGCAAGTTAGGCATCGATGGCGCATTTCTTTAGCGTGTTTTTTTATTGTATTGGGAAAGGTGTGTTTGAGGATCAGAGGACAACAGTGCAACGTGCCTTCATAGTACTATTAATACACCATTCGTAAGACAACCAAGTATGGCGATACTCAATACTCCATTGTTTCCTATAGCGCAGGAAGTCTTCCGTATTCGGCTATGCAATTTGGCACACGATGAATACAAAATCTGGTAACCTTTGTATTGAAATTAGGTTCGGTGTATTGTTATATCGTTTCCAATAATATTATGGAGGTCTGATCAATTTCCTATTACTTGGATACAATATGATATTGAAATCAAGGAGGTTTTTGAAATATTATTTTCATATTTGTACACAAAGGTTTTGTTTGATGATGTTTTTAAAGGTTTTTTGGTTAGTTGACTGCGTGTGTCGGGTCTATTAAGAAAATTAAATGACCACGAATCATACAGAAATGAGGGGCGATGACCTATTTTTTTTTAATATTTATTTTCGGAAGATACTTTGGATGTGAGAATGTTTAATGACATTAATTTTAGTGTCATACGAATTTGATGTCAATTAATTTTAAATTTAATTGCAAGACCTGGAGCCGACATTTGCGAGATTTACAGCATGCCGCTATATATAATGCCATCGGCATCTATTTTAACTTGTGCCTTTAAAAAAAATAGAAAAAATGTGAGGTAATAAAACTATGTAGCTCGTTATTTACTCGAACATGCTAACGGCTTTCATACCGTATTGCAGTAACATTACTGTTACATACTATTACTAGTATAAACATAAAAACTGTTCCTAAAAACTAAGTTCCCAGTGTAATTCAAGTAACAATGCAAGGTTTCGTGGTTACAAATAGAGCGGTTAACAGACGAATATTATTATTAACTAACTAATTAATCATTGACTTGAAAAGTGTTTCTTTTTTTTATCTTTATAACATACTTAAATTTACTTAAACGCCTAGTAATTACGATTTACTGATATATTAGGTCCTTACATATGAAATTGGCGTTTTGTATGGGAGGAACAAAAAGTCGAATATTTTTAAATATAATATATTTAATTAATCAAAGTATGAACCATTGTTTTCTGTGCACTTCTGCCATCTCATAGGTAGTTCATTGATCCCTTTACTAAAAAAACCAGTCGGACGGGAATCAATAAAATCTGTGAAGGCAATTTGGACTGCCCCATCAGAGTTAAACTTTTTCCCTTGCAAGAAGTTGTCCAAATTTCGAAAAAAATGGTAATCTGTTGGAGCAAGGTCCGGGGAGTACGGAAGATGTCTTAGACATTCCAATTTGGTAGCCGTCTGTTGTGCAGTGTGTGGTCTAGCGTTGTCGTGAAGTAGCAGTGGCGTGGATCAGCCTAGGTTGTTTAGTCGCTAGCTTTTCCATCATGGTTTGCAATTGCTGACAATAGACATCAGCCGTAATAGTCTGGCCAAATTTGAGAAAACTGCAATGAACAATACCGGCACTAGTCCACCAAACGCTTACAAGTAACTTTTTTGGGGTTAATTTTCGCTTGGGGCAGGATTTGGCTGGCTGGCCAGGATCCAACCATTGAGCTGAGCGCTTCCGATTATCGTAAAGAATCCATTTTTAATCACAGGTAATGATTCGGTTTAAAATACCTTTATTATTGTGCCGGTTCAGTAATGTAACGCAGCAGTCGACGCGCGTTTGCCGGTTTGCTTCAGTCAATTCGTGAGGTACCCATCTTTCAAGCTTTTTAATCTTCCCAATTTGCTTCAAGTGAATTAAAACAGTTTTATCACTAATACCGCAGCCTGCAGCGAACTCGGACGTGGTTTGCGATGGATCCGCTTCCACAATAGCCTTCAATACTTCATTATCAACTTGGGTCTCAGGCCGTCCACGGGGCTTGTTCTGCAGGTCGAAATTTCCAGAACGAAAACGTTGGAACCAAAAACGAACTGTGTTTTCTTTTGCAACATGACCGCCATACACATCATTCACACTTCGAGTCGTTGCCGCAGCACTAGTGCCACGGCGGAACTCGTACTCGTAAATAATGCGATACTTTAAGTATTCCATTTTGTAAAATGAGTGACGCAAACAGAAAAAAACAGAAGAAAACAACAAATGAATGACGGTCATCGAAGCACAAGTACATGAGTAAATAGCTGTACAAATTTGAATTTGGAATTCCTTACCAAAGAGGAGAACATCGTGATTAAAGTGGCCAGTACGAAATACGCCAATTTCATATGTAAGGACCTAATATAAGACATGTTTCACTGCTCTAAACAATGTTATAAGCTTTCGCACTAACCCGGTAACTTAAAATGTATGTTTTTGGGCGGATAAAGCCTCCCACATCTTGAACGAAGTTGAAAATTACTTTGTCGGTTTTCCTTTTTCAAAACTTCAACATTTGATGAGGTATTGTTGGCTGAATAATGTAAGCAATTATTCGCCAGAAGAAAGTTTGAGCACGTGATGTTTTTAAGAGCTTCGGAAAGGCGGAAAGTACTGTTCTGGATATTCCACTTCAGATGTTCTATGGCTTCAGGCTTAATGTGTGTGTAAATATTTCTTATTAGGTTCATTTTTGCTTTTAAAAATAATGTTCCTACGTAAATATTATTTTTTACGTACTTTAATATTATTAAGTCTATGATACCCAGCGAAAACCATTTCTAGCTAGAAAAACTAGATTATATTCTAGGACGATTTCAAGACCAATTTTTTTATTAAATTAAATATATACCTTGATACTTCTTAGCGTTAAGTGTGACGTGCTCCCGTGTGAAAAAACGTATTGGATTTGACATGTCGGATACATATTTAGCGCTCACACTGAATATATATCACCTTAACTGTAACACGTTAATTATGTAAACGTGGCATAATAGCATTTGTGCCATAATTGTGAAAAATATTATTTATGACACGAATAATAAATTTTGTCTTTTCTTTTTAATTAAAAAATTAATAATAGGGACCAAATTTACTCTTAATTTGAATAAATTACTATATTCATTTACTGGGTGCGGCATTGATCGTCATTTTGTGCCAATAAATTATGTTTACTTTTGGCGTTTCTTAAGGCTATGTTCAGATGGCAAAAACTTGACGCGCGTTTTTCAAATCGCGCGACTAGACATTGTGGTATTTTTCATACAACTGTTCACATGAGCGCGCGTCAACGGCGTTAACGCGCGCTCAGAGAAAAAAGTCTCTGGACGCAGGTGGATCGCGCGTTGACGCGCGCTTTGATGTTTAATGTAATGTCCGTTTGTGTTCAGATGAGCGCGCGCTTTCATCGCGATCGCATGTAATTTTGTTAATTTTCGTAATTATATTTTGTTCTCGCATTTAAAATGAGTGAAATTGAAGATATTGACATCGACTTACTAATCGATGAAGTAGAAAAAAAGGCCAGCAAGTTGAATATAGCAAATTTGTATAAAAAAAATAATATAATTTGTATTTTTTTCTAAATTGGATGACCCAATGTGTACTTTTCTTTTTCTATATTTTTCTTTATAATATAACCACAAAATAATAGCCTCTTCCACTCCATTTTCTACGTTCTACCGAACTAGACTGACGAGTACTCTCGCAACGCGCGTTAGCGCTCATCATCTGAAGCTCATCAAATTTGATGCGGTTGACGTGCGTTAACGCGCTTAATGTGAAATAGCCTTTAGGAATATTTTTGTTACAGGTATGAAAACACGAAGTTGAGTTGGAGTAAGTTAGTAGCGTATAAGATTATTTTACTATTAGGTACATTTTTTCCTGTAATTTACATACCGTAAGATATTTTAGGGAGTTAATTAAAGTTGAAATTGTATGTCAATTGTGATTCGGACCATTTTTGTTCACAGCATAAAATCGATTAATGCAAATTTTTCGGTCTGATTTTATCAATACAGCTTCAAAATGCCCTTATTTTTTGGTCATAAATCTCGTTTCCCATAATCGAGGTATAGAAAAACTTTGAAGTTATTGTAGTAACTTCTGATTTATATTTCCTGTCTATTACATTATATAATAGCATACAATTGATAACTCTCAAACTACCCAAAAAGCCATGGGACAGATAAACTGTTAAATGTTCTTCTTCCTTTATATATTAAATATATATATTATAATGCTCAATGGATCTTAGAATTTATTATATATATATTATATTTTTTGTTTTTGTTTTATTTTTTTGTATAAATAGGTAAAAACTGTGCGTTATGTGTATGTTTGAATGTGTATTCCGTTTTTAGCTTTTGTGTATAATGTAATTGTTTGGATATTGTTTAGTGAGTAGCTGTAGGAAAACTGGTGAGCAAATAAATAAAAAAACTATAATATAGGCAGAATCGTCTGTGAACTTTTGTTTTTAAGTGTTTACAAACGCATAAAATCACTGACTATTGAAATTCTTTATTTAAATTAAATTCAACACAATAAACGTTGTTAATCTTTACCTACTTCATTGTATGGTTCTTAAGATATTTTGTTAATTAGCAAAGCTTAAATTTTCCGTAGGAATGAAAGCTCGAGCTTAAGCCTATCTTTGATCTTCATAAGGATTCACCCTCTTCTTATCTATTCTATTTTTGAATTTTTGATGAAGATTTACTTTACCCAAATTTGATTTAAATACGGCTTACATAGCTATACGTATAAAAATATAGAAAATATATATTAGTATAAGTAATAAAAAGTAGTAAATAGTCTAAAATGTATTGCCTATCGCATTGAAACAAAACTCCAGAAAACTTTCTTAATTTAAATAATATCGCGGGAAGGGGCTACAATTGCGTATTCCATTTGTATTGATTTAATCTTTATACATTTTCAATTAAAGCGTCAGTATCGTTTCGTTACTATTCCCTTTAAACACTTGACAGGCCCTCAGGTGCGCTAAGTGATAGATCATGTTGACTGTTCTCCATTATCTTAAGAGCTTGTCCAATTTACACTTAATCGTTTTCTGTAATATATTGTTAGGCTCATTGTAGAGTAATTAATGTTCAATAGTCATTTATAGAAGATACTTACAATATTTGTTTATGGCCCATATCATATTAGTCTTGTTTCTGTTATGTATTTTGGTTGTTTGGGGACAATAAAAAAATGTAAGGCATTTGGCACATCTTATATTTATAAAGCGCGCGGTTCCTTATCTGGTGGGCGTTCAAATCTGGCCAAACAACGGGTTTAACACCGCGCACTTAAATATGTATATGTGTCCATAACACTCGTTCGAATGTAGCGGATTTCACCCGTATGCTATACAAGATAATACCACAAAGTTTGCCTATAACAAATATATGACAAATATGTATAGAAAAATAAAATCAATGCACGAAAATGTGTCTACCCCATACCCTATGATAAACGGGACTTTTTACATTTCTCGTAGAGGTATTTCGAGAACCTCTGAAGTCTGGGCCTCAGATTTCCTAATGTTTCATGATAATTTATTTTTCTTAACAGGGAAATAGGTGAGCTGGTCCGACATACGTCATCGAATTTTAGGGCCTAAGGCATGGCGGTTTCCTCACGATGTTTTCGTTCTCCATACGAGCGAGTGTAAATGCTTACATAGACAGATAGTCCATTGGTGCACAGCCGGGGTTCGAACGGGAAATCTCAGGGATGTGAGTCGCTGAAACCATTACGCCGACACTGCGCGTAGTCTCAGTATAACATAGAGAACTTAATAAAATGATATGGTTATTAAAAGGCCGACCACACATCGACTATGCATTACTTGTAATCATTGAATAACTATTACGTTATTGAATGATTAAATCAAGTTAACAGTTGAGTACTCAGGTCAGGCGAGGCTAATATGTTGTTTTAAAAGTTGAACAAAAATGTAATACGTAGACATACTGTTTCATTAGATAATAATTGTCAGTTCTTAAAACAATCAGCATCCGCTACTATGATATCTAGTATCTAAGTATGATAGCTACAATACAAGAGCAAAATCCATGAACAATTCTAAACATGTTCGCATCGATCGCCGACAGAAACACAAACTGGAATTAAAACAACAAAGCGCAAGTGTTTTCTTTTTCCTGCCATTTTCATTCAATTTGCGGTTGCCTAGAAAACATAGTCGACGTACATTTTAATTATAAAAGTAATTTGATGGTCTTAGCTGTACGGACTCCGTTCAGAATTCAAACATTTAATTTCGCCTGCGGTCAGCAATGTGGCCTCTTTGATCGTCATATTTACCTGTGGTAATGTTTTGACATTTCCACTGTATTATGCTTTAAATTGAATTTCGCTTTCATTCATCTGTCGGTGAATGGCAGTGGAGCAGAATGGTAAATTAACTTTTAAATTACTTAGTAGTCTGTGCTTCAGACGCTGGCGGTCCTGGTTATAATAATAATAATACAGTGTAAACTCTTTATAACGTAAAAATGAGTTAAATTTGTTTGGTTTAACACAACACCCATACATTACTTCACTCTTTATAACGTAATAGCCATTCTGTATTACGAAGAAATATTTACATATTTAGACATCGACAACAAACTTAAGTGTAATTATTTTTATAATCAGATTACAAAACTAACCTATTGAGGTGCCAAAATTTCTAAAAAAGACACCTGAGGTCATAAACAGCCTTTGTTATTCTTAATTGCATTAACACGTGTGCCATTATTTTTAGATTACATTGCCTCTAGGACATTTTGTCTCAGTTACTAAATGCACCATCGTCACCTATCTATTACATATATATAATAATAATCTAATAGTAGTATTTATAGCAATATAAATTATTGTAATTGTTTAAATTTGATTTTTCTACTCTTCACTAGGTATAACGAGATCTCTCGATAACGAAAAAAATTGTCGGTCCTTTGAAATTCGTTTAAAGTGTTTACACTTTAAAAATATAATATAAAGCATTTATTTCTGTAATTACGTATACTAGTACATAAAAATGTAAAGTACTAATACATTAACACTTTAAAAAACTGTTACACAGCTTGTCCTTGGACATATGCCTCCTCTAAGAGGCTTCCACTCTTCTCTGTTTTAGCATTACGTAGCCACATAGGGCCAGCTGCTCTTCGTACATCATCTTCCCATCCTTTATTTTGTCTTCCTCGTTTTCTTTTGTCACAGCGAGGAATTTATTTTCTATTAACTACACAGATAGATAAAACAATTAGTGCACGGAGGTTCAAAGACACGATCCTAGAGTTTATCGGGTCGCGCTTCTAGGCACTTGGCTAACATTTCTCAGGATCTATAAAGTATACTAAAATATACACTACTATTATTTTATAATATGGGTAAAATATACCTGCATTTTTGTGAACAAAATATGTTTTTTTTTTGTACATCAAGCATTGGTTTAAAAAAAGCCTTAATACCTTTCAGCAGGTTTGAACGGAATTACGTCGTCTCTTCCATTAGTGTAGTCCATTAAATAGGGGTTTAACCATGGTTTAACGTAATCGCTTGTTAGGAAACCGCTCAGCACTTAACCCACGTTTGCAATGTTTACCTACTTACGTGCGTTGATAAGAGAATCGAACTATGTACGAATATAAATATGGAAACAAAATTGTTGTTACATATAACAAATTATTATTAAATAATTTGTATCTTATAAGCGTTGTATAAATATTGTTTACGAATTTTTTTTTATAGAACAGAGGGCTAACGGGCAGGAGGCTCACCTGTTCAGTGATACCGCCGCCCATTGACACTCTCAATGCCAGAGGGCTTGCGAGTGCGTTGCCGGCCTTTTAAGAATTGGTACGCTCTTTTCTTGAAGGGCCCTAAGCCGAATTAGTTCGGAAATACTTATAATGTATTAAATACTTATATCAATGGTGCAACGCCGGAATCGAACAACGTCTAGCCAACACTGTTCTCTTCTTTCTAAATAACGCGTTAATCTTTTACACTATTAATAGTCAAAGCAGAAAGAAATCGCTGAATCACGACCTTTCTTAAGATATTATACATAAGACCACACAAAGCATGAATAATATCTGCATAATTCCATCTTTCACTTGAGCTTCGTCATTAGAATTGTGTACCGTTTTAATATGTCAACGCAAATAAACAAGAAATAAACAAAGTTCAATGTTTATGACTTGCCATCAAAAGCACCATCAATATGATGAGCTGTTTTATGGGACACAACATGAAGCATGTAATAAAGTTAATTTATGTTTGACGCCATACTGTTAAATATAGCAAGAGAGCTATTAATTCGGCAAAAGTTTTTATAAACGTGATTGTATGGGAATGGTGGAAGGTAAGTTCTTAAACGAAAAGAAATTGGAATCCAGGGGCTTGACTGATGGGGTTTTTTGTGTACTAAGGTCAGGTCACGAATATATTTAATTGATGTACCAATTGATATTTTTTTTTACGTTTCCGTTTAATAAAATTTTATTTACAATCAAGTATATAATATGTAATAATTACAAATTTAAAATATTAATTAAATTAAATTAATTTTAATTGATTAGATCTGATTCTAAAACAAATTCAAGATTGATTTTACGCTAGCAGAAGCTTAGCAGATTTTAGGTACAGAAACTATTTCATATGAAATATGTACTTTTAAATTTTATCGATTATAAATACAATTTTCTCTAATAGTGAATTAATGTTCACTTATTTATTACCAACCTATCAATGAATATAATTACGCTGTGTCAAAACGCGAACTGTCAAGTGCGTGAAGTTTAAATAGGACATAGGTCTTTGATCTCACTACCGAGAACAGTACAGCCTTGCGATTCCGTAACTCACTTTTCGAACTCACACAGCGGGTTTCGAAAAGTGAGTTACAGAATCGCAAGGCTGAACAGAACCACAGAATCTTCTATAAAAATGAACGCAATTATTATTAAATATTTATTTGTAGAACGACACAGATACAAAGATTTACGTTTTATTACAAAGTTTTATTTAAAGTTAAGTTTTTTCTATCGACAACAGTCTGTAAGAAAGAAAAATAGAACGATCACAAGATATGAAACTATTATAATGAGCTTCCTTGTTTCCTTCGTTACCCGTGCGTAATTACAACTTAGGAATTCTGCGGATACAACCCAGAGTTTGGCTTTGTGGCTAATATTAATAAGCTACGTTAATTAGCTAATTTACTTAAGGTTGCACACTGATAACGCTATATTTATGTAACAACAGACAAAAATATATAATAGGAAACATGGAATTGTGACGGTTAAATACTTCGTTATTTTTTAGGATCAGTAGGATACTTATTTGTTATTCTTTCACCAGCTATCTTATGTAAGTAAGACTTTGTGTCCAACTGAGAAATCTCTATAAACGTTGTGATTATGTTGATCATATCGCGAAATAAAAGAGCGTACCAATTATTAAAAGGCCGGCAACGCACTCGCGAGCCCTCTGGTATTGAGAGTGTCCATGGGCGGCGGTATCACTTAACATCAAATGAGCCTCCTGCCCGTTTGCCCCCTGTTCTATAAAAAAAGCTGTGGAAAACGTTTATTACATCCTCTCTTACATTACTTAAGTTTATTGTGACATGTGTTATTTAGACCTAAACAGAATTTTATTAAAGTTATGAATACGTATATTATAAGTAGCCATAGCTTTCCTACTAAATCGAATAAAAAAATCTTCCTTTACGAATAGGCACAAAATATAATTCTTTATAACGCGACTCCAATATTGGCTTAAATAAATTTTTATCGCATCTATTTAAAAAGGTTAGTTGGTTTTCTGAAAACAACTAAAATTGGTTTTAGTCTCCGGGGATTAAAAGTGATTTGAATTTTGAATGTAATTGTTCTGGCTGTCAAAATATAATCCGTGTGCGCATGAAATTATAACATAAATGTTTTGCAAAAGTTTAATACGCCAAACGCTCTTTTGATTAAAAAAATATCTTGCCTTTTATGTTGTGGTTTGCTTTTTGCAAACAATCTCTACTATCATAATTATTTTATAGAAATCAAATCAATATCGGCGAATAATGAAAGGTCTCTTACTTGTATAATTGTTCTGTGTTAAATTTGAATACCGAATGAGCTGTAGGAATACGAAGAAATGAACAGAGCTTGGAAAGACACTACGTAGACATGCCATAGAATTTTACAGGCCGTCAACGTTTAAATGTAAATTTAAGTATGAAATGACGTCAGCCGTTTAGAATATGCTGGCTATCCTACGGTAGCCATGGAGTTACTGTTTATGGTTTCATTTGCATATGGGCCGTTATGTGTCATTGTACTTATTGTTTTGCTTTGGGTGTCATGTTATGGTGATGATATAACTGATAGAGATGCGAGAGATGACCAATTCTCAACTTTCATACTTTATTAATTATTATTTTTATTTATTAATAAATAATGAATTGAACTATTTGTAATTAAAATATATACATTATTATAGTTAATAAGTGAAATGTTTACCATGAAAATTAAACGTAAACAATTTCACTATAAGATTTTTTTACCCTCCTTTCAATAAGGATTTCGTCACTCCCACTCTTACTATAAAGCATTTAAATAGAATCACTTTTTCATAATTATTATCATGTATTTATTAATATAGAACATTCTTAAACTTTTATATATTTAAGGATTTCATGCTTGGAATAAAAGCTTTCGTATCCGATTAAAATGTTTTACAAAGAATCTATGAATGGATTGCCTTATATCTTGTGTGATTTAGTTTTAATTTACAACTTTCATGTTTATATTTCATAGTTTTCTTAAGTATGCATTCAAAATAAATCAGATTTTAGAATTATAATTATAAAAACAACTCTTCAAGGTCGTTAGTTCATGCTTAAGTGTCTTGGCCAGCAGGGTAGACTATATTCTGTCTCCACTGGGTTCGGACCAGCGCCTTTCCGATTCCGCTATAGAGTTTTGAATACGATGAGTCTTTCAATTGGTCTATTTTAATGAACAACTGCGCGATCTTTTACATTCTGTACCACAATCAGTCTTTTCTCATCGCCTTTGGTAATTTTATCGAATTAGGAGATGATGCGTTGTCGTATATATAGTAGACTGATATTGGTGTGCTTCGTATTCTACGGTATTCTTAGCATACAAGAAAACAAATGAAAACTCTTCTTTAGTTTAATTTAGTTGATTTAATAATTTGCACTGGCGAGCTGACATCCTCCGCACTCATCCGTCTAATAAACTTTCATGTTCCAGCCAAGTATCTCCATCATAATACATTTGATTTAACTAACATGCGTATAGGCAGCGGCACGTAAGTCTAGCGCTGGCCGATACGTGGAGGGGATTGCTGCGCATGTGTACTGTCGCGCGGGGGACAGAATGCGACTGGAGAGCCAATCGAAACTCTTCAATCCGCTGGCCCCCCTCAGGTACCTTATTTTTTACTTCTGCGCAATAACGGTCAGCGCTGGATTTTCGTGCCGCTACTTGTACTAACATTGGGTTTCGGTAATTCCTATAACACTCACTTTTTCAGTTTTGATGTATTCATACTTACGGCAAGGTATTTTTTTATATATTTTTATTTAATTTTAATCAGAAAAAAAATCTGAAATTTGTGAAACAATTCAAGGAAAGTTTTATCATTGCTTGCATATATTTTTCATTATGTATCTTGTATTTGTGATGTGTCTGTCATGTTTCCATAAATAAAAAATAATATAATTATTACCCATTAATATCCGATAATATATTTAAAATCAACTGTCATTAGACTATTAGAATATGAATGAAGGAAATGTATATTTAATGTTTTTTATTACTTTTGCATCCTTAAAAATGACTTGTATATTCCTCAAAATAAGTAATTGTATTAAAGGCGTAACAATTTCCATTACATGGCTCACTTAATGAATTATTTGAATTTAACTTGCCACCTGAGCTTGCATAAGCCAATTGTTAATCCATGTGGTATTAACCGAATCCGCTAAAATGTTTTCAAATATTTCATTAAAATTCTGAAAGTTTCGTTGTGATTAAATGAAATACACTATGGTTCCATATATACAATATATTTAAGTACTTGATGAATTTATTAATATTAAGAATGAAACGACATCGTGTCTTTATAATTACACACCCGGTGCAAAGTTTAAAATTTAAAAATAGAACTGTCCATGCATTTGTATGAATTCTGAATACATATTTCCTATTCACATTTGAAACACTTCAATATCAAATACGACATTTGAATTTACGAAGCGTATGTTCGCCTTTTCTGCGAATAGCATAGGTATTGTGTCATTTTTCACTTTAGTATTTCATAGGCTATTTGTATTTATAAAACCATTAATTCCATGTTTTGTCTATCATCGATTATTTGATTTGCCAGACAGGCCGTCACTAATGTAATAAATACTTTTTATATTACTTTAATTCTACTGTAATCTATTAAAGCTATAACTATAGCTTACGCTCTTCCGAAAACTATATCCTTGAAATCCCGTGTCATAACTCCTCCTTTCTTTGCGAGTCCTTTAAGGTCTCTACAGTTAGGCTATGGAATTCACTTCCAGTCCCTATTCCCTTAGCTTCTTCTCTATCTTCCTTTAAATTTCTTCTGTACAAACATTACCTGTCCACATCGTATCCGTAACTTTAATAATACCTACTAACTGACGTGAGACTGATCTTAAATTAAATTATTATGATTCATGTGCACTTTTTATTATTATTTTTTTCATGTATCCTTTATTAGTTTAGTTTCTTTTTCTTAACAACTATATGTAATACATGTATTTTTGGACTTCTTGCCTACCTTATGTAATTTAATACATTTTTTTTCTTTTCTCATAGTGGTTGCCTGGAAGAGATCGCTCGAAAGCGATAAGGCCGCCAGTTGCCTTTCCTTTACGTGTAATTAATTATGTTAATTTTTTTTTATAAAGCAACAAAGTGTGAATAAATAGAATAAATAAAGCTAATCAACAATTATAGTCTAACATTATTTTTTTTTACATATTTTAAAGTCCTCTCACTAGGGTATTTAAAGAGCTGTCTTATTAGGCTTTTCAGTTTAATTAGCACTGTATGGTTGCTAAAACTACTACCTTCAAAGGCTTGGTCCTTTTGAGTCTAAGTTACCAACCCCGTGGTGTCGTGGTGAAGAAGTCTCTGTTGATAAGATCTTAATTTCTTCATCGACGCTATCCGCGTTTGAGTCGCAGTTTAGAACATTGCGTATTGAGTATTTATTATGTCTACTGTGTATTGGATTTTTTTATATAATAGGGGGGCAAACGAGCATACGGGACGCCCTTAAAGGGCAGGAATCGCCCATGGAAAGCCAGTACACTATAGAGAGTATAACTTTGAATAGTTGGAGGTATCTCTCAGGGAAAACCCCAACCGGGAGTTGATTCCACTGTGGAAAAGAAATAGGAGTACATTATTTTCTTTTAAATTGGAATCCTCTTTTATCCATTAAAGAAGTTTTATTTAAATTCGTAACCTCTATCTACGGTGTCTTTGAAAAATGTATTCACTTTTAAACGTGGATTTTCTCGCAAGACTAGTCTGCGGTACTTAAGAAGTCGGTTTTCTACCTTTTATTTTCTAAAAGTAATGATTAACAACCTATCTAAAATAGTATTATTATTAGTAAAACATTAGTAGCAGACAAAAGAGAACTCGAGATGTTTAAATGTCTTCATTGATTCAAAAATATACTTGCGCAGAATGTTCCAACACGTATTTATTTATTTATTTACACTTCGTTACATTTAACATACATATAAAAACATACATTATTAGGCGCGGTCTTAGAGCGAGGTAGGCAACTCTAGTAAAATAAAAAAGGACACACCTACTGGGGGTAGATAGGTACAAAAATAATAAACAAAATCATAAAATTACATGTAAAACTAGAGATATATTAACTAAAACTAAACTAAAATGTATTAATAATATTAATAAAGCTGTAAAAGGGTTAATATGCCATAATTAATATAATGTTGAAGAAATAATCTTACTTTCAGCTGCCAGTTAAAATACGAGTTTTTGTGTTTATAAAATAAAAAATAATAATGATAATAATATTAATAATTGCTAGTGAGTCATTATTATTATCGACCATTGAATAGTCGTTAATTTATAGATCTAGCAACATTGACTAATTAAATACACCATTCATATTAACGATTTTGAATTATTAACTTTGAAATGCTCACTCACATCATGCTTTATTTAAAAAAAAAAGTAATTTTCAAGACAATGACCACTACCAACGAATATTTCTAATATATAACAACTATAATACATGGGTTTAACTTAGGAAGGTAACATCAATCTTAACCCGTCCTGATTGCAGGTGGATGAGATTTGAGCACAATCAGATCCTAATGGATTGGGCCGAATAACGATTTATAACATTGAGAACCGTTCAATAGCTGAACAAACATTTCAAACATCCTTTTAAGGCACTTTAAAGTAATTGAATGTTCTTGAAATCATGGAATTAATTTTACAAATAATGGTACCATTGACATTTAATTTCTTGTGCCATCGTCCATCAAAGCCTTTTAAAATAAATGATTTAAATTCCGAAACTCTGTCATATTTGTATATCTGCAGCTTTCAGATATTTCATCACTCCAGGATATCTCGGGGTTCGGATTACGCCATTTGGCACCCTACTAAATACTTTCCACTGTTCTCTATCTTTTACGAAATATCTCCTCCACTGTAGCCTCGGCTCGTTAGTTTCCGCTCGAACTTCCATCTCTTCGATTTTCAGACTTCTTCTTCAGCTTTTCCGTCTCTAGGCCACCACTCCGTGCACGATCTGGCGTTCCATTTTTCATGCGATTTCCGTAGCAGGTTTTGACCCGCACCATCTCCACTTCATTTGGGACCATCTTCCCACTGAGAATGTCTGTACACAACTGATTCTAGGGTCCTTCATGAACTGAATGTATTTGTTTATCTAAAATTCTTGCATGTCCTCCGGCATTGCTTGTGTCCATGGCTGCTTTGGCAGTGTGCTAACTTAACCCTCAGCTGAGCCCGATAGTGCCCTAGTTCTCATACAAAAGAAGGCAGGCTTAGGATCGCGGAGTGTGTTGAACGAATTTTCTCTTGTCTTTTTGAAACAAAAAGCTGTTGTTAATCAACGATATCTTCTCAATGTGACCAATAGTAACTTTTTCCATCCATTTGCTATTATTCCATGATCTCTTTGGTAAAGATAATATAGTTAAATAAATCACTTTAAAATAAAACAGTAATAAAGTACTCTTAAGATTCTAGAGGTTGAATATTAAGTTTATTTCGTAAATGTACTAAAATTGATAATACCGATTTCGTTCTACTTGTAGTATCATCTTTACACGCCTACTTACTCTACTTTCGAGAGAAATTTCTTGTAAGCCTAAATAGTATCATTTCTCAAAATATGAGGGTTCTCTACAATATTAGATACAATCACAACTGTCGACCTTGTCAGTTAATCGAGAGTAAATGAATTTTAGTTTTATCCAACTATATATAGTCCAAGATTCAGTGGGCCTATTCTAGTTTTCGGAATATACCGTCGTTTCAAGCACGGCATAAAAGCTATTCTTAGGAGAATTTAATGGCGTCCGTCAGTCTGATCATCTGTTTCTGTCATTTTACAAATGTGTTTCTGTGTTTTAATTTCGGGAAGTCATAAATTAATATTCTGGCATTGTATTGCAGTTTAAGCAATTTATTATTTATTTATGTATGTTTAGTTTTTTCACTTCTATAATATTTGAATGAAATTCTAAGCTTTCCCAACAGAAGTTCCTTTTTGACGCTAGCCTCAAACAGCAACAAATTAGAGCTTTATATAGTTGCATGTCGTTGGACACCTGTTAAAAGCTACCTTCTCAGCACTATAATACGGCAAGATTCGAGTTGACATGCATGTAAAGCCTTACACTGTCCGTTGTAGAACAACGATTTACAGTTTCCGAGTTGTATTTTACCTTCAGCTCAGTTTCATCTTTGGTACTCGAGGCGAATTGTTATTTCACCCTAGCGAAATATCATATAATTTTACAGAAAACCACGAAGGCTTTACGGCTCGAGATTATATAACGGAACTTGATTTTCTATTGTTAGACTTTTGGTCAGATTGAAGTTTGGTCGAATTGGCCCCAAGTCGGTTAGTGAAACGTACATTGCAATTTCCTACAACTCAGCGTTCCTGAAGCTGTTATTGCCGAGCACTTCCACTATTTGGGACCAGTTTCACATAACACTTCTGAACCAAATCGTAATTAGACCGGATTTGCCTTCAACAATCCGAATGTACCGGTTAACTCTCCCCAAAAAGGCCTGCAGACGTAAAACTCCAGTAAAACCGTCCGGCATTGAGAGTGTCCATCTGCGAGAAGTGTCAGTTAACATCAGATGAGCCCGTTATGCCCCCTTTGTTCTATACGAAAAACTCGGTTTTAGTTCGGGGTTGTAGTGTTTGAAATGTTTATTTTATTTATGTTTGAAACAAAAGGCATTGTCGGGAAGAAACGCTTTTGAATGTAGAAAGACCACATGAGTAACATTTTTAATTCATTCAATAAATCATCTGGTATCATTTACCAAGAGTTGTTTCGTAAGAGATAATTTAATTAAATAAATCAATGTTAAAAATAAAACACTACTAAAAGTACTTTAACATCGTGAAAGTTGTATAATACATTGCGTAAATTTATCAAAATTACTATAAACCGATTTCAGTCTAAATCAAACATCATCTTTGCACCAAACTTTTTCGAGAGAAATTTCTTGTAAGGCTAAATAGACCATACACCCAAAACATTTCAATTTCCCATAATATTATCCTCTGCAAACGGGTCAAATGACAACCGTGCTTCTTAAATCGGTTAGTGTAAATGTACATTGTTTAAATTTGCTAAATCTAAACCTGTTCACTTCTTTACTACTCGCTTTCTATTTTACTAATTTCACAAAAACTGCAAGAATCCTAATGGTAAATAAAACATGAATTTGCTTTCGACATTCCTTCGTATGATTAACTGTTCTCAAATTATGGTTACTTGAAGAAAAATAAATATTTAGTAGAACCGTACTGGAAAACGTGAAATATTTGATTGATAGTCAGGTTATTTTAAACGAATTGAATATGCCTTTAAGTACTTAAGTAAATACTCCAGCTTTTTGTATCGGTGTTGGACTTTTCAAAAGCGTAATGGCGAACGATGTTACTCTTGCATTACCTAATAACTGAACTTTGTGCGAAAAAAGAAAAATTACTACGTAGCGCTGTCTGTCTATGGACAAACTGACCCCTTGAAAAGATTAGTAAGAAATTTTGATTTCGTATATATTCTTCAATTTGAAGCTAGGAGAATATCTAAAACATTAATTGACCCTTTTAAATTCATTTGAAACTTAGGGACTTATAATCCGCCTGACAACTAGCGCCTCTCGTAGTTTTGTCAAGTCGTGTACATATTTTTGTTATTAATTCGATTTTAGGTATATGCGTCCTAGGGTTTCTTAACCATCGCAGCAATCAGTCGATTGCTTGATTTTTACGAGTCAAAACAATTCCACTTCAGTCATGCTATCACTATTGGTCTAACCTAACTTGTAAGATTAATAATGCAGTAAAGTGTATAAATAAAACCTATTGAAGGTTTCTTACCTCCTACCTGAGGGCCGCTAGCCCCTAAGTCCCAAACCCAAAGTTGCCGATGAGATTGGCCGGCCACAAGCACTAATAACACGTTGAATTGTAAAAACCTCCTTCGAGCTGTTATCAGTCAGAAAATTAAAAGCAAACTTGAAATACTGATAAATGTATGGAGGTTTTTTACACGCTTTATATTAGCTTCATCTGTATGTATGTATGTATGTATGTATGTATGTATGTATGTATGTATATATGTATGTATGTAACCGACTCCTTCGGACTCGATTTTGACCCACTTTAAACGGACAAACTTTGTACACTTATAAAGAATCAGCGACAATATAATAATTTCATAGGTTTATCTCGAAAAAACAATGAAATTTTTTTAAAGTCCACAAAGCAATACGATTAAATTGAGACAACACGTATTGCTGCTAGGACTAAAAAGTGGAAAATAAATATTAAAGATAAGAATATTTTAATTATTTAGTGGAACCATGCTAAAGCTTAAAACTGCACTCATATTTAAAACGTATACTGTTAAAAGCAAACAAAAACAGTTTTTACATTAAAAATGTATGAAACACTAAAGTTTAATGTGTAAAAGTGTTAAAACTCCAACCGTAGTGTGAAGACGTGATCTCGCATACATACGGTGTTGTTTTATACTCATATACCGGCGCTCAGCTTTTCCGTTCCATACAAACAATATATAAGGGAATTAATGAGGTTTTATAATTCACGGTTACATAGACAATTTTCAATATCGTTTTCATACCGTTGACTGCGTGATTGTTGATCAATTATTCGCATTAAATTATAAAACAATAGTGTTTAGACTCATTGTAAAAACAATAAAATCAAATGAAGTTATCGCGTTCGTGAGCGGAAAAGTATTAAAGCCTATTTAAAAAAGATTTTGATAAAATTATTAACGAAGAAGCCGTGTTAGTGCTTCAGCGTCTCTCTTCCCTATGGTCGTAGGTTCGATTCCCAGCTGTGCACTAATGGAATTTCTTTCTATGTGCGCATTTAGTCGCTCGAACGGTAAAGGAAAACATTGTGAGAAAACCGGCTTGCCTTAAACCCGAAAAGTCGACGGCGTGGGTCAGACACAGGTGGCTGATCCTACCTACTTGCCTATTAGATTGACAAATTATCATGAAACAAATACAAAAATCTGAGGTACCTAAAAAGGTTGTAGTGCCACTGATTTATTTATTTATTGATTACTGAAACGATTTCTTTGTTTTAAATCAAGAAATTTGTTGTTATTTAGGACAGGCACAATGGATTTGTCTTTGCACGACTTGTAATCTCTCAGATTGCAAGATTCAGCTGTTTGTTAAAGAACATCTCTTATAACGAATCAAAACAAATAAATATAGTTCTACTAGCAGACCGGCCAAGCGTAGCTGTGGCTAAGGTTTTTGTAATATTACATAACAAAACAAATAAATATAGTTCTATAAATTGGTATTGGTGGTTATGCCATTAAATTGTAGCTTATGTGAAACGTTGGTACTTTCAACATAGCGCCATCTGTTAGAATTGTGACTATTAAATAATAAACAAATATTTTGCAATAAAATGATATTGCGGGTATAAATTGAGATGGAAGCTATCCTATCTTTTAGGTTAGATCAAACTGCACACGGAGTGCAAATTTGATTGATATCGCTTCGGTAGTTTAGGAGTCCATAGCGGACAAACAACGTGACGCGTAATTTATATATATATTAAGATGAAGAGACATTAAGCTGCCAATTACTTATCTTAATGACATGAAAAATCACAATTGGTCCAATCGTAAGCTAAAAGCATACAGATAAAGGAACTATCATATTCATTTCTCGCTTCCTCTACAAAGTGGCGAAGACTCCTCCAAGCCCCTAATTTTCATGAGCCTGCCCGATCGATAGCTTTAAGAAAATCCCACCACCTTAAACCTCTAATCCTACCCGTAGGGCTCCGTTTGTTACCTAAGGACTCTTGGTGCAGACATCCCGTAATCTAATACATAAAATTCCCGTGTTCGTTTCCATACTCCTCCGAAACGGCTCGACCGATTCTTATGAAAATTTTGTATGTATATTCAGTAAGTCTGAGAATCGCCACTATCTATCTTTCAAACCCCTAAGTGATAAGGGGTGTCCACACAATTTTATGTTTTACTTTTAGATTTTTTTTTGTTTTTTTTTTATATTTTTATGATCAGCCATCAAAAATGCATACACCCTAATTTTTACCCCTCTACGATCAACCTCTATTTTTTTATTATTGTATAATACTAGCTATAAGTAGTTATTTTTGTTGAACTAAAAAATATTTCCTAAAAATAATATAGATGGCAAAACAACGTTTGCCGGGTCAGCTAGTTATTTATATATTCACTTTTTATGTGTAAGGGCTTAGGAAGCCGTATGGTTTTTAGGTTCTTAGGTCTCACCCCCTCAAATATTTAGTTATCTAATGCAGCTTGCTAATACATACACACATATACTATACAGACACTGCTGACATTTATAACAATTATTTAATACACATTTTGTGTACTGTTTAGTATGAATAGTAAACTTGATTTATTTTTCACCCCTGATTGGGACATTTGGTACCGTTTTCCTCCTACTAGACAAATGGAAAACTCGATCTACGTCAGTGATTACATCTAACGTATTGCTTACCTGCCTCCCTTACATTTTGGTACACGAAGAAAATTAATGATCGCCAAATCGACAAGCATTTTTAAGGGAAAGAGAGGATTGATAGTTCCTACATGACTTGTATGTTGTGTGATATACACTTTAATCTCCAAAAGTTCTGCAATGAAAATACATTTCTAAAGCGTCGACGTTCTTATATTTGTGGTTTCTGTAATAAACTTGTTTTTTTTTTAAATGTGTGTTATTTTCAATGTTATTAATTATAAGTCTTACCCGAAAAATAAAGCTCATCTTTATTCATAAAAAAATACCTGTCTTGAATAGTTTGAACTAAAGTATCAATCTCTTTTCAACACCGCGTAAACACGATTTCACAAAAAAGATGAAAGATTGGAATTATACTGATTTAGTTTGAATGAATAATGGAGTATATCATGTCGGAGCAATGGCCCTGTCAGCTGTCAATGTCATTATGTCACAGAGCTCATAAATTAACAACGACACAGTCAAATTACAAAAAACATTTGATTAGCTAATATTGCTCTATATATATATATTAACCTATAAAGTAACGACTATTTTATGGTCGATAGTATTTTATAGTCATTATTATGATTAAAAGTAATACTGGTTTATATATTTAAATGGCTACTAAAATCATTCAGTGAAGACTTTAAATTTCATCGTAATTTCCAATCCGCGTATTTCTCTTAATTATTAAATTATTTTAAATTCTCCTTATTTATTCATTATAACAATCAAATAAAAATCAAATATACAGAATTTACACTTTCCTTTACCTACATAGCAATAGTAAAAATAATTAAAAATTAATAAAAAGAAAATTAAAATAAATTTAAAAAGTTTGGTCCCTGTGGCAGTGTACGATACTTTTCGTTGAGCGAGGAAAGCACCAGCTGTGGGGTCACCGGCACTATCTACCAAGCGCCCACTTAAATCTTTAATAAGCGCCTGTGCATTTGAACCCTACGGCCTCTACTCCAAAGGGAACAAAATCGAAGTTGGAGAAAAGGCTCTTATTATAACTATAATTTTAATTATATATAATATACTGTGACTAAGACTGGTACAGTAATTATTAATTAACTTATCATTTAGACAATGTAAATGGCTTTTTATAAAACAGTTCTTGAAATAATGAATTCAAATCCTGAATAGGTAACATAACCGTAGTAACATAGTCTTATCTGATCCCATAAAGTGCATATCAAATTACACAGTAAATGGAACTCGTAAGTAATGGACGCCGGACCAACTCTCCCTAAACGGTTTGTTTCCGTATAATCCTATTAGAAGTTTGCGGTTATTGGAAGCGTTGTTAAGGTAATTTTTTTTAACATTGTTTTGATTTGGTTCGCGAGTAAAAAGTTATGATGGGTAAAATCCAGAGTAAATGGTGTGTTGATAGAAGGTTAAAATCATGGCTGCGCTTCGTTAGAGAAAGCGTATTTCAGCTGCGGAAGACTTGCTTCTCAGGACTGACAATGTTGGTCACATTCAGTAATGAAGGAAGAAGAAAAATGCGTGTACATATTACCTTATAATTATTACGTGTGCTTAAGAAGTTTATTTAAGTAACTAAGTTTTATATTGTTGGTCAAGAAAATACCACTGATTACGATAGAGTAGGTCGTAATGACAAGTTGGCAATAATTATTTCTTTTCATTGACGACTGATCTTGCAGCGTTTGTGTGGTTATGCGCAAAACTTATGTTCTTAGATAATTTTACATGCATATATTGCATAGGCTATATACTGGATAAATTTTCACTAACAAACTGTTTTTTGGCATTCCATAAGGTGAATCAATAAATAATCTTTCTGCCAAAGATCGTCAATTAAAAATCCCACGAAATCTTATCGTAATGTAATGAATTAAAAAAATATATATTCAGATTGTATATGTTTGTAAGTAAAACTTGGTTCCACAATTCTCACTATGATAAAAATATAAATATAGTTAGTTAGTTAATAGTTGGAGAGTTAAATAAATACTCAGAGAAATGAAAATGTCCACTACGAAACTCATTTCTTATTCTGTTTGAACTATTTCCACAACCGTAGTTCCACCTACATTGTTAATTAAATTATCTGTTTACTTATGAAATTACACCCAGCTCAGAGAGTCTTGGGGAAATTCACGTTAAGTTAGCTAAAATCTAACTCGAATGGCGAGTGGTTTTGCTCCTGACAGTGATAGATAACACTAAAATCTAAATATTCCGTATACCGAGCTGTTGATTATCATCGTCGTCTTCATGCGAGTGAATTTTCATATACTCTTAAAAATAATTTTAACTAGAAAATATCTTGAATTTGCGATGTGATGATTTGCGTGAATTAAGTATATTACTCTGTGGATTTAACTCCTAATAACATGTATTTTGAGACCTAGTATGCAGTTACACACTTTTTTCATTCACTCACTGACTCACTCACACACTTACACATTTGCACCCAAACACTCACTCATGCGCTCAGGCGTGTTAATTACAGTTGAAAAGTAAATAAAATAAAATAAAAGATGTAATTAAATTATATATAAATATATTTTAAGGAATTTATACCTAAGTTTGTTATGGAAGAGCTGGGAACCCTGACACAGGTATTTCTTACTTAAAAGGGTTCCCAAATCTTACACATAATAATGCAATATGTACTTAAAATGAATAAACAGATTTCTATTTTTTTATTTTATTTATAATAAAATTAAAGCCACGTTTTAGTGTACATATAGTGTGCATATACTATATAGTGTGAAAAACATATTCTTTGCATTCAACAATATCGTCTCATTTACGCAGTACTACACAACTGAAGTATAGAAAGTTTTAAATAGTTTGATTAATTTTAATTTTGTTTTTTACAGGTAAGGGACTGTGTTACGTCTCACGTAATTGATAACATATCTTGGAAAACGTCCTCATTATAAGCTTTTAAAGCTTTAGGTATGTGAAATCATCGGTTCTTTTATTCATTTATGGAAAATTAACTATTGTAGTCGGCTTACATTAATGAGATGTCTATCAAGTTTTGAATTCTACATACGTTTGCTGTTTTTATAAAATTATATTCTTTAGTAAATTTAATACAGAATACGTTAATTTAAGTTTAATTCAATGGGTTTTATCTAGAGGTATTGGATTGGCTTCCCGGCCAAATGATTATTGTTACTGATCCTGCAGTGCGGCTTGCCTACTGATATATGTATGATACCCACTGGTGTTATGGGACTTCATAATTATACGTAAACTGTCTGTATAAAACCCTCACATAATAGACACAAAGTTATTCACATTATTCTGATCCGAGAAATATTCGCAAACCCATTTTATCTTATCGGCGCACAACACTTAACTCCAACCGATTTCATAAACAACAAATTGGCGGGAACCCTTCACATTATTTCCGGTCTGTGACGTCGACGAATACGTTTTCCAGAAATATCGTTATTTTCAAAGGCTTTATTTACTCACGCTTCCTTATCGAGTTTCTATCTTATCTATTTTCACGTAAATCGTTTTGAATGTGTATTCTTTTTTTTTAAAGAATTTTGTTTTTAGGAGACATCAAAAAAACTGAAGGAGGTTTATTATTCATTTGTTTTTGTTATGGACATGTTCAATGAGGTGTAATATGCAATTTACAGTTAACGTAACGTTAATATTGTTTATTCGTTTCTTAAACCTTAGCACTGATTTAAACATAGAACTGCTTAAAAATAATATAATATTCACACTCATTATACACAATAATATAGTATCACACATACATGCCTTTATATATTATTTGTATACATATAGTATTAATTATTCAATTTTTTTGATTCGTACATGTATAGCATATTATATAGCCAAGGTGCAAAAAAAACGAACGAAAAAAATGTTTGGCAATTTTCGTATTCAATCTTCAATAGAAATTATTTGCAAAACATTTGGGTCCCAACTGTTATAATAAAACCAAATTTAGAATTAAATCTCCAAGAATACAGTAGCAGGTGCACAAAGAATTGGTGCTCATAAATTGTGAACTTCATAATACCTTTTCCAATTTTGCATTAAGGACATTTTGTTGAGAGTATTTTCCGTAAATTAAAGCAATCTTTTCCGATGATCCAATTTGAATTACGGCTGTCATAAAATATAACGACCTATCATAAAATATAATAGAGTGTAAACTTAAATATGGAGATTTTTAAATCACTAATTTATACATGTTATATTTTAACATTGGTTTAGTCTGATTTAAGATTTTGTTGATAGTAAACGCGAGTCTGTGGCGTTCTTCCGTGTTGTAATTTGAAGTTGATAGTTGTCAGATGTCATGTCACTTTTTCCCTTTCAGCTTTGTGTGTAATCTTGGATATATATTCTGTATATATGTGTATATATATACAGAATATATATCCAAGATTACTTATATATATATATATTCTAATAGAAATATGTGTGTGTATTTAAACGTATATTATATTAAGTTTGTCATATGAATACAAATATATTTTTTTGTAATGAGAAATAAAGTTCTTTATACATTAAAACGAAGGTCT
Source organism: Pieris macdunnoughi (assembly GCA_905332375.1). NCBI lineage: Eukaryota > Metazoa > Arthropoda > Insecta > Lepidoptera > Pieridae > Pieris > Pieris macdunnoughi. Next base: position 3,345,607 of record CAJOBZ010000007.1, read on the forward strand.
TAAAATACAAAGACACCAAGGCATACACAGTTATCCCCCCTATAAGGCATTATAGGGGGGATTACATATTTTTTTTGTTTTTAAAATTCGTAAATGACGAGTCTTCCTTATTCTATAAACATTATTTATTTTCAAATAACCCTAAAATCCTAAAAGACTCGTCCCCTGAGGGACCGTGTTCCAATGACAATTTGCATTAGTTAGCGCATTAAAGCTTGACAGCTTTAGGGATTGTATTTTTATAGAACGCATAAAATAGGTATTTTTTAATATAACGAAGCTATTTAGAAATAATATTAAAATATATTGCCAGATTCAAGTAAAAAAATATAATACCTTGCGTAAAATCTCTCAAAGAAATGATCTCTTCTAGACAACCCAAAGTACTTTCTTAGATGTAAAAATAATCTGTTTATTCGTAATGGTCACGATAAAAAAGCAGAGGAAAATATAAATTAATCGTACCGTTTGCATGTTTAACGACAATTTTTGTTAGAATAATTTAATCAAAACATATTTCAGCTATCGTCAATTGAGTTGATCTTTTAAGTCCTTGGTAAATCCATGAAGAAATCTCAATTCTGTTGAGTGCCTGAATATTTTGAGTTTAATAGCTATATGAAAATCTATTGTATTAGCGCTCAAACTCCCGTCAACATCTCTTTTTTATGGTAATGCTTTATGTGCGCATTTGCTGCAACTAGATCCTGCCAGCGACTTCCAGTGAAAAATTATAGAATTATTGCTTGCGATAAGGTGTCCATATATCTCCTGTTCAAAAAATATATCCATTACTGGTGAGCCTTTATAAAATAACTATTTAAAACGGTTATGGTTTGTATGTTTATCTGATATAAAATGAGCCAAAATATCAAATCTTTCCTATGTATGTACTTTATATAATTGTGAGTTATTAAAGTCATTCAGTGTGTAAAGCTTCATCCCGGGAAAGATCTTAGATATCCCGTTCAAAGCTTCGCAATTATACTGTCCTGGCCATCTGCGGGACTCAGAGATAGCGTAGTAATGATTAAAAACACAAGAACAATGAACTTTGAGGAGACGGATCACTATTGTTTTCGCTATTAAAAACATTACAAAAATCTGTTTAAGTCCGGTAAGAAAAAGAATAGTGGAACCATTTGTATCATAGGTATCACTTAACATCAGGTGAGCCTCCTGCCCTGTTCTATAAGATAAATAAATGATTAATAAATTATTATACTTATATTAATTTCCAACACAAATATTTATATATAATATTCTTTACCTACCTGAATAATAAACGCCTAAATTATAAGTCTTTCCTTAAATTTTGTTCCCTTTGGAATAAACTGTTGGGCCGTGGGGTTCAAGTGCACAGGCGCTAATTAATGATTTAAGTTGGCGCCTGGTAAATAGTACCTGTGGCCACAGAGCTGGTGCTTTCCTCGCTCAACGAATAAGTATCGCAATTCAGGGAAGAAATGCTGCCAATATTAAAGGTTAGCCATAGAGACTAAACGTTTTAAAATTGTTTTAATCTTCTATTTATAAATTTTTAATTTAAGAATATTCTAAAAACATGATTAATGTGTAGACTTAGCATAATCTTTGTAGTATTTTTTTTAATACGTCAAAAATTTATTAGATTTTGACTTAATAATAATCGTGCTAGGTCTTTGTCAACCATGCTGTCTTATTTACTTGAGATTGCAGTCACGCGTAATCATAATAGTTTTATAAAGTATATTTTCTTTTCGTAATATAAGTATAAGTATATGTAAGTATACTTATACTTATATTACGAATACGATAAGTATACTTGTTAAGAAACAGAAAGGGTTATCTCATCTCTAACTGATGGATAAGGGTCGATTGTACAAGTTTTTTGTTGGTCATGCTTTTGCCCTTAAACCTGCAATCAATTCTGATTACATTGGGACGTGCTGTCTAAACCCATACTAGGATATAAAATCTTAGTGCGCTTTTGATAAGCTAAAGCCAGCTAAACAATATTGTAACGAGCTAGAGGATCGGATAGAAAACGCCGAGATCTAGGGTTTATTTTTAAATAAATAAACGAGGAATTTGTGAACACTAAAAAGCCGGATATTACGCGCAGAAATGCACTAATTACACACACAAAATACGGTCACTAGTTACTTCCATTACGCGCACTTTACTCAGTAATTTATGACTTGTCTTCACTATTCGCACTTAAGTCTTCAATGTTAATCTCTTGGTATCGCACTCGAAACTAAATTATATATCCCTGGGAATAATCTTGATTGATGTTCGAGAACTGTCTAGGCAGGATTGGCACTGAGTAGCGTTTGCATAATTCTAAAACGTACGTACTCTTTATCTCTTTTGCACATTGCTCGGTCCTTGTCGTGCGGCGTTCTAGAGTGTTCAGTCTGGCTTCGAAAAGGTTCCGGTTTCTCCTCTCTGTTGCGTATCATTCCATCCGTGTCCCACACGTAGAAAATTCGGTCTTGACTATTCATCAAAGGGATATAACTAGTCCTGAAAACGGGTTTCCTGAAAACTACAACTCTACTACACGTGATCTGAAAACGCCCTCGCCCTTTTCAGTGTGTTTGTTACCCTTAACATTATGCAAATTACAATTTTGTAATATGTGATAGAGCCTCTCCTGAAACGGCATAAATCACATTTCAGCTTACTGAAAACGTCTCTAACCCAAGGAAGCATTTCAGTCAAATCGTCTCCGTAACAATATTATTTCGGCTTAAAAAGCACCGAAAACGCTTTAAAACAAGACAATTGACTAAGAAATATGTCTGTTCCCTGGTACAGAAACTTAGAGTACCTAAACAACGATATTTTTGTAAAAATATTTTTTTTTTATAATCATTCTCATAATTATACTGAAAATTTTTTGAAAATGTCAAATAGATTACTTATCTAACTACAACTTAACTTAACGCTATATCCGCTATATATACGCTACATCTCAATAATATCACCAATATGGACAACAATGGCCGCTTAATATTACTTGAACCAAAAAATATACTAAATGTCTCGACAAGAATGAAATGTCCAACAATAGGAGGGATGTACGGACAAAAAAAATTTTTTTTTTTTTTTTTTTTTTTTTAAATAAAATAATTTAAATTTTTAAAAATTTTTTTTTTTTTTTTTAATTTAAAAAATTAAATAATTTTTTATTTTTAATTTTTTTTTTTTTTTTTATTTTTTTTAAATTTTTTTTTTTTTTTAAAATTTTTTAATTTTAAATAAAATTTAATAAAATTTTTTTTTTTTTTTTTTTTTTTTTTTTTTTTATTTTTTTTTTTTTTTTTATTTTTTTATTTTTTTTTTTTTTTTTATTTTTTTTTATTTTAAATTTTTTTATTATAATATTAATATAAAATTTTTTTTTTTTTTTATTTTAATTTATATTTTTTTTGGAAAAAGGGTAAAAAGTGCTGGGGGGCGGCCGGGGGGGGCGGGGCGCCCCTATTTCGTTCCATTTTCAACTTGTCGACTAAACTAATTTTTTTTTTTTTTTTTTTTTTTTTTTATAATTTTTTAAAATTTTTATTATTAAAAAAAAAAAAAAAAAATAAAAAAAAAAAAAAAAAAAAAAATAAAAATAATTAAAAAAAAAAAAAAAAAAAAAAAAAAAAAAAAAAAAAAAAAAAAAAAAAAAAAAAAAAAAAAAAAAAAAAAAAAAAAAAAAAAAAAAAAAAAAAAAAAAAAAAAAAAAAAAAAAAAAAAAAAAAAAAAAAAAAAAAAAAAAAAAAAAAAAAAAAAAAAAAAAAAAAAAAAAAAAAAAAAAAAAAAAAAAAAAAAAAAAAAAAAAAAAAAAAAAAAAAAAAAAAAAAAAAAAAAAAAAAAAAAAAAAAAAAAAAAAAAAAAAAAAAAAAAAAAAAAAAAGGGGCGGGGGGAAAACAAAAAAAAAAAAAAAAAAAGGGGAAAAAGAAAGGGGGGGAGGGGGGGGGGGGGAGGGGGAGGGGGGGGGGGGGGGGGGGAAGGGGGGGGGCGAAGGGGGGGAAAAAAAGGGGGGGAAAGAGGGGAAAAGGGAAGGGGAAAAAAATTAGGGGGGGGAAAAAAAAAAAAAAAAAAAAAACCAGAGGGGGGAAAGAAAAAGAAAAGAAAATGTTAAAAGAAGGAAAAAAAAGGGAAACAAGGGAGGGGGAGGGGGAAGAAATTCTGGGGGGGGGGGGAAAATTTTTAAAAAAAAAAGAAAAAAAAAAGGGGAGGAAGGAAAAAAATTTTTTAGAAAAAAAAAAAAAAAAAGGGGGGCCAAAAAAAAAAAAAAAAAAGGTGAAAAAAGAAAAAAAAAGGTTTTTGTTTAAAAAAAAAAAAAAGAAAGCAAGGAGGGAAGGGAAAATTTTAAATTACAAAAAAAAAAAATGGGGGGGAGAGAAAAAAAAGAAGGATTGTTTTTGGAGAAAAAAAATATTTTGGAAAAAAAAAGGGGGAATTTTTTTTTTTTTTTTAAAAAGAAAAAAAAAAAAAAAAAAAAAAGAAAAAAAAAAAAAAAAAAAAAAAAAAAAAAAAAAAAAAAAAAAAAAAAAAAAAAAAAAAAAAAAAAAAAAAAAAAAAAAAAAAAGTAAAAAAATTTTTTTAAAAAGAAAAAGAAAAAAGGGGGAGAAAAAAAAAAAAAAAAAAAAAGAAAATAAAAAAAAGGGAAAAAGGGGGAAAAAAAAAAGAGAAGGTGGGAAAAAAAAAAATTTTTTGGAAAAAGGAGGGGGGGGGGAGGGGGGAGGGGGGGAGGGAAAAAAGAAAAAAAAAAGAAAAAAAAAAAAAGAAAAAAAAAAAAAAAAAAAAAAAAAAAAAAAAAAAGGGGGAAAAAAGAGAGTTTAAAAAGAGAAAATTTTGAAAAAAAAAGAATGGAAGGAGGGAGGGGAAAAAAAAAAGGGAAAAAAAAAAAGGAGAAAAAAAAAAAAAAAAAAAAAAAAAAAGGGGAGGGGGAGGAAGGGGGGAAAAAATGGAAAAAAAAAAAAAAAAGAAAAGAGAGGAAGAAGAAAGGAGGAAAAAAAAAAAAAGAAAAAGAAAAAGGGGGGGGGGTTTAAAAAAAAAGGAAAAAAAAAAAGAGAAAAAAAAAAAAAAAAATTTATGGAAAGGGAAAAGGTTGGGGGTGGGGGGGGGGGGGGGAAGGAGGAAGGAGGAGAAGGGAATTAAAAAAAAAAAAAGGATTTTTACCAAAGAAAGAAGGGGGGGGGGGGGGGGGGGGGGGGGGGGGTAAGGGAAAGGAGATAAAAAGGGGGGGGGGAAGAAAGGGGGGGGCGGGAGGGAGGGGAAAAAAAAGGGGGGGAGAAGGGAAAGAACAAGGGCAAAGGAAAAAAAAAAAAAAAAAAGCCAAAGCAAAAAAAAAAGGGGGGGGGGGCGGGGGGGGCGTCCCCCCCGAGGAAAAGGGGAAGGAAGGGCCCGCCGGCCCCGGCGCCCGGGGGGAAAAAGGGGCAAAAGAAGGGGGGGGGGGGGGGGGGGGGGGGGGGGGGGGGGGGGGGGGCCGGGGGGTTGCAAACGTTAAACTCCATTTGAAAATACACGATGTAATTTTCGGCACAAAACTGTCATTGTCAAAGCTGACCGAGAATGGCTGTCTGTTTTTAAATAATGACTATAGACAACAAAATAATCTCGTACACGTGTAAAATATATGGATGAAGAAACAAAAGACGATCGCGCATTTTGTTTGTCCTCGACCTAACAGAGCCACGGATTGTGTCGCATCTGCGATTAGACTAAATTAATTTCAACCAATATTTTTATGAACAGAAGGGGTTTTGTAAGGGGTTGTCTTATTCAAAATCTTAAAAGCCTCAAATAGCTTTTGAATGCTTAGTCGTCAATTTCTTCTTCTTTTTGTGCCGTCACGCCGTCTCGTGAAGCGTGTCTTGTCCTGTGCCAGATGCAGCAACTCTTTCGCAGTCGTAATGCCTGTTCACTCTCTAACGTTACAAAGCCATGATTTTTTCCTTCTACCAACACGCTGTTTTTCCTGGATTTTATTATTATAATTAAATGAAGGAGGTGGTAGCGGTCATGAGGCAACACATCATGGTTACCAATTTGAAAACAAATTAATGTATAAATTATTTTTCTGCTTGAGATGCATAGATTATGCGTTTTTACATGACGTGTTCAGCGCACGTCCCTATGACACCCACGATTTTACATAAATCATTGTTTTCCTGATTATTGAACCAAACTTGTTTATTTACTTGACCTATTCGTCTTTGAGAAAACATAGGTTAAATAATTTAACAGTAGTGAAATTAGTTAGCAAGTGAAACTAAAATAACTCTAGACTCGGAAAGTATTAGTCCAATTTGCCAGTGTTGTTTGCACTGTTAATTTGTAAAGAGCTTGATAATGGGAATAGGCGAAGTCTCATATATTATTCTGCTGATAAAGTTGGAAAGCTTTTCTTTGTATAATGAATAATACTATATACTAAGCATGTATGATTTGATATGTATTATTAAATTACAATTCCCTTAAATACAGTTAATACACATAGAACAAAAAAATTACACATTGAATCGTTGTCCGTCGGGTATTTTTAAATCGCTTTAAAATCTCACATTGAAAAACGTAAATAACATCTATTAATTTATTATATCTATAATCGTAGTGTTGGCCTAGTGGCTTCATCGTGCGCTGTGGCTGAGGACGTAGGTTCGAGCCCCGGCTGTGTGCACCAATGGCTTTCTTTCTATGTGCGCATTTAACATTCGCTCGAACGGTGAAGGAAAACATCGTGAGGAAACCGACATGTCTTACATCCAAAAAGTCGACGGCGTGTGTCAGGCACTGGAGGCTGATCACCTACTTGCGTATTAAATTGAAAAAATAATCATGAAAACAGATTCAGAAATCTGAGGCCCAGACCTAAAGAGGTTGTAGCGCCACTGATTTATTCTTATTTTTTAAAAGAACGTATGCATATGTTTATAAATAGAGGGCTTATGTTAAAGTTGTTGTTGGACACAACCAAAGTGCGTTGCCCGCTTTTAAGGTACGCTCTTCTATTTAAGGCTTTAATAACGTTTCGGAAACGGTTTCTTTGAACGCAGTATTAAAAAATATTTGTTATCCAAACTTCATATATCGCAGCGGCCGAATTGTCGCGTATTTTTCAAGCTTCAAAAATACTATCCAAACTCATTTTCGTTGGTTTTCCGGTGCTTCATATGTTTTCCAAGTAATTTTTCAGCGGTGAAAAATAGAGGCAGGATATCGTATGTTTTCCTTTGAAAGCGCTTCAATGAGACGGACATGCTGTGAATTTTGATAACGTGGGGTGTGAATTGCGTTTAGTTGTAGGGCTCGAGGGGCCATCCCTGTTTGCGTTGTGTGAAGTAGTTATTTTAGTCAATGAAAGTACTAAATATGTGTATAATGCGTTTTATGGCCAGAGGGTTAATGGCAAAGTTCTGGGTAACTTTTTATGATAGCATTTAAAAATAACATTAAAGAAAAAAAAATCTTTATTTTCCTACTAAATGAACATATAAGATATATTAAATTAGAAGTTAAAATTTTAGATTACCCCCCTTCAACAAGTATAGGCCTCCTCCGAGGAATTACATTTTTCTGTTACACAAGCAACCTGGAGCCAGTATAGCCCAGCAATTTCGAAGGGTCGACCTAACGTTTGGGGTTGTCCTTTGCGCCTTCTGACATTTGGAGCTTTCGGTGAGGTGACTTGTTTTGTCCTAGGGGCCGTTCAAGTATTACGTAAGCACCATGGGGAGGGGGGGTTCTTTGATATTCTTTTTGATTGCGTGAACAGTAATTATTTAGTTTTTTACACAAGTTACCCACACATTGTCTATGCTTGAAAACGTAATGCATATTCGAGGATTCCACAAAAAGTTTTATGTTCTTTTTGAGAGCTTTTATTACTTTTGCTGACAAAAAGAGAGGAGATAAAGTGCAGTAAATTTGCTTCCGTAATACTTGTTGAAGCCTAACCACGCACTTCCATTTAAACATTTCGGCATACTTGACAGCCTAATAAGAAAGTCTTAATAAGCAACAAATAAAAGAGAGCTATGTCCTGAATAAACTTAAATGTAAATATACTTACCATTTTATTTCAGATTTGTGCATTTTTCCTTACTATCAATGTAGTGTACTGTGGTTCCCAGGTATCGGTGTGATTAATTCAGTAGATTGCTTTGTGCCTCTGCGACACAAACTGATGTTGATTGGCTCCGTAAATAATTAAGGACGTGTTACTAATATTCATGTAAAGTTTTGTACTGAAAGTCATTTCAGTAACGGCTGTGTATTTTTTATGATACAGGCACTACTACAGTGAAACTATTAACAACAAGATGAGATATCTTGATTATTATAAATGTACAACTATTTGTCATAATGTAATTGTAAATAAAAAAAAAAATAAAAACAAAAAAAAAGGGTTTTTTTTAAAAAAAAAAAAAAAAAAAAAAATCCGAAAGGGTTTTTAATCTCTAAAGGTTATGTTAATCAAAGACAATACTATATTAACAACAAGTTGAGATATCTTGATTATTTGTAGTAAGTATTCTTCCAGCGGACCCGGCTAACATTACGGCATTTATTATTCTAGTTAGAGTAAAAGATTTTTACACTACTAATCGTTATTTATGTTAAGTGAAGCAATTACAATTTCCTTGTACGCCAAGTTTTAGTTATTCTTGCCAATTCTTCTCGACCGCTCTACGTACGAACTGTTAGTAACTGTCAAAGATCTGTCTCATCATTGACACTATGTTCATAAGTGTAGATAGTTACCAAAGTAATCAAATAATTGATACAAAAATTGATTGATTTTTTATTATTGAATTTTTCAATATTTATTTATAATTAAATACACGAATATTCGTTCAAGTTTTGTTCGGTATGCAAACAAACATAATATACATTACACAGCTCAAAATTTCGATAAGAAAATATTTTTACGATACTTATTCGGGTTCTGCTCTGTACTTTTTATATCCATAGAAGGTAATAGCTAAATATACTGCCAAGACCACACAAGACGTTTTCACGCAATAACGTTATTGCAATCTCACGTCTCAACAATAAATTTATAATCCATTCAATCTACGCTCATTTTTCCACTTTGAAAGGTCACTCTCATTTTGTCTTGAATAGCTTTTGTGCAATTTTATAAAAGGTGCACAGGTATGTTATTCTTTCAATTTTAAAATTACTTTATTTATTTTTAATCATTTTTTTTTTACAGCTGTAATGTCCGAATTTAAGTTATATATAAATTTATAAAAATATTGGTAAAACATTATATTGATTAGAAGCTTTAGCTTTAATTTTTATGTATTACTAGCTCGCGAACTTTTATATATATAATATATATAATTTTTTACTTAGCCTACCTTTTTAGTATATATGTTACTGTAAAAGCTCGAACTGCAGTAAATCCTAAGATATTCCAGTAAAACCTAAGATCTACCAATTCCTAATGGTAAATGTCCAAAAAGGTTTGCGATTCGAACTCTTACCACCATTCCGTTGGTAAATCTTAGGATTTACATTAATGGCACGGTAAATGTTGAAAAACAAAAAAAATGCACCTGCAGATCTTCAGGATTACCTTGTAATTCTAAGTGCCACTATAGCAATCCGTGTGGTAACAAGTGAAATATTTTTTTTAGGTACCTTATGTAGGTGAGATATTCAGAGATAAACGTTATGTGTTTTTTTCAAAATAATTTAAGTAAGTTGGTATTAGTTTGTACTTATTACTATCATATGATACCTTTATAATACTATGTACCTGTTTTGTCTAATAGTTCATTAAACTAAATAATTAAGAATTGCACATTGTTGTATTCCTAAAACCAACATCTACCATGACAGTGGTAAAACCTAGCATATATACTGAATTCGAATGGTAAAAGCTCGAAAAAATCGTCGTATTTTCTGAAATTCTTACATTTACCAACTCATGTCGGTAAATCTAAGACTTACACTTAAATCTTAAGATTAACCGTAGTTCGAGCTTTTACAGTAACATATATACAACATACATACCAACATATGGAACATTGCGACCTTAGTACATAAAAGTATATTTTTTTAATAAATGTTTCTCTTTCTTAATCTTTCTCACTATAAAACCATCCTCCTTCAAAAGAGTCCAAGGAATAAAAAAATTACTCGATTTGGTCCAGCCCAGTTTTGCGCCTAGTAACTGATTTTGCGATTCATTTTTGTTTATATACCTATAGATCATTTTAATACGGTAGTTGAAAATAAGGTATTTTCTATTAAAGGTTTTTGCTATTAACAAACATGTTTTAAATAACCACACATGAGACATTATAATAGTCACAATGATATAATATACATAGGTATATGAATAAAGATCACGATGGCATATGTTTATACTATATAAATTTTTCAAAGTATAACCAATATCCATGAACGACGTTGCCGCCTATATGATATTAATACCCGTATATAAATCATTTAATTATCTGTTAATACTATTTTACACGACCAATCAATAGAATTACGAAATATTGTTAAAACCTTTTAGGATTTTTCCCAAAAGGAATTTTAATTAAAACACATATATGTGTGTATATGCGTATCCATGTGATTATACATTATTCAGTAATCTCCTATGTGCATAAGCTTAAATTTTAGGCATTTAGGCCACTCCTGGCTCAGTTTAATATAAAAGGAATTCCTAAGAGATATAATATCAAACAATATCCCCGGCGGCATTACAAGGTAAGCCCAATAATGAGACAAAGGTTAATGACCTGTTGTTACCTGCTGGGGGTGTAGCCACAATTACTTAGCTTTGCACAGCCTTAAGCTTTGTCTTCGTATAACGAGCTGTTACAGTGTCGAGGCAAGCTAATAATGTTTTTTTTTTGTTAAAAACTTTTGAAAATTTTTGTCAATGTTTTCTGTAAGTTTAGAGCCCGCAAGATTTTCTTTTAAAATAAACAATAAATTATTACATTTAAAAATATTATCGTTGTCGTGTCACGTAGTATTATTTGCCGTCTCAATTAAATAAGTTCAGTTCAATAGTCGAGTCAGTCAATTGTGAACCGTCTTTTTTTATAGAACAGGGGCAAACGGACAGGAGGCTCACCTGAAGTGATACCGCCGCGCATGGACGCTCAATGCCAGAGGGCTCGCGAGTGCGATGCCGGACTATTAAGAATTAGTACGCTCTTTTCTTGAAGGACCCTAAGTCGAATTGGTTCGGATATACTTTAGTAGACAGTTGGTTCTACATAGTGGTGGGCGCGAAAACTGCCTTAAAAAGCGCTCAGTTGTGGAAAGGCGGACGTCGAGGTGATACGGGTGGAATTTCGTATTCTGCCTCGATGTTCGTATTCTTTTTGACGGTTAGGAACCGATAGTTATTCTAATGAAACTATGTAAAAATTCATTTTGTTTGGTACCTATTACTAATTTTACTCCTTTATAGTCATTACCTTACTTGTATGAAATATATCTTCCAGTCGCGAGATGGCGTAATAAAATACAATAGAGATTTAATAGGTACCTACAGTAACTCACCTCGGAAATTTTACTGAACATTATAATATGATGTTCTGTAAACACAGACCATCCTTTACCATTTATTTATATGGAGTTGCTACAACAATAATAATATTTTTGTATGGTTTTAAATTATTTCATAAATTACAATTTATAAGACTTGTCTTCAAACTAACTCCAGATACAAAGTTATGCATGACATTTAAAATGTACATACTATATATTTATATTAATAATATTTTAACATCCAACCTTCTATGCAAACAAATAAACCATATCTAAATATTATAAACAATTAAAAAATTGGGTTAAAATTATATTAAAACTTTTAAAACAGTCGGAATGTTCCATAAGCGACTCAATTTCTGCTGGCCCCAAAAGTTTCTACAAGTGTAAACTAAGTTGTAACCTCTCTATATATCTTGGGACGGGTCTTAGGGGCAAATAGCGTAACGTAGACTTTGTCTCGACTACACCATCAATCATTCAAGCACGACTTATACGAGGGACTCCCGAGAGATGAATATTGAGATATAGTTGACACTTGTTTTCAGACAGTATCATATTTGTTACCTAGTGGTTGTCACTTTGTTGGCGTGGATATTATTTTGTGAGACCTCCATTTTTATTATTATTCTTGCGACTGCTTCTGCCTCCGTTCCCCCTTATACTGGGGGATATCATTATAAGATTACATAAAAGAGGTGGATGTATACATTATTAAATAAGAATTGCTGGATTCTTCGCGAGTGTAGATAGGTATGTATTGGAAATACGAATTGGTATAAAAACTACAAAACAAATCGTTCTTCTATCGACGAATCTTTAAATAAACATAAATATTGATGTTTCGATTTGAATATGGCCGTCATTAATTAGAAAAAAAATAAAACATATGTTCAAAAGATAATAATAACTTAGAACGACGCGTCTAGACACCAACGCTGAAATGTTATTTGGGCATTGTGCATTGTCAAATAGTTTAAAGAAATATTTTCTATTCTAATAAACTCTATCATAAATCACATTTTTCTTATTAGTATTACGAATATAAATAAAGTAAGTACCTAAATAAAAATATTTGATTGTTTAGGACAACGTTAACGTTTAAACCTAGATGGCATTTTAACAAGTTTTATTTTATTTGTTGTTTGTGCAGTTGCCCCTAGATGGCGCATCTATATTCGACAAAGCGCCCTCTGTTAGATACTAACAGATCTCTACGAACATTCACAAAATTTTACACCTATACTTTTTTCATAGTAGTACAGATGGCAGTCCATACTCATAACTTTATAATTAATGCTATTTATGTTTTTTACTTTTGTTTCATTCCAAATCGTTTTTGATTCATACATCCATTAATATTAAAATTTTTAAATAGGTGCATATATATTTATTGTAGCTGACCTGGTCTTTAAATAATTTTGATTTACATCAGGATGATATATTGTGTGTATTTATTATAATGTTATTGTGATATATACTGAATCTTTCAAAAAAAAAAAAAATTACCTCCGCCATGACAGTGAATTTCACTGCCGTGACCAGGATTCGAACCTGGGTTACTACGGCCACAACGTAGGGTCCTAACCACTAGACGATCACGGCTATCGGAGCACTGAGGAACCGATTGAAATATGTATACCAAATCTTCATTTTAAATATAAACTATTTGTTGTTAAGAATTATTTTGTTGATTATGTTATTGATAAGACATTTTTATATCTGTAATCTCGTACTTTTTACAGAACGCGACCAATGCCTTTTAATACTTCCATCATGTAATGGACAATACTAGGATAGATATAGTATCTATGGCTGTACATAGAGCTATAACTTTCATGATAAAAAGTAGTAATTCAAATTTTTGCTTCTTAAATTTTAGCAGTTACTACTACCATTATCACCTTTTATATAAATATATATAATAAAGGATTAGAGACGTCATTAAGCAATTAATATGACGTCACCACAACCTATGCCAAATTCATTAAAATTGGCTAAGCGCTTTATGCGTAACGAGTCAATTGCCACTGGCTACAGACACTTGGACATTACCTTGAAGAACCTCTGAATTTATATTAAACTTAAAAAATTAGAACCAGAAATCAAAAACCCTCGTCTTTACATTTTAATAACATCTTGACAATAAATTTTGGCATGTAAACGCGGCCAATTTCACACTTTAACTTGCACCCTACAAGCATAAAAATCTAAGATTCACAATACATGAATAAAAGTATTCAAAAAACCAGTAATGTCCAGTTTGAATGGCGAATTTAGCCCCAGACTTCTATTGATAACCTAACTCGTTCCCGCTAACGTGCGAAAATGTTTTAAGGAATTGTAATTTTAAAAAAAAGTAGTAATATTTGGTGTCTCATGAATTGTATTAGAATTATTTACTTAAGGTGATTTATTATTCTCATATATACTTTTCTGAGACAAGCTCGGCTTCATAATTCTCGTAATTGTAAAATAGTTCAAATTTATTCTGTGAATACTTCTTTTATTCAATTGCTTAGTGACGTTCTTTAGTGTCCTACACTAAACTGCATCGGCGTTGTATTCTGTACATTGTAAGATTCACCACGCGAATATGGCATAAAGCAGATCTAAAGTAGGTAGTCTCACTGCGCAATATTTGCTAAAAACAAATGAATAATTAAATAATATTTGTATTTCTTTTTGAAGCTGTAGGTATCTAGTGTACGTGACTCATTTGTAACGCCCGCTTCCCGTACTGTGATTTACCAACTTCAGAATTAAGCCTTATTCAAAATGAAACTACCTACCCCATTGGTACGACCCTTTGATCTTTATAAAACCTGTATTTTTCTTAACAAGGACGTGTGTCTTGTTTATTTCATAGATTCTTTTATCAATATTAGTTACGCGAAAAAAGCAGAGAATTTCTAAAGTCTAGAAAAACTTCGTGAAATAGGCATTGGTAGGTTTTTATGGTATTAAACATTTAGTCACTGTAAAAGTTTCCTCGTGGCATATGGCCTGGATGACAAAAGTTTGATGCCCTTCAAAACAACCATTGAACAGCATGCAAATTGATCTACTGCTGAAGTTTTCTTTTTTATTAATATCTCGGTGCATGTCAAAGCTGCACTTTAAAGCAGATAAATAGTGATTGTTATAATCTTGCATTACCCCTTTTATTACCATAGCAACAACTCTCCCTCCGTGAATGCGGTTCTTAGGTCATCGATACATCTACTATTTACTGTTATCTGTGATCAGAATACGTGCTAAGTGATGTCAGAAGGTTGTATAATAAGGAAATCGATACTCTGTGAGAATAATTTATATTAATCTATATTCAATACCATCTCTATAGTTTCTTTTTGTACTAATGTAAATTAAATTTTATATATAACATGTTACCTAGAAATGAGTTTTATGTTTATCTTTTATTATTAAGCCTTTATTGCTGACACCCAGTACAATATAATAACACTTATTTAAGTTACATAAAAATAAACTTAATACTAATACCTACGTCACTTGACCCGTTTCAGGTAGTCAGCGTGTCCTGTGACACAAAGGCCCCTTCCAGCTGTTTCCATTATTTTCTGATGTGAGCTTTTCTTGACCAAGTCGTGCCTCCTATTCTCTTTATATCGTCTGCCCATCTCTTGCTCTGTCTTCCTCTTTTCCTTTTTCTATCGCGTGGTTGTCATTCTGTAATTATTTTTGTCCATTTCAACTTGCTATCTCTTGTTATGTGCCCGGTCCAGCGCCATTTCAATTTCCTTATTTTCTTTATAATGTCTTCTACTTTGGTCGCTGATCTTTTCTCTTCTGCTGTTTTTCGATGTCTCAGTGTTATTATCTTTTATAGTACAGTCTAAATTTTGAATGAATAATTTAGTAATTAAACAACTACCGTAATTGGTCCCACTTTTCTCCAAAATCTGCTCCAATGTTATAAAAAAAATACTTAATTGAAATTTGTATTTAAAAAAAAGAGAAAAAAAAAAAAATTGTTGCCAAGAGAAAAAAAGAAAAAAAAAAAAAATTTGGGGGGTTTTTTTTTTTTTATATAAAAAAAATTAGGGGAAAATTTTCCCGCCAAGTGGGGGAAATTTGTGCCCAAAATTTTTTTGTACTGTAAATTGGTTGTTTTAGAACTTGGAGCATAGTAAGAAGCTTAAAACTGTAACTATGCTCCAAACCAATTTTAATATAAATAATTCAAATTACTAATAAAACCAAAAATATACAATTAATCATAAAAATCTCTTTATTTTACTCTAATCAGTCCTCATTAGATAAAAAACAGACCAATATTCATTTTTACTTATAACTTATAATAGTACCTACTATATTTTAGCAAGTTTGACAAACTACAAAATACCATTAGAAAACAAAAATAAATCTTTTATGAAATTAAAACTCTCCTAAGACAAATTAACATTTGAAATTAAGTAAAAGTCTTTTACAAAAATAAACATTGTATAATGTGGCCACTAATAAAATTTTTGAGATCAGAACCCCCAAATCTGATCCAGTTCCGAAAAAAAATACGGGGCGTCAAACTTTTTAGGCGACCAATTTTTGGGGATCAAACATCCCAGTATTTCCTCCCAGTCATAACGGATTTCATCTTTATTAGTTTAGGGCCATTTCCAAAATTTTATGGACCGTTTCATTGAGGTATAAGTGGTCCTTGTTTTTCAATTTTGGTTATTACACCTGGAAATAGTTCGCCTTCATATCTAAATGCCACAAATTGACCTACTTCCTTGATAATTCGAAATTTATATTTCTTTTTAAAAAAAAAACCCCCCCGGTAGCCAAGGGGGAAGATACCCCCCCCATGTGGAGCATAGTAGGACCGAGCATCAAGAAGAGGTTAGGTTTTGACATTAATAATAAAAACAGTGAAATATTATCGATTATGGTTAAAGGATTAGATGTACGACTACATTAAACCGTTCTTAACTCGATTCCCTCGTTAAATTTTAAGATGCAGACGGCTTTTTCGAAGTATTTTTTTTTGCTGTAGGCTACGTGATGAATCAATTACACCTGACAGTCGAAAAAAATGGCGGATTAAAAAAGTTCCTATTCAGTGTTGCCACTATAAATTTATTTTTACCGATTTCGTTCAGAAATGGACAGTTACATAGAATAAGTTTGGCACAGATAAGAAAAAATCTTTTTCCGCAATTGGAGCATAATTACCTAGGCAGGAGCAAAGTAGGACCAAGTTACGGTACTTATTGCAATTTCTTTTTTCGCAAACACGTTTTCATACAACCATACTTACGTAAGGATCGCTCGGATTATGTTAAATAACATAAATAATATGGTTTTCTTAGACCACATGGAATTTATCCTATATTACTTCGAAACAATATTTACCAGCCTATGTGCATTACTCCTATTCCGCACAATATCCTCCTTGCTAATACTGAAAAAGCCAAGAATGTTTTGAATTTTTTAAATCAGCTTATAAACCTCAAGCATAATTCATATTTCCGCCTATAACATTTGTATAGGGATTATACTACGCTATTATAAGTGTAACCCTTTCTTAAAGGTACTATAAACCTCAAATATATTGTATTGTCTTTGATTAACATAACTTTTATTCATTTAATAAAACACTATTTTGACCGGGATTGAAGTTATGTATTATTATAAATTTACAACTATTTAACATAATTTTAAATTTATGACCGTGACCACGCACGCTGTAAAGCACGCGAAACGTCGGATAAATTTAAAATTATGTTAAATAGTTGTAAATTTATAATAATACATAACTTCAATCCGGTCAAAATAGTGTTTTATTAAACTCAAATATATTATTTATTGTACTTAAATATGGGGCTATCTCGCTCTTACAATTTAATTACTAACCGTAATGTAAATAGTGACATATATTTATATATCAAGTTCAAGCATTACGTAATCACTATAAGGGCAGGGGGGTCTTCGATTTCATATTTGGCGATTACGTCAACAGTAATTATTTAGTTTTTTACACATATTACCCACACATTGTCTATGCTTAAAAACTAAATGCATTTTCGAGGATTCCTACAAAAAATTAATACGTTTAGGTACTATTATTTTGGAGAGCTTTGCTGACAAGAGGGGGGGGAGGAGGTTAATTGCAGTAAATCTGCTTACGTAATACTTAAACGGCCCCTAATAATTGTTTTATGTAAAGAGATTTTAATTGTATTGATCTATTTCTCAACACAATTTTATTGGTTGTTTCGTTAAATAAAGTTACTTTGTTTGACATTTTGATTTTCTCAGCACGATTTTGTTGGTTTGGTATTTCGATACAGCATGCGTCACGGTCACGGGTTCGATAGTAAAACATGGCCGTGACCATAACGCGAAAAGTAATCAATATTTGTTAAACTTATCTCATCCGTCAACACAAGAAATCTTAGGGTCATATTTGAATATTAATGGAATAATAACATCCTCCAAGGAATAAATTTTACAAACCCCACCCTAAAGAATTGATATATGCAAAGGAGTACACCATACACCGACGCTGCAATCCGAAAACTAATATGGTTGTAATAGTTAGAGTTCAAATTAATGCATAACAGAATAGTATAGTCCAAAACGTAAAATTTTCAAATTTTCAAATTCTTTTAGGAATGGTGTATAATTCCTACCTATAGTAATAGACAGAAATTGGTAATAGCAAGTTACAACAATAGGTAGCAAAATAGTTAACAACACATTTAATTGTTTAAAATTAATTGCCATCATTTGTATGCTGTACCTAAGACATATGTAAGGTTAATTACAAAAATTCAGCTTATTGTCAAATTCTGTTCGTATTTTCCCACATCTAACATTTCACATGAACTTGAAAGAGCTTCCTCTTATTTTCGTTATACTGGTTTTGCAATACGGAAGCTTAGTACAAAGATTCCAGTTTTACGAAATACAACGGCTCAAGTAACATCTGTCAGAGTTCGTTTGTCAAATGTATTTGTCGACATCTTTTGTTGGAACGTTTTCGTGATGGACGTCTTTGGCTCATGCCCTTTTGTTCGAGTGTCAGAAATGTTAGCTTGATACAGTTCAAATTTTGAGGGGCTAGACATTGCGTAATGTTTACAGTACCTTACGGTACGCATGAATTCAAATTGAATAACAATGGAGATGCCCATAGGGCAAGATTACTTATTTTTGTTAAAAATAGTTAAAAGATCTAGAAACATCGGTTGAGGCTGTAAAATGATGTCCTAAGGGATTAGTTGAAGAGAGAAGTGTTATGAAAATATTATGTACTAAGGTAGTAAAAAGAGTCTCCAAGTTACACCCTCTCGTCTTCGGGACCACCCTTCGCAATTTCACCAATGATAGCACGGAGTTGTAACTTTATGCTGTTCCCTAGCAAATACAGAAATAAAATATCCAAGGGTCGCGGACCCTACTCAATAATTCCTTCCGAATTCTTAATGTTTCCGAACCCCTTACAATAATATTGAATATGTTTTTTGTATTTTCTTATGCAACGATATCAATTTCATAAAAATCACTCCGATTCTTTGAAATGGATATTGGAAAATAAGTTAGAGGTATTGTATTTATTATATTTGTAACTACTTCATGTACTTTATTTTAAACAATTCTCTTTATATTATGTCCCTCGGAAAAATATATCCGAACCACACATTCTCTGAAAGGCAAACCTACATCAATATTAATTAGCCCGCGGCAACAACACAAAACCTTAATATTTTTGGCGTTTTATTTACTTCTGTTCCCCTTGTCCCTGTTCTAAATCTAGCGGATTATATTTTTTTTAATTTCTTAGAATTATGAACTCATTGTTAATGCCTTTGACTGTCAAAGGGAAGAAAGGGTATTTTTATGACGCGACAACCCTTGCCAAGTGCGACCGTAATTTAAAATCTGAATTTACATAAAGAAAATAATTGTATGATACAAATAAAGTATACTTAACGTAACGTCTTTGCACTAGAGATTATATTTTAAATACATTTTAATTGGCCCCCTACCTTGAACCGTTTTGTCGTGAATTGTGAACTTTGTGTTGAGGTTGTCACGCATATCTAATGTAAAATTGACTAGCTCATCATTTTTACGGATTAGAATCATTGTTCGGCCGTCAATTGCGTTTTCGTTTGTTTGCTGTGGTTTTGAATGGATGTTTTCTTTGGCTTATTTTCGTTCCTTTAATCCATTCACGCCTAAGCCATATCCGATAAAAAGTTTGTTCTGCTTGACAGATTAAGACGATGTTTTTGTTCGGATATTGAGAATATTTTCTGGAAATTTGAATCTAGGTTGAATTACGTAGGATTTTTATTTGTTAATACGTTATATTTTCGTCAAATATTTTACTGCACGAATTTTGTGCTATTAGTTCAAACAATCATATAAATTACACAATCTTTATCCAACTAACAAGTGACTGGATAATGAATGCGGTTTCGTGTTAGTATTATTTTTACATCGATAATGAGGCTTCTTAAACATTTTATAAACCTTATTTTCCTATGTATATATCAGGTTATTTTCTATAAAAATTATTGTAGTAAATGTATCGATTATAAAACTGTTAGAGCGTCTAACCCCTGTGGTTAATAAAGCTGTGATAAAAGTCCGTAGTCGGAGAACTTGTCGCTTAGATAAACGTTTATAAGTCCTTCATACCAAAAAGAAATCATTTAATATTTTTTATCTGTTCACCACCAGAAAAGGCACACAAATCAAATATGAAACCTTCCTGTAACAATAACAAAGAGAATCCATAGCTTCCTATGGAATATAAAAGCTTAGAACCATTATTTCGAACGTCATAACTTAATTATGCAAATATGAATTAGATCATAATAGATAAGAATTGCGTGTCAGCACACTATCACGAAGTATTACTATTATGAGGGTGGACCGTAACTGCCGATTGCGGGCCAAACGACAGGACAGAAAGTGTTATAACGGTCTGAATAGGCTATAAGTGAAATGAGGTAGTTCTATTTCTATTATACTCGTTATAATAAGATTGTTATCCTAAACCACCGCTTTACGTTAGAGCTTAGTTCTTCTCATGTCAAGCCTTCAATCCACCTATGGATTTGTCACTGTTTCTTATGCAATTACAGAATTGATAAAGTGTTCACGAGGCACACGGGCGTCGGCTGATAACAATCAATCACCGAAACAACAGTAGGAATCTGATGCAAAGATGCAAACGGTTGTAGCGCAAATTGTTAGTGGCTTTTTAAACTTTTCTATTAAAAGCTTGGCGACATTTCACTTAATGTTACTTGTAGAAGAGGCAAGGGCTTCTATGAGAAACGTTATTGTATATTAAGACAATTGAATGCAAACTACTAACTTCGGTGAGTTCGTTATGCTTAGAACAATAAAATGTTATCGGTCTGATAAAGAAAAATTGATCATCAGCTTAATGTAAATATATATAAAGAATATGAAAGGATTTTAAATGTTCTCCAAAAACCCTATTTGTACATTTATGCGATTCATATTAAACATGCTTTCAGTCTAGACAACTTTAAACAATATTTTTATATTTACGCTAGTGTACTGTATTTAATCACCTGTACCCTGCAGGCGCGTCAATGCTTCCATCACACGCCGATTGGTTCCACTCGATATTGATTTTTATTAAACCCTCTGGGCGGACCTCGAGCATGAAACTAAAAGTCCATTGGCTGTGAAAAACAGGTTTTTTGAGGTGCGAACTGAAAATAAACAAGAATAAAACAGTAAGGGGAAATTGAATAGAATTTTTACGTATGAAAAATATACCCAGATTTTTAAAAATATATTTCAATTGAAAAGTATACTATTAGATAGGAAAGTTTGAAGACCTTTGTTAGACGCTTGCAAATACATAGCTGCGACCAAATTCGTCCGATTAAATTTAATCATAGAAAACTGAAGTAGATAATAACTTTACGTCATATTTTCTTGATAATACATATGTTTGATTGAGAGATATAAGATCTTTGATTTATTTTCCTGGTCTTCTTTTTATAACCATTTCTTCAGTTTCAACAGTATGAATGAGCAATATCTTCTTCTTGTCAATCTATAAAGTTTTCCTTCTTAGGGACTTAGGAAATCATAGAATAAAGGCTTTATTAAGCCTATGAAAGAGGGTCTTACAACACGTGTCATTGTGTTGTGGTTGAGGGTGTCCACCCTCTATAATCTAACGCGCATCTGATAACTCTGTTATAAGCGCTTATATATTGATCGATTGTGTTCCAATATCCGAGTAAGTCTGAAATATGGGAAATAGTAAGTGTATTTTAATTTCAAATATTTTATGTTCCTTTGATGAACAACAGATTGGAATATAAGCAGCTAAGTGGCTATTTTTCTATAAGAATATTTTATTTCGTTATATCATTTATAAGTAAATTTCATACAAGGATATAGTTTTTCTGTTATCCGAGCTGTGGGACTTTTTTAACCATTGAATGAGAACGACAGTGCGCAAGCTCTGTGTGAGCTGATCTCTATAATTTTATAAATATTTAATTTTACTATAAGACATTATATGATTCTTTTATCAAAACAATATAGTAGTCTTTAAATTGTTTTTCATAGTACAATACTCGTAACACGGTTGACAAACGGTGACCAGTTGACTTAATGTCACGGTCAAAAAATAAAATACAGATACAACTGAAACTACAAATAGAAATATTTTCTCTTTATAATATTTATGTAGAATTTAAAGTAGAAATATAGCAGAGCACAACAGATCATTATAGAGTGGTACAGCATGGCACTAATGTAGGTATGTATATATTATATATAAAGGGAAATTTAAAGTGTCATTGCCCTTATTTTTGGAGAATATTTAGTTGATTATTGTAATGCAATGCACCATTTGGTACTCGAGGACTTTAGATTAGATAACTTAAAAAGGTTAAAGCTTCTGAAAGTATATATGCGAGGCGAGTTATTAAAAAAACGTGAGTATACTTATGTACACGCGTTAGAAGTTATACTTCTTCTTCTTTTCAAAAATCTATGTTTGAAGAAAAAACGACGCTAAAAATAGAAAAAACTAAAATGTAGACTACCTAACTTCAGGGTGTCGGTTTTTTGTGACGGTGTGCGCGCGCATCGTAAAAATGTACTATCATCATTGTTCTCTAACGCGCCCAAAGAAGTAGAACTTCAATAAAATATCAAAAATCTATAAATGTTTTACAAATATCTTTCGTGACATTGATTCTAGTATAAAATTTTATTAAATGCTCCTTCAGCGTTATTTATCTATTTCTTGAACCATTTTTTGTAGCTGCCTTACGAATCGTGAATTATATGGTTGATTTTTACAGTTTCATCGGTAAGTTTAATCTAGGTTCACAAAAAACAAAACCGCCGACACTATGTTTTTCCAAGAAAAAGGTTTTTTACGGTTGGTAATAAGCAGTGTTAGAACAATCGAAACTTCTAGGGCATTTAAGCAATCACCGTTCCTACGCTTCCGTGTTCCGTTCGACGCCCTACCCATCAAGCTATCGCATTTGTAAATCTTTATATCAATGTTTATGTGTCAAAAAAATCAGTGCCGCTACAATCTTTTTAGGTCTGGGCCTCAGATTTCTGTATCTGTTTCATGATCATTTGTTAATCTAATAGGCAAGTAGGTGATCACCTTGCGCCTGACGCACGCCGTCGACTTTTTTGGTTTAAAGCAAGCCGGTTTCCTCACGATGTTTTCCTTCGCCATTCGAGCGAATGTTAAATGAAATAGAAAGAAAGTCCATTGGTGCACAGCCGGAGATCGAACCTACGACCTCAGGGATGAGAGTCGCACGCTAGAGCCACTAGGCCAACACTGCTGCTATTTGTGTGTCAATGTGCGAATATTTTAATGAGTTATATTTACATAGGCCAGTCTCTTTATTCTTGAAAATATTTATTATAATAACTTATCAGGCCCTATCGTATTCTGCCAAAGCAAAGTTCTGAGGACATTTAGTAGTTTCGTATATTAACGTGCAAAGTTCAGCTTCGGAAAGTTGGTATCGTCTTATGCAAGTTATATTACAATCTGTTAACATTTTGGAAGCTCTCAAGCTTACCCATAAAGTTAGGAAGTGCACTCGCTCCCAATTTAAAATGAACGGTTCTATTCATAAACGTGCCTTTAGGTTAAGTTATGTTTTTAGCGAAGTTACACAAATATAATTCAGCGTTGGCCTACAGCGGCTCTCGTCGTTCGTAAGGTCGTGGGTTTGAACCTCGGTTGTGCACCAATATACAATCTGTCTCTGTGCGCATTTAACACTCGCACGGGAAGGAAAATATCGTAAGGAAATCAGCGTGCCTTAGACCCAAAAGTTGACAGCGTGTGCCAGGCGCAGAAGGATGATCATCTCCTTGCCTATTAGGAATATATAATCATAAATAAGCTACACAAATCTAATGCCCAGACCTAAAAGGTGGTAGCGCCGCTGTTTTAGTGTGATATTCAATAATGAAATGTAAATAAGTAATGCGAGAATCAAATATTATAGCATTATATTATCTTATATAGGCGTGCTATTAATTTATTTACTATTAAATATCTTAAATACCTATATATCAAGGGTGATATTCAAAGACTTAGCGCTAAGTGTAAATCCCGTATTATTTAATACTAAGAAAAAATCCTTCTGGTATTTGTCAGAATAATATTTACTACCCATTGAATTTATATACGCAAGATTGTAATTCATATATAATGGCTCTAGTGGACTTTTAATTAGAAAACAACTCGTTGTATTGTATGATATTTGTGGGCTTTGCATATTGAGCACGACGAAACTAAATGTGTTTATAATTTATATAAAATGACCAATCTAAAAGCTGCAATATCCTGTACAACATTGATCGATCGATATTTTCCACTCACGCAGGTGATTGCAAGTTCAAATAGCGTGACAATTTTCGTCACTTCATTGGAATAAATAGATTATTTAATGCTTTCACAAAATAATTAACAGCAATACTGCTTAGATATAAATAATGTAAAATATCGAAACGATAAGAGCTGTTTCAAAGGCTTGTTAAATATTGTTTAGTAAGAGGGTTTACTTGCAATTTTAACAAGTCCCCAGTATCCCTTTCGTGAGAATATATATCAAAAAGATAATAATCGAATTATAAGACGATAATCGTAATTCCGCCCGAACGATTCCTTACACTCATAAATAAATTGAATAACCGATCGATCGAAATCACTCGCTCGTGACTAATACCCGTTGATGATCTTAGAAAGGTAACTCGTAAATTGCGGCAGTTTTGGGTCATAAAGTAATCGGGCCCGGCCATAGTGTCAAGTATTGAAATGATTTATAACAGGGTGGTGCTCAATACTTATTGTGAAGATGCTAGTTGTCCATAATTTGTATCTATTCTATGGCTTTTCATACAAAATGCACAAAAAATAAATGTAACACGGTACGCACGTTCTAATTTTGAATTTCGGAGAAATCGCCATAATTCCATCATGAATGAATCGAATTCAAATTTGGAATAAGGGCATTGACGTCGTTGAAAACAATAAATTGCCAGTAATACATTTAAAGTGTAGTAAGATATTTTTACAGCAGTCTATGACGTCACCGAAAGTGCGGATGTTTTATAGAAGTTCGCGAAACCATGAATATGGGTCATAGCCTTAAGCTCAAGGTGGTTGAAACTGGAGCAACGTAAAAAGCAGCAAAATCGTGTTGTTTCAGCACAGTGAAAAGAATATGTAGATTAATTGCCATGTTAATGAATACCTTTTCATTAATAGACAAAGAATACTTTAAACCTATTCAAATTTTCATTTTGAACAATTTTTCTTTAATAAATATAAAATTATCTTGTCAAGTTGTTACTAAACTTCTAGAAAACAGCTTGAGCGCTATTAAAAAAAATATTTATGTTACATTTGGTCGTAAACTACTTTTATACCCCTAAGTGATAAGGGTGGCCCTCCGCATAGGTATTTAGTCATTTTTTTAATGGAAAACATTAAACCTTTAATTTTCACCCTTCTACCACCAACCCCCATTTTTTATAAGCAATATAAAAACAGTCGAAGAGGCAGACCTGCGTAAATGCTATATGCAGCACATTCTTTATTGTCGACACTTTCAAAGCGCTTTTAATAGAAAACGCAGCGCAACGTTGGTGATAGACAATTTTTCTGCGGTCGTTCGAAGTGTTTTTAAACGAACGCAGGTCTGCGCAAGCGTGCATTTCATATATATATATTTTTTAATTATAAAAAATCTTTTAAAATTCATAACTCGAAAAAGTCAGAGTCCTACTCTGCCTTTTTGACAAGGTTTCTAAACATCAGCCTTAAAGGCAGAAGCAACGGTAAATGTTATAGTTTCCCTTTTTTTTTTAAGGAGTGTCAATTCACAACGCAGCGTTACCATGGTGGCAGACGTGGTCCTGAATATTCCTTATCGTCTCATTATTGCTATTAAAAAGTCTGCCACATGAGCAAACCATAATATAGGTATAAATATTTTACTCCTATGATTAACCTATGATAAAACATTGTGCGGAAACCAGTCTCAAACCCAAAAATCGATACGCGTGTACACAGAAGACTGATCTACTTGAGTATAAAGTACAAAATGATCGGATGCGCCCAAAACCCATTTAGGCTTGTAGTTCCACTGGATTATTTTTTATAGCTAAACAACTATTACGAAAAGGATGCATAATATAGATACTGCCCACAAAACTCTAAATATGATTTACCTATGGTAATAATTTAGAAAAAGCTATTCCGCGGCAAGGATACATCAATTTCCGCAATCTAAGCTAAATCTCTGTGTCCAGAGTTTTAATAATTAAGGGTGTTTAAGGTACGATACGACCGCATTTACTTACGCCTGTTACCTTTTTAAATTCACTTGATTTAAATAATTTTCTAAATATATCTCGAGTATGTGCTATTTCTTTTAAACAAATCTTTAATCTAACCATATCTTAAGCAAATTTTACAAAGTCGCTTTATAAATTATTAGCAATAAAATAAACTGAGCTGAATTTAAGTACATATATAATGAGTTTTGAGTTAGAAGTCGTAAACCCAGAAGAAATCGTAAAATTTTATTGTAGTCGGATCTATTCTATATTTTTACGATCTGTTAACTTGATTTTATTCAACCACTTTACGTGAAATTTATATCTTTTAAATGTGTATTTTTTGTATGATCCCGCGTCATACTCATAAATACTTATTTTTAGCTCGGGCCACAAAATGGAAGCAGTTATTTATGATCAAGCTTGTGCCTACTTGTTTAAAAAAATATTAAATTTTATGTATAAAAAAATAGTATACGCATATTAGAATCATTAAATAATTATGTAGGTAAACATTATCATACAGAAAATGTGTAGCGATGATGGCTTGCCTTTGAGGGAAAGAAATAATCTTTCTCTCAAAGGCCGGCAAAACACCCATAGGAAACCGGCTCTGTAGAGCAGGCTACTGTTTGATCCTTTCTCTAAAAAAGCTATCAAACTTTAACAAACTAAAAATGTTTAATCATCTTAGTAACATTTTGGTACGCAATTTTAATAGGTGATATTTATAATTGTAATTTATATATAGCCATAATTTTTTTCCCTTTCATCAGATATCACCAAACCAACCTAATTGTTCCAACTAAAACTAATATTATTTATTAGAACTCTAAATATATATTTTTTAATTTTCAAGTTTAATGTGTAAATCTTGTTTGCGTCCTATTACTTCTTTCTTTTTTCCCCACAGTGGATAAATTTACTAAACGTACGTTTAATATAATAAAGAGGTAACAAAACGGATTGGAGTTGAGTAATTTTTGTGTTTAGGGGATGTTTGGTCATTACAATTTGTCTGACTGATTAAATATAACTTTGTAATACTTATTTGAATAACATATATAAAAATTAGACATTTAAAAATAAATTAAGTTCATTTATTATTTGTAGAGCTTTAAAGCGTCTGACAAAAGTTCTGGCCCATGGAAAGCGTCTGACTTTTTTGATATTACTTCAGAGTAATATTCTACAAATTATATATAAAAATCAGTCATTAAAATTTAACTTAAGTTACTCTGATTTTCAGTGACCTTTCTCACCTGGTACATGCGCAGGTGTCACCGAGCCAACTCCACAAGCGTACAGGTATTAAAAAGCACACCAGAGACTACTTAGAACCGAAGGTTCTATGCTTTAGAAAATAAGTTGTGTCTTATCGCTCTGGGATCTTACTCTAAAAAGTCGAATATTTAGTGATACGTTTATACAGCAAAAGATTTCAACCCTCTTCGGATTTATTAAAAATTAAAAATACTGTATGATGAAATAAAAAAAAAGATTTTACGCACGCAAAGTACGTGACAAAATTTCTACATTATACGTGTTTGTACCTTCATTTATATAGCTATATCCTATTACATATACAAATACATTAGGCAATCTAATACATTCTTAAGGAATGTTAAGAGACTTATGTTTAATCTTTTAATAGTATTTATTTGTTGTCAGTATATTTTTTATTAAAGTGCAATCAACTTATATTATTGAGGGTGTACCTTAAGAGGTGTTTTACGGCTTCATTAATAGGTTAATGAAAATAATAAAAACTTAAGATATTCTGGAACACTCTGTCTTTTTATTTAATCATCTTTAGAAAGACGAAGGAGGTTTACAATAATACAATACGACATACTACAAGCATTAAAGGCATTAAAGGCTGTAGGAAATGCGGACACATTAACATACATAATTATATTTAAGAATAAACTGTCATCCAATTAAGGGAATTGATAACGATTATAGTAGTCTACCGGATATCCTTATCAAAGTATTTTTTTTTTTGGTTCCGTTGCAGGTGTTTTTTGGTAAAGGCTTTTTTTGGTAATATTCTTAAGCACCAAAAACACGCACTCGCGGGCCTACTGGCAGTGAACATCAGTTAACAACATCAATAAATATGGGTATGGGTGACTATCTCCAAGGTCTTTTCTACTTCGCGCGTGAGCTATACCCACTAACCAAACACTCATTTGGACCTAACACGAAACTATCAGAGGCCGATAAATACTATGGAAAAGTTTCATACAAAAAGCCTTCCACCAACCCTAACCAAGTCGTTGTAGTCTCTCTCCCTTACTAATTACACTAAAATTTATATATTCAGTGGCTTAGACGTAAAAGCGATACAAGCATATATTCGATCAATACAAGGAGTCATTATTTATTGAGTTAGTTTGAATAGTATTCAATAAAATCAGTCTACATTATTTTAACTTAACTGCGTCTCTTTCTGACATATTTTGTTTAAGGTGTAATGGAAAGGGATATACTTACTTTAGTTAACTAATTATAACCTTATTAAACAAATAATGTAGTTGTTAATTTATTTGTTTTCATGATACCTCGAGTAGAAAATACCTAATTCGTACTTCAATGCATTTTTCAAACAAAGGCTTTTTGTTGTTTGAAATATCTTGGAAATATATCTTTTAGTTTCACTAACAGTAAAGTGCCATAGATAGCTGCCAATAGTCCACAGATGATATAAGTAACCTTTTTTTATTAGATTTTGATGTTTGTGATCCACAATAAAGAAATTGTACCGCGTAATAAAAGGACAAGACCGGTCCTTGTGGCACTTGTGGGAGGACGACATTCTAAAAAGTCTGATAAATTGTAAACTTTAATTGTACAGGACTGGTTTTATAGGAGCGACATAAGAGCGTCATTGTTTACTGTTACATCTTATTCAGGACGTATAATCCTCAATTGTTTATTTAGAAAACCTTGCAACTTACTAAACATAACACAAAATATTTTTTTTAAACGCCATTAAAAGATTTACAGATTAAACAATAACATATACGGTGTACAAATATAAAATATATACCTATATTTAAATGTTATGTTGGTTTGTATACGCTTCAAAAACACAAAAAGTTCTGCACCGATCGAGCTGAAATTTTAGCATGATATAATATAATCCGCATCAAGGATTGTTTTTATCTATTTTTTTTTATTTCATTTCCACAAGTATTGCAAAATTAAACTTATTTGAAATGTTTTCTTTGTTTTCTTTCTCATTTCTCAACCATTCAATCACAATGTGCCACAGCGAAGCGTGGCAGGGAACAGCCAGTTATTTAATAATAATAAAACATTTATTCCGGGCTCATAGATCCGTATAGCGAACAATTTTACATAAGAACTATGTTAGTTACTTAAGCCTTTGGCAAGCTTTATGTAGTTCTGCCAAAGGTAAATAAAGGCTCTCAACGAATTGAATGTGAGTCGTTTGATTTTAGTATTGAATAGTCCATGTATCGAGGAACGCTATAAGCTTATTATTATATAACTATTTGTTCTTAGTGATCCATCAGCCCATCTTCCACACAGCTTTTATATGACATATTTATGAACTTCCTAATTCTACTCCCAATGGGATAGAATAAGACTCCCACCATCTCGTCACATGTTTCTTTCATTAAACCATAATGTAAATAACAGTATTATATATTAGAGGATTCTGATTCGTTTCCGTATTTATTGAACCTTGTTTGAAGTGAACGATTTAATATTGTCGCCAATTAATTTTGATTTAAAAAAAACAGTCGCGCAACAACCTTTAAGTTTGGGCCTCAGATATCTGTATCTGTTTCGCAATGATTTATCTTTCCTATTAGACAAGTAGATTATCAGCCTTTAGTGCCTGACATATTTGCCGTCGATTTTTAGGTCTAAGGCATGCCGGTTTTCCTTCACCGTACGAGCGAGTGTTTAATGCGCACATAGAAACTTCCATTGGTGTGCTTCGAACGCACGCTCAAACCACTGGGCCACTGCTCATTGTGTATCAACATTAACTGTATACATTTATGCAGTAGAGTTACTATTAAGTAGGGTAGAGCAGATGACTATACGAATTTAAATAAAATAATATATGTTAAATAGTATATATAATAAAGTCAGGAACCTACGTGACTACTTTGAACCTTTTACGTGAGTTGCATAACTATTTAAAAACGTATAAAACTTAAAAATCAACTTAAAGATTAGAGACACTATAATTTTATACTTGACTCGTAATAAATTGGTTGTTGAATAAAATGCTAAGCAGAATATCGTGCTCCGATGGCATGATAAGGATTCGCACGACTTGCAACGGGAACTGTTCCACAACATAGCCACTTTAGCGCTTTAGTTATAAAGTGAATCTATGTTTTTTTATCGATTTATAAGCCGGTCCACGAGCGATCATATTTCTTTTTTTGTTTTATTCACTCGATGCCAATGTTTATTTTGAGTAAAACGTGCTTATCTTTGCGTGTTTTACTTTACACGTCAAATGCATTGCTTCTGCAATACGTACTCGTATAATATGAAACAGATTAAATTGTACAAAATAAGCGATAATTTGCTGAAAGGTTTTATATGAGCAACTTGATCCAAGATGCAATAATCCCTCGAGATACGGATGTAAATATGAACAGCAAGTTGATAATTTATATTTAGAACACTACGCCTTTTGAGTGCGCTTTAAAAGTAAATATGCGACTTGGACAACTGTAAAATCTGATGAATACTTTAGTGAAACATCAGAATAAAGTAGACTAATATTAACTCTTTGATTTTTTTAATTTGTGTTATTATGCTTCTGTTGATTATAGTATAATTGTTGATTTATGCGAGTTTTACACATAAATTAAGAAGATAATTTAATTAAACGTGATTAGCAAATTTATAACATTATTTACATTACTAAGAGATACTTTTTGAGTCTCTAGATGATCACGATTGTTCAATGCACTTGTATGATCATTAAATAACTAATTATTATTTTTATTTATTTGCTTTCCTTTTGCTCTGATTTTATAGAAATTTTTAGTCTAAGAAAATCTATTGCACCACAATTGCCATTCATCGTTCATTCGTTCGTAGGCAAAAATGATGCAAGTATTACATAGGTACAACGTCAATTTCGGTCAACTAGGTGTATGCGAAGAAAAAGAACGTAAGACAGAAAATATGTAGATTATGTGAAACTGATTAGGCGACGAAGACTCGCAAGTGGCAAAATTGTAAATCAATATTGTATACTATTAATAGGTTGTTTACAGTTTTCAATGCCCTATTTCCTGTACACATTCCTTACTTATTACTATTGAATGCACTTTATATAAATAAAAATGTTGGGAGATCTAAATAAAACTTTAATGTTTTGCAATGTATAAAAAATATAAGCAAGCAACTAATCAATGTTTTACCGATATTAACTTTCTGTACTTATATACACAAGCCTAATTCAATGAAGTCTAATTCATTACTTATAAAAATTATGCGATGGATTTAACGCATTAATCACTTAGTAAGTACTAACGCTAATTACATTTCCAATTTCAAGGTGAGGCCTTTATTACTCTAAACCAAGAACAAAGGTTGATATCGCGTTAATTACGTCATTTCTTTTAATTAATTGAAAGCAATTTAATCAATCTTAGAATCTGTGTTTCATGATTCAACGAACGACCAAAGTTCAGTGGCTTACAAGAATTTGCGTCTTATGTATTGAATGTATAAATATATCACTGAATTGCATTAATTTTAATAATTAATAAGTCATATTCCCATTGTATACAGTTTTGCCAAGAACATTCAGTCTGATAACAATTGATAAAATTCGCGTAAACTGCACAGTGAATTCCAATTTCAAATGTAAGCCTCGCCTCGCACGTGAGGCAGTACGTCGTTAGCTCTTGCCCGATTAACACGTGTCGGTCATGGCGAGCAACTTCAATCGGATATTATCCCCCGATTACGACAGGATAAGTGTCTCGTGTGCGGCATTTTGATTATCCGAAACAATACTGTGACGTAATAAATGGTTACGGATGTTCGTCGAATGGATAAATAAACGTGAAGTGGAATGGAAACTTGATTTTCCTTGTGAAAAACTATAGTTGTGAAAAATGTTAGCGGTTAAAAACTTTTTTATGCCCGAAAAAAGGGTGGATTCACCTAAATTTTCTCGGATGCCGGAGGCTCTTATGCGGTCTATTCGACGGCGCTCCTTGCGAGTTAAAAGAACTAAATCTCTAGTTCTCGTTAGCGAGAAGAGGAAGTCTGGTGAGTGGTAGAGTATGATTTTTATTATTTATTTTATACATTAATAGTTTTTTTTATTTACATTACTCTACTCCACTGCCATTGTGTCCAGGGACTTTTACTATCTCTATTTTTTTTTACTTTAATACTATTGAATTGTTTTCCTTCTAAAAATATTTTGGTTCTTTTGTGTTGCTGACCGCTTAATAACCTTTGAAATAAATTGCTTTGCATTTTTAAGTATATATCTATAAGTTGAATATCGCTATACATCTTACCTCACCGATTACTTTCCATGGGATAGGAGGAAATACTAGAGTACAACATTACATCATCAGCATTGAAACATGCAAAGTATTAAGATGAATTTTAAGTCTCAACTCTGTGCATCAAAATGCAATTTGTTTTATTCGACTTTGTCAGCAAATAAAAAATGTACTTAAGTCAATTTAAAGTTTACTAAAATTTCCATAACCATGGGAGGTTTATAAAGCAATGGAAAATTTATTAAAAATGTTTGAATAATAATATCTTTCATACAAATATTTTACAAAGCCGTTTCGTTAACGCGCTAGTGATACTAATAACAGAGTTAGAATCGAATTAGGTGAGTCGAAAAAGCATATGTTGAATAAACGTTCGCGCAACCTACACTAAAACCACTATTATTACGAGAAATAAATCACTTAATAACGCTTAAAGACAAATATAGACTGAACGGGTTTCTCCTACGTTTAAAATAGCCTGCAATTGGCTAGAAGGCTTCATATTATACGCATTATTTCTTATCTAGAATTTACTTGACGTGGCTTCCTTATCATACATAAGTGACTTTAATAAAACCTTTTGTAAATTATAGTTAATGATGCGTTTTTGATGATTAAACATTTTGGAAGTAAAGCCTATTTTGGTCAGGGATGATAAGGGGTAAGGAATTTTTGAGTTTATTTCTTACAAATATATAACTAGACAGTGCCATTAAATAGTTTATTATAAACTACTTTTTCAGTTTAAGTATCGTTTTGAGCTCCAGCTTATTAATTTCAGAGAGAAAATAAAAGTGAATTAATTTAGTGAATTCTATAAAAACTTTATGACGCCAAGTCTCGCGTGTTTAAATGCGCACGCGCATGTGTGCTCAAACACGTGTTTCGTGAGTTTTATCACTTCGTAATTAGCGCCATGTTAATGTTTTAGTGTGTTAATTCCCACAGCAATTACTTTGCCTCTTGAAAAATCTAGGCAATTTTAGGATAACATACAATTATAAATACAACAAGAAGAGTAAAGTTAACTCTATTATACCTACTGAAACTAAAATATTCAATTTCTTTCTTGTGCTATATTTAGAAAGTAATATTTAGATCATCTCCAATCGACGTCATCGAATAATGCCGTCAAATTTCTCAATTATCTGGATAACAAATTATTGTTATTAAATTTAAAAAGATGTATGTGATAATCGTCCGTCTGTGGTATATATAGTATTATGTTTAAATAACGCCCTTCCAAGTTTGTGCGTTGAGGCTTTAAGTAAAGATGCAGACATGCTTAGGGCTAGTATCTCTTCTATCTGTCGAAATCCGATTAACAACGGCCAGAAAGGAGATTTATGTCGTACTCGTCTTTAGGTCTTACTCTAATTAACCGTTCTAAAATTGGCGTACCACACACGTTGACGCATCATCCACCTCTTGTGTCAAACCTTAAACAACGCTAGAACGTAGGACCAAAGAAACTCCCTTGTATAACCGCAAAACTGGGCAATTGGTTTTTATAAAACGTCTTAGCAATTTCAATAAAATAGGCTCCTTTCAAGCACATTGAATTTAACACAGACGAGTTGTCAACGCCAACGATAGCAGGTAGCAAAAATATTCCACCCCGAACGCCCGCTATCATACATCTAATTATTTTGCACCTGGCTAGCGCGTGCCAACCCTAATGTCAAACTTAACGTTACATAAGTTGCCTTTTATAGCCTGTTTATTAATGGTCGGTAGCAATTACAAGTATTTAAAAAGTTAATGGGCCTATCCCAAGCATATTGACCTTAGTGAAATTAATAATGTTAGTACTTATAATAATAAATTCTAATTTAAAAAAAGAATAATAAGAATAAAATACATTGCAAAGTTTTGGCGACAGTTAAAAATCTCCGTTCAGTGACCCGTTCTTTTTTAAACTCCACCCGCATCGCGAGGCTGTGATAAAACTTTCAATTGTTTTAAAATTAGAACTGTGTCATCGGCGCCATTTTGCGATTTTATAGAAGTGAAGAGGTTGTAACTTGTAAGTGACAGGTTTATCCAAATTCAATTTTAAGATAACTTTGTAGATGTATGAAACTGTCTCGAATACATTTAAGATGAGCAACTGATATGAGTGGCCCAATTCTGGCAATTGTGGATGCAGTCCAATAGATGCAAGGTTGTATTTAATAATAAACATCAAATTTCCCCACTGTTCTGATTATAATATTTATCATAGTAAAATCTATCGTGTATGATATTGGATCTACGGTAAAATACGTACGATCTTTACAAAATTTTCAAACCAGTTTTCTGAACATTTCTTTAGTTTTCAAACAATTATATATATGTATTCCAATATGTAACCAATAAATAATAATCATGACAGTAGCTGTTGCATTAAATAATAAATGAAATCTATTCTACATAAAACATAAAACATCTCTAAATAGACATCAAACTTTAAAAGTATATTTGTCATAATAAATTCATAAAAAGGAAGTTGGTTACCATGGTATAGGCATAAGCGTCAGCGGATAATTATAATATAATATATGTTTACCTGTGGTAAGATTATACACAATATAATAGTGTAGTATTTTAATAGTTTACAATTGGTTTTTAAATAAAACCAAAATAATAATATCTTAACGTCTCAACTCGCCATTTTAAAATGTTTAATAAATATAAAATTACAAAAGTAAAATGTCCAAAAACAAAGTTTTCGTGTTGATTATAAACTCCTCGTTGGAACATTTATGTATCTCAAATATCTCACTGTATCATACATGATATAGGAGAGTTCACCTTGCTTATTTATTGGGGCCGAGACCCAAGAGGAAGTTATTGAAAAGGTTCGCGCGATATATTGCGGTGGCCCTCCCTATGGTACTCCAGGGGAGTGTGGCAATTGGGAGTGACATTTTATTCGTAATGGACGCCAGCGCTATTAATATTTGATATGTTTTTGTTGGTGTACCTTTGGTTTATTACGGAGATTTAAAAAGCGTTTTTTCAATTAGTTCTTTCTATCTTAACTAACAATATAGTATTTAAAACCAATTATAATTTATGTATATAACACAATGTACACGTATGAAGGGCAGTAAAAAAATAATGCTTCTAAATTTACATTTACTGTCAGTTGTCAGTACAAGGGTGCAGAACGGACGAGAAGAATTGGCAATAAACTCTCTGGCACTCTTTTAAATCGTCTAGTATTGTTTAAATTAAATATAGGTTACATACCTATAATAATGGATAGACCAAATCTATTTGTAGTAAAGTTGTTCCACCTCATAGCGTAGTTTATGGTTGTAGCGATACTGGATATATTAATTAGACTGAAGATACCGTATCTGTTGCCATGGTAACTATACTTTTTAATGTCACCATGGCAACGTTTATTCTACGTCTCTAAAAGGTCGATTGTCTTTCCTAGTTCATACTACGAGTATACTATGTGCGCTGTAGCATAGTGCGGGTGACAGTTGCGTAATTTTTCTTTCAATTTGATTTTATTTGTAGACTAGAACATTCTGGCTGGGTTAAATTTAAGTTACTACAGTTATTAATGATTAAATATATTACGAATGTGGTACAGCTGAAATACTAAGTCATAATTTGTAAATCGCGGCAACTTTCAAGAGTAAAACGAAAAATTAAGCAACCATGCCACAGCGCACATACCATAGTGTTAAAAGGTTTGTTACAAACCTTTTGCTAACAAGCCAACGAGTTCATCTAAAGGAACTGCTATTCAAATTACAAAGACAAAGAGTTGTTGAGTATTTTTCAAAAGCTCAGTAATTAGGTTAAGCTATTAATTAGGCCCATTATGCTATAATCAACTTTTCCCTTTACTTACGAGTTTCTTTGTAATCCTTAATGAGCGCTTAATAAGTCGAGCTTTTTACTATGCAATTTGCTACTTATTTTTATATGCAGGTAAGTTTATTAGTTTATAGTTACTTGGTTATTAGAGTTGATTTTTAAATTTAGTTTTTTATTAAGTAACATTGTTTTAGTTAATATAAAAAAAAATCAGTGGTGCTACAACCTCTTTAGGTCTTGGCCTCAGATTTCTGAATCTGTTTTATGAACATTTTTAAATCTAATAGGATACTATCAGGCAGTGATCAGCCTCCAGTGCCTGACACACGCCGTCGACTTGTTGGGTCTCAGACATGTCGGTTTCCTCACGATATTTTCCTTCCATGGTTGTTTTTCGTCCATTGGTGCACAGCCGGGGATCGAACCTACGACCTCAGGTATGAGAATCGCACGCTGAAGCCACTAGGCCAACACTGTTCTATAGTTAGTTAATATGAAACTTATTTAATAATTTTATATTTTTTAACCCTGAATTTGCGAAGTCATTTCTTATACGTCTAAATTTTAACTTAAAAATTAATATAAGTAAAATAATATTTTGTTAATTTTACCGCGAAAGTCAACCGGGAGTAAAGTTATAAGACTATTGTTAAATGACATAATAAATACATAGATTAATAAATATATTAAGTATTATTTATGATGATCATTGGAGTATATTAATTAATTAATTATCCAAACTAAACACAGATTAAAGAGAAAACTATACACTATGATAAATATATTTATAATAAGACATTGCTAAATTCTAGTAATTTACGGTATGGTATTATGTATTTTTGAAATCCTGACTAAATCTACAATTATTATTGACTTTTTATGATATTTCTTTGTAAAATATATATTAAATGATACTATGAATCACAGTTTAAACTGTTCAAATGCAAATTTCCTTTATAGGTGATGTAAGCTCATTCATTCAATTAAAAGATTGCTATTGATACAATCACGTCATCATTCAGAACAAATTTTATGACTTACGTATCAAATACTTAAATATTAAAAAAATATTTTAATTAAAAATCATAAAAGAATATTTAATAAAAAATAGAGAAATAAGCACCAAATGTAAAGTTTGATGATATAATTCGAAATTTAGAACTCATAATAATTGCCTTTATTAAAATTACACAATTGTACAGAAATTTTTTCATAGATATAAAATACTGGCTAGGGCAAGTAATTTTTTTTTTTAATTTAATTTAAGTTAGTCTTACAAAATGAATTCAACATGGTATATTTATACACAAAAGCAATATTAGAAAAGGCTTCTTTTTGCAGGTGCCTTCGTGTACTTGCAAGCGACTTGTAAAAAAATTGTAGGTTAAAAAGTGTGGCAGAGAGTGTCTTGCTAGTTCTTCCCGTCCGTTAACACCTCAGATCTAAGAATTGGTTATACATTTAAATAAGAACATTTTTTATTGTTTTTGAGTGTACATTATCTGTACTAATATCGTAAATAGAAGATATTTGATTGTATGTTGATTGAGAGTTGCATAGAAGAGAGAGATTTGAAAAAAACTCCCATTATCCCTGAATATAGGCTATATATTTAAAAAAAGTTAGGGTTGTGTATGAAATTACAATAGTGTAACCCATTATATGAAAAGACCAATAAAAATCTCTTAATCGCTGT
This sequence comes from Pieris macdunnoughi, assembly GCA_905332375.1. NCBI lineage: Eukaryota > Metazoa > Arthropoda > Insecta > Lepidoptera > Pieridae > Pieris > Pieris macdunnoughi. The sequence goes on from CAJOBZ010000007.1 coordinate 3,384,022, forward strand.
GATAAACTAGTTTTATGGAAGACATCAATATCTACAAAAAAAATCCGCGATACCAAGTCCTGCAAAAAAATATTTTTCTTGCATTTAAAAGTCTATTTACCAAGAAAAGTTTTAGGTTATATCATCGTGCTGCTGAAATAATGCTGGTGGAACCGTAGATCACAGCTAGTTGTTATATATATGCATAAATGAAGAAAATACATTGGTTGAAGTTAGTTACAAAGTATTTGTATATGCCTATAAATAGGCACTTATGAATCACATCTTACCTTGTAGAATGTGTTTTCGACTGTACCCTATTAAGCAGTGGAAGTCATAGCAGGTTGTGCTATCTCCAATTATGGAAAGCCTGTTTACCGAGAGTCGATGGCAATGATTGTAGATAATCATACAAACAAGTGAAGTACGATGGTTATTTAACCAAAGATTATAAAGTTATTTTTTGTTTTATGATGTCAAGAGTCGACGTTGAATTAGTATTGCCATCTATAAAATATGCAATTTATATCTATAATACTTTTAAATAGCTTTTAGCTAAGTAACCAAAAATTTGTCGTTTGTCTGTGATTTAAATTTAATTGCAGTCTACAAAGACCGCTTGAAATCTTTTAACATCTCAAAGTCAATTACAGTGTTATCAGAAACCGCGCCTTCCCCAATTTCATTAATAAAACAAAAATCGCAACGCTATTTTCAATTTAGTTCGTGTCCCGCGGCGAGCTACTTTGAAAAGCCATTATATTCCTAAGTGTAAACTAAAGAGCAATATGGCCTGTTCCGTTCCAATTTTCCAACGTGAACCGGAGGTTGGAAATGCGGGGTTTTAAAAATGGAACGCCCAGCCAATTGTGAAAGTCGGGACGGGTCGCTAGTGCCGTGATGGCTCACTGTCTGACCCACTTGCTTTTTAAAAGACAACGCTATCTCGTTAGGGCTCCGCGAAATGGGGCAGAAATTTGCAACGTAGGATAGATTTTATCGTCCTGCAATCTAGCGCTTTTGTGTTATCTGAGATTATATGGCAGCCATTAAATGAAATTTTATGCAGAAGATTGCGTGATTATGCAAGGTTTAACTAGACTATAATATAATATCGAAACCTGTTGAACAAAAACAAACGTTTTAGTATGCAATGCGTCATAATATGCACTTCCAATAAACGGTGCCGCTAATTAAATAATTATGTACGTATAGCTGATATAGATAAAGGTAACTATGTCTATGATAATGAGCCAATACGTTTTCATACACGCTATTATTAATGGACCAATTGAATATGTATACGTTTTTAAAATGCGCACGGCATAGTGACTCGGTACCAAAGTAAAGCCGACACACGTGGTTCTTGAATGCAGGAAACGGAAATAATCGTTTGTCCATAGAATCAATCAGAAAATCGCACGATTGAGCACGCGCTACAATTCATGCGACTTGTGAATACTTGGAGAGTAATTGTGGCTGAATCTCCCTCGCATATTGTTATTTTTAATTATAACGGAAATTCAGATTCATAGGGTGAAATTTATAGTCAAAACTTACTTTAATACGTTTTTAGCCCCTCTTACTTAGTATGAAGTCTCGACTCTGAATCTAACCTATCTACGTGTTCTTGTATACAAATAAACTAATCAATCAATCCAAGATAAGACCAATTAAAAATATATTTTTAGTGCGGTGATTGTGAATTGTGAGTTAAAATATGGTGGTTATGAATTCCCTCTGTTCTCTACAGTCCGTACACCAGTCTTGAAAAGTAATTGTTCGAACACCTAGAACAACTAAATTATTCGTTGATACGTTGTCGAATAGTTTAATGCGAAGAAAGTGTAGTACAGTAACAGTGTAGTGTAGTGTAATACTAATTATTATTTTAGGCGAAATAATTATCTTAAGAAATTTATTTAATTATACATATGAAAGTACTTGTTCGTTGTAAATGGTTTAGTCTTCAGTTGAATTACCATAAAAACAAAAAAACAATGTGAGTGCGCTGAAGAAAAAACTGTGGGCGTTGCCACGGTAACCGACAATAAATGACTTAATAATGATCCGCATACACAAGAAATTCACGTATCGGAAAACATGTAATTATAAAGTTTGAGAGGTTGAGTTGAGGGGTCGCTATAGTGGTGTTCCTAACAATAACGTATCGATAACTTTATAGTTAAAAAGTTGTTACTACTAAGAACTAAAATTATTGAATATTTTGGTAATTCTAAAAGTTAACCGATTTTGATTCTGAGATAGAATTTCAGTTATGAGAATAAATTCTTATCTTAGAAACAATCGATCAGTACAGGTTTACAAAGTTTGTTTTTAAACAAATAATCCTCCATAAACACAATCAATAATCTTATTAAGCCATTGATAAAGCGTTTCCTTATAACGATCAGACGTTAATATATTTTATTATTAATAGTTTATACCTACACATAAAACGTGATACTATTCGATCTGAATTGTCTGATATGCATGTTAACCGATAAGAAATTACTGAAGAGCTATTCCGAAACATGATCTTATGTATTATCTAGGTCACTGATAATAATCAGAATCATTTTGAATCGACGATATATTTTATTGGGAACACGACAATAGTGCTCTCATAACTATTGTTCACGTTTAGCTTTAATGCATTTTACAATGTAGAAAGTATTTTATAAAGCTACGTGCTTCTTTCACAATTCATTTAAACTATACTTATTATTAGAAATGTACAAGGTTAAGAAGTAGTTCGTTAATTTGTTTAGTGGTTCAGATAACACGTAACACTCAAGTTTATTCATATTATTCCATATATATATTTCTTATTATTCATATTAACTTCACACTAATAGGGTTCATTTAATAACATTTAATAAGACTAAAACATTTTCATCAAATAATATTTTCAAACATGCACAGTGTTTTTGAAATGACCTATCGATAAGTAGCACATCACTTAGCAATAGGGTTTCGCTTACCACGTGATATGAAAGATTTCGTAATCTATTCGCGAAGGGATCGCACAAAAGGTGCTCTCCTTTGGCAGATGTTCTACAGGTACCTAAATCAGAGCAGATGTACCAAGACAGCGAGCTATTGTTCGTTTTAATTAAATTACTCCTCTTGAGAATTTCAACTTTGTTATTGCACTGTTTCCGAATGCTTCGGGACATGTATTAACGTTGTTTTTAGTGCCTTACATAAATAAAAGCCCTGGTTTGAACATCTTTTAATAATACTTATTTAAAACATTTATTCCCAACACTTAAATATACTAATAATAATAATAATCAGTGGCGCTACAACCTCTTTAGGTCTGAGCCTCAGATTTCTGAATCTGTTTTCATGATCATTTTTTCAATTTAATACGCAAGTAGGTGATCAGCCTCCAGTGCCTGACACACGCCGTCGACTTTTTGGATGTAAGACATGTCGGTTTCCTCACGATGTTTTCCTTCACCGTTCGAGCGAATATTAAATGCGCACATAGAAAGAAAGCCATTGGTGCACAGCCGGGGATCTAACTTTATAATGTTAATATAGATTTAAATTCTCATGTGTTTTAAAAATATCTAGTAAATGATAGAAGCACATAATACAGGTGATTTTATAAACCCCATATTGTACCAGTACTGTGGGAACAAATCGCTTGAAATACGTATAAAATCCGTCCCCTTTAGACTTTGTGGAAACTTTTGTTAAAGGAATATGAAATCCCTCAATATTGTAAGTAGAACCTAACAAAATTCAATATTGGTAAAAGCTAAAACGTATTTTTCTTTCCATTCGCCGTATAAATGAGCGGAAGTCACGGCGCGCCGACGAATGGGCCATTACCCCTTTTTCCGATTTTGCGCCCCTAATCCGGTGTCATAGGGCTTCAGTAGGTCAAACCGCAAAGCCTTCAAGCCTCAAATGACATTCGTGGGGTTACGTAATATTTGTGAGGCTTCTATCTAATGTAAATAAAGACATGAGACAAGCCACTCAATCTTTATTTATAGAAATCTTCTGCGCGTGTTTGTATATAACTCGTAAACTGGACCGATTTTGATGAAATTTACTGTGTGTGTTTGAAGTGGATTCGACGATGGTATATTATTTGTGGTTTTTGAAGTTATACGTCTTTAGGCGCGTTATGAAAAATTGATTAGAGTGAAATTTTACGATGCGCGCGCACCGTGACACAAAATTAACAGAATGAGTTGCCCACGGAAGATGCTACGGCATTGGACATAATTTAAAAACAACATTCGAATAATAATAGAATTTATGTTACACTTAATGTAAGAAAATAATAATAAATATTTATTTATTTAATTTATCAAATGTAAACTGAACTTTATTGACTATAATGACTCCTTTTCCAGTCTTTGATTATTTAATTGTAATTAATTATTTGCATGCAATCAAAAACTATTTTTAATAATGCCAAAGAATTATAACTTCTTACGCGCATACATAAGTACACGCACCCTTTTTTTTAAATTTTTGGATTTAAGTGTCTACACACCTATACGTGTACATGAGGGTGTACCGATTGTACTGGTAATTTAGCAGCGAGGTCTATGTCCAGTAGATTTTAAATAGAACCTATAAAAAGACGGACATTTATTTATCTTACAAAGACAGAAGATGCAGACGGCATCAAGTAACATATTTAGAGGGGTAACGTACCTACAGTTTCATCACTAATTAGTCTCATATGGGCTAGTGAAAAAGTGGGAAACTTAAATATTATTTAATAAAAATATTAAAAAAATATTAGAAAAATCGCTGCTCTAGAAATGTGGTGTTGGAGGTGGATGCTATGCCCTGGACAGCTAAGGAAACAAACGTGTCCATACTAAGACGGTTACAAAAAATCGTCTTTTGACACTTTGTAACCAACCTTAGTCCTTTTGGACATGTAACACGCAGATATCCAGAAAGCCTAGAAAAACTCGTGACTGGCAGAGGCTGGTTCCCTTTTTGCTGGACTGATCAAGTAAAGGCCATTACATTACCATCACCCAGGCGCAGAGGCTTGTCGAAGACAGGGGAGAGTGGAGGAAGTTGTGCGGTGCCACTAACACGACCTTCAGAAATGACGAGTGCGACTGAAGAAGAAGAAGAAAAATATAAATAAGTATAAACTAAAAACAATGGGCAGTTGTGCTTTTTAAAGGCTTCATTTTATATAAATTACAGACAGAGCCATTGACATGCTCGCACTAAAAATGTACTTAAAAAGAACCTACGTATTCAAGATACGATGTTTATATCTTGGAACGTTAATACTGATTTATTACAAAGAGCAATGACTGAATACTGTCTTATTGATGATATAAAAAAATATCAAATATAATGTCCAATTTGATATGAAACCTCAGTAAAGTGGAAAGAAATATAATATCAAATTTAAAATTATCCATAGCAACACTTAATATTAGTAATTAGGTCCTTACATATGAAATTGGCGTTTTGTATGGGAGGAACAAAAAGTCGAATATTTTTAAATATAATATAAATATATCAAAGTATGAACCATTGTTTTCTATCCACTTTTGCCATCTCATAGGTAGTTCATTGATCCCCTCTACTTTACTAAAAAAACAGTCGGACGGGAATTTTTGTCCAATAAAATCTGTGAAGGGCGATTGTGGACTGCCCCATCAGAGTTAAATTTTTCCCCTCCCTTGCAAGAAGTTGTCCAAATTTCGAAAAAATGGTAATCTGTTGGAGCAAGGTCCGGGGAGTACGGAGGATGTCTTAAGACATTCCAATTGAAGCTCTTCTAATTTGGTAGCCGTCTGTTGTGCAGTGTGTGGTCTAGCGTTGTCGTGAAGTAGCAGTGGCGTGGAGCGATTGATCAGCCTAGGTTGTTTAGCCGCTAGCTTTTCCATCATGGTTTGCAATTGCTGACAATAGATAAGTGACGCAAACAGAATAAAACAGAAGAAAAAAATAAATGAATGACGGTCATCGAAGCACAAATACATGAGTAAATAGCTGTACAAATTTGAATTTGAAATTCCTTACATCGTGATTAAAGTGGCCAGTACGAAATACGCCAATTTCATATGTAAGGACCTAATATTATTCATGACTTTTTTATTAAATTTTATTGAATTAAGTTAATTTTAAATAGGATATATAAATAAATAAATCCTTTATTTGCCTAGACAGTACATATTATGATGGATGAATTAAGAAAATACACACAATCATCCATATTAAACTAGCAAAAAAATTCAATTAAAAGCAAGTAAATTATTTATTATGTCATATTCTATGTTACGATGTCAAAACTTATACTATCTCAGATAATAGAAGTACCGTGCCTTCTTAAAATCTAATAATTGAATGCTGCGTTAAAGGTACACTGCCACAGGGACATAATAAATTTGTTTTAATATTCTTTTGATCAATTTTTAATTATTTTTATTATTACTATGTAGGTTAAGAAAAGTTGTAAATACTGCATATTTAAAAGTAAATTCAAAAGCATAACAACATACACACGTTCTACTATTATAAAATTCTTAAAGAATAAGACTTATAATATCGTGGGATAACAAAGTATTTTTGTCCTATATATTGTATTTAGTTGCAAGGGTGCGTCTGCATCTGGCGAATGCGCCGCGAATGTGCAGCTCGCTAGCCGTTTGCGAGCTGCGCCCGTGCAGTCACGGCAATGGTTTGGTGCGCCTTCTTTAGCGCAACTCATGCAAGGCTCGTAAAAGGCGCGCAATCTACGCGCACTCAGTTCTCGCGCTTACAGTTCCGTTTACTGGCGTGGGCGAAAGGAAGACGCGAGCCGCTAGCGCGCCACCCGCGCGCTGAACGCGTACGGCGCTTAGGTTGCACGCGAACTGCGCGCGGGCGGCGCAGGAGCGGCGCGCGAACAAAAATGCACGCGCGCAGCTCCCAAACTGCTCGCGAGCTGCACATTCGCGACATATTCGCCAGATGTGGACGCACCCTTAGATGTTTTGGAGTGATGCCATACGCTATTTTAAAACTATTCTTGTCCCTATCATTTGAAAAGCGAAATCCAATTTATGACCATGAATAATATTCGTGGCCTGTCTTTTAATTACTATTGTTATTCCCTATTTCTTTGATATTGTCATGCTTTGAAACTTAGCGAGATAATTGATTGTGGTATTTTAATCGATTTTAAACATCTATAAATAGTTGTTTCAAGCTCTTGTAGATGGAGATTATCAGTTCAACCTTTATTATGTGACATAGCCTTCCAAACACATGTGCAAACAATATATATGTATATCGAGACGTAAGACGTCCGTCATATCGAGACGATCCCCTTAAATTGATTTAGGTAGGTAGGATAGTTTAGCTTTCATCAAAATCGTTTGAGGAGTTTTTGAGATTTTCTACGGTTTTTTAGAATAACACGTGTATAAATTATATTGACAGGTATTTTAAGTTTATTTTTTAACTATTTTCATTGAGGTTTTACTAAAAATATCCGTGTTTTAAAAGTATGTACTAACTCTAAAACTTCAATAGTTTTGCCATAGAAGAACGCAATATATTGTTTGCATCAAAACATGATCTATTCCTCTTAAACTATAAATATGCGTATCAGATAATTTTAAATCCGTGAGTGGATTGGTTTGTTGGCGAGGATAGACAACAAAGTATATTTGTTTCATATATCTATAGAAATCCTTGTCTATTGATTGCATGATTGCTATTCTGTGTCACTGCTTTTGCTTCGTTTTGCATCATCTGCCACAATTGTACAAACAATAGTATGACCTTGTCGTGACATTTGCTTAACCTTCAAAAACAAGGCCTCGTTAAACCGAATAATCCTATTTGTAATGGCGGAACGGAAACCATACAATTAAGAATAAGCAAATAAAAACTTAATTTTTTTATTAACATTTAAATTATTAAATTGTCCAAATTGATACAAAAAATACACGGTTTTTGTACCTATTGTAAACAAGGTCAATAATTCTTTGAATTTTGTATTATTTTATGAAATGATTTCGAGTATATTTTCTAAAATATATATTAAAACTGTTCTTTCTAAACACTTCGTCAGGGAGGAGACAGTAGTGTACCACTGACTGGTCGGCTCAAACTCCGCGGCCCAGTGTCTTAATGTTGCGAAGTTCTATATCTCTATATATATACAATTCTCGTGTCACAATGTTCGTTCCCATACTCCTCAGAAACGGCTCGACCGATTCTTATGATTTTTCATTTATTTTTTAATTAGGGGTGTATTTTAAATATTTTTTAGATTTTTTTTTGTTTTTAGTTTTTTATGATACAGCATACAAAAATACATACAACCCCTAATTTTCACCCCTCTACGATCAACCTCTATCTTTTATTATAGCAGATAGTTATTTTTATTGAACTAAAATAATGTTTCTTAGAAATAATATACATGGCAAATCAACGTTTGTCGGGTCAGCTAGTATTATATATAAAAGAGACACTTTAATAGTTTTTAAACGTGCTCGTATTGTATTTTGTAGGAGTTGCAACTCTAACTAGCATCTTATCATCTCTTAATTTTAAAATATGAATTATTTTATTTTTCATAATAAATAATCAAAGCCAATCAGAAAAGATTTCTATTAGACCGTTTCTAGATTCGAGAATTAAATCTGTATTTTATCAAAAATATATAGTGATATAATCTTAAAAAATCTACCTTTATAATGGGCTTGTAGTCCAGAATATATTTATTTGCTTCTTTTAGACAAACATTGTTTCGTCAATATACATTCATACAATCAAGATCGCCAGACTTCAACGTCTCATTATGCTTTTAACACGAAGCAATTTGTACCAAATGTGTGACTCTGAAAGCAAATTAGTCGGGATATAGCTTCCAAATGTGTTAAAGAGGCTAATTTTGAGCTTAATACTAAGTGAGAGGAAGCTTGTTCTTAAAATAGAAATGCGATAAACTGCTACTAAGTATAACATATGTATGTAGGTCTGTTTCTATACTATTGTAAAGGGAATAAGCTCAAAAACTACTACACCGACTGGCTTATGCTAATAAAATTGCTATAGAAGTATGTATTAAGATAGGTGCTAAGGATTGATTTAAAAAGGATAGTGCGAATTGATAATCGTTAAATGATGTAGGACCATGCTGTATGTTGAGACCCCATATAATATCTATATATATTATCCTTATTTTCCTGTACTCCTCTTATAATTTCAATCATATATTGATAACTACTTGGTTTTGGATTTAATGAAAAAAAATGCTCTTTACAGTTTTAAGTATGTATTGTCAACCTTGTGAATGGAGGAAATGCATCAGTTATAATAATTGAATTAAGAGAATAATCATATTCTTTTGTTTTATGCTGTATGAATTAAAAGGACCCTAAAATTTAAATTAGGAACTAATTCAGAGACCACAGACCAATAATAAGGGTTTGAAAGTTTATTAAGAATTCATAAACCGAAATTACCCGCCCATTAGGTTCACGACGGGAGTTTATAGCATCGTAAATGTGTGAAATGAGTGTTTGATCGTATATAGGTTAAAGTAGGGGTCTGGTAGACCCCACTGTGTTGACGGAACAAGTTTTGCATTGATTTATATTGAGCGCTTGTCTTGAATTATGTTACTTTACGAGTAAAATCGTTGACGCCATGCACTCAGTACATACTGTATATAAATAATACACAGAGAGCACCTCTAGAAACAAAGTATTTCCGGGATAAAAAGTTCCTATCGCTATACTACTACAACTGTCCCTTGATGAAGGGAGTCCTAGACCTCTGATCTAGGTCTGATGGACGTGAAACACAAACAAAATTTCGATCTAATTACCTAGTTTTTAGAACAAATTACTCAAAGACAAAAACCTTTTTGAACGTAAAGAAGTACCGGACGAATGAACACTTTCGTAAATTTTGTTTCAACTTATTTTTGCGTACAAAAAACAATTAACAAACGCAACAAAGTAGACGCTTCCTTTCTCGGAGGCTCTATGAATATTCAGGCTATATAAACAAGGTCTTGTAAAACAGCCATCAATCAGTACCTGTAGACGTAACCATCTAGTTTTTGTCCCAGTGTTTGAATCTCGATAGAAAGTGCCGCGATCACAAGTTTTATTTCCTTGTTAAGTTAAACTGGTTTTTCTTTTGAAGTTATTGTCGTTTGAAATCATAAAAAACTAAAAGTCTGTGTAGCATTTGACAAGGCGATAGGCGTTTTTAAAGTGGTATATAAAACATGAATTCTTATTTTTGTTTGGAATATTTGGGGCAATTTTAATATAGAATTATTGTGCAGTTGCCAATATCTCGACGACTATTACAATTATAACTTAATAATTTATTCTGTTATTAAGTCTTAAACTTAGCCTTTAAGTTTAATGTTGTGTGTAAGAATACAGGAAAGCAAAGCAATCTCACGTTATTATTTTCGCATTAGAAAATTTAATCGAACTTTCATCCAGTCGGTACAAAGTTTGAGAAAAATAAAATTTCACCATATCCAAGAGTTTAACTTACTCTGTATATAGGTAATATAGGTAGTATGATACATATATATATTTGCCTTTGATTATGTATTTGCCTTTTTTTTTTTGACTGTAGCGGCATCTGTTGAGTCTGATTGGGCATGTAAGTTGTTACATTTAAAAACAAAAACATTTTAGTATTTTTTAAAATAATAGAAGAATAAATAGAGTTTACTTATTGAGGTACAGATCCTCTTATTTATTTAGCAATATATATACTAATATTTTAATAAAAGTTTCGTACCAATTCCTTCTATAAAATATGTTTTCATTCCAGATTCATTCGTGAACAGCCAGGAATGGACATCCGCTCGCGGTGTTACCGAGCTCCGTGTTGGCGTTCTGGGCTCCCCGGACAGTGGAAAGTCAGCGTTGGTGCATAGGTACTTAACCGGAGCCTACATGCAGGAAGAAAGTCCCGAAGGTGAGTGTTTTTTTAATAGAAAGGTCTACTAAATGTTTCATACCGCCTATAAATAAACAAATAGAAAAGTAATATTCAATATAATACAAAAAAGCGCCACCTATGTTTTTATATTGACATGTATGAAGCCGCTTGAATTTACAATACTAAATTATGCATTTTTATGCTTAGTGGAGTTGCGGATAGATGGCGCTTATATCAAATATTGTAATGTTATTAAGTTGCCTAGATGTCGTTGTTGTTATTGTGTTTTTTCTTTAAGATAAGATTTCGGCCGGGCATATGTGGGCTTATTGTTTCCATAGTATTAAGCACGATCCCGGCGGAAGTAAAGTCTTTAGATTTAACTTAGTTTGTCCTACAGGAGTATGTAACTTAAATTTGTTTCTATAGGCGGCCGTTTTAAGAAAGAGGTCATTATCGACGGACACAGTTACCTCCTACTTATAAGAGATGAAGGCGGATCACCCGAGATGCAAGTAAGTATAAGGTTTAGGTACCTATATTTAATTAAAGCTTTGATTATAAACATGCATCATTTTTTCCCCCGTTATATTTAGTGTATTTGAAAAGAACGGGCTTATGGTACGGGTAATGATTTTAATTTTGATAGGGCAGTAAGAAGTCTAAGTACAATTTTTTAAATATTAGATAGTGTATAATATGATGTTTATTTTAATATACTGAAGCAAAACCTTCAGCTATTTACATAAGTATGAAAAGGGACATCAAAGGAAAGGTCTTCAAAGACAAATCTTATATTATCTTCGCCGACAATATCAACGCTGTTACTAATAATAGTTCATACTGACCCGATTAATCGTTATATTCATCAAACATACTTAAGTACATAAATTCTTAAAAGCTCAAGAAGTTCGTTGCGTTCTAAATGAACGAACTTTCAAAGTTACATTATTAAAGCCTTAATACTGAAATGATAGACTGAATAACTCCCTAGACTAATTCTCAAAGCAATTTTAATTTCTAGTGAGCCAATAAATAAGTCAAAGCGCAAAACTTTGCGTCTATTTCAACTCAGTGCTTTGTACATTGACATAGAGTCATAGACAGTCAATGTCCTTTAACGATAATGTGTTATACATACGTATATATTTATTGTATTTATGTATACACATAAGAGTGAAATTTTAGTTTAGTTTTTAAATTTGCGTCAAAAGCAATGCTTAAATTACATAATTTTTCTCCCGAAAGTTCGTAATAAGTGTTAATTTTATAAAAACGTAAGCGAGGTCTCTTATCAATTATATAAAGAAATCAAAATATACTATGAGTGGTTCCTTGTTAGAAACAATATAAATTTCCACATAATGGTTTCGTAAAACATTGCGGTGGAAGGATGATGATGGTGATGAATCCAACCTCAAGGGAGGATCCTCGACCGTTAACCACTGACTGGCCTGCCCGAAGGCCCCTTTTTTGATATCCGAGGTGGAAACGTTTTCCGGTGGGCCCAAAGGCCCCAGTGACTAAGGTCGAGATGTTTTATATATCCTTAGCGATTAATTTCGTTAGCAATGTTGTAAGACGTCATCGCAGTGATTTGTAAGCTCAGATGGTAAATGTCGCTAAAAATTCATAAAATGACAGATCTTGTAAACAATATTCATCAGGCGAGACAGGTGCAAAAAAGTGTCCCAAGCACTAAAAAGCTTTGTGGAAGGGAATTTTAAGATTAACTTAAATAGTGCCATGCGTAACCATGCGTAATATACAATTACGCATGGTCACACGTAGGCGTTGATGCCATGTTTTGTAGTGAAATAGGATTTCCGCGTTAACGTAACCTAAATAACGGGCGTAAATTATGTCATTTAAGTAATTGTTATCCAAGAATAGAAGGAATATATGTGAAAATTAACTCATGAAACTTTTCACTTATAAACTAGAATAAAACATAGGCTAGTCTATTCTGGCATGCGCTGCCAAAACCTCTAGAGTTACATGTATGTAATGTATGATGGAAATTTTTATCTTAAATATTCCTACCAAAAAGCTCCTGTAGCTGTAAGCCTTTATAGCCAAAATCGTGAACCATAACTAAGTACAATAAAAAGTTATAATTTATTTCAAATGCAAATTTTTTAGTAATAAATTGTTTCCTACATGAAAATAGATACTTTTATCGCTTCTGGTATTTAAAGTAGATAAAATATATTCACGCTACATCATTTGGACAAATATTATTTTAATCCTACGCAGGTGAAGTCGCGGGCACCAGCTAGTGTTTCATAAAACATAAATGTATATCCAACGCTCCTGTGCAGTGGTGTGAACCGTAATTCAGGAACAGTTAAGAAATAAAGATAATATCTAATATTAAATTAAGTTTTTATTATAATGTGTAAAGTAATTACACATTGTATAAATAGGTACCTAAATAAAATATTACTAAGCAATAACTTATCGTTTTCGATCAACAAAGTTCCAATTATGAAGTTGATTACAAAGTTGACAGCGCTGACATTATGACTACATGTACACCACTTTATCGATTTTAGCTGAGACGAGAGCAGACTCCCCTATCCATCATCTTGAACAAAATCTCCCTACACTTTTTAATGTTCTCAACAAAGACAAATAAAAAAGGGGATTTTAGCTGCTATTGTTTTAGCATGGCGCCATACAGTCGGCACGTATAGTCAATAGAGGGTTTTTCCTAAGGGTCGGAAAACAGCCCTTATTGATCTGTGAAAGTACTACTCTAATTATCGTTAGGCAGGTATATCCTGTTGTTACTATTTCACTGTTAAATATAGTTTTTTTAAATATAAAAGCCGGAATTTTTGGTTGTCTTACGTCTTTAGGTGGGTACGTAAGTGTACGGTGTTGTAGGTTATTATGATGTGTATGATTTTATTATAACATTCGGCCTGTTGAGAGATACTCTGAGACTATTTAGGGTGCTGCTTTATAAAGTATTAACGGCTCGCTGTCACTGTCACATTCTACATTGTCAAGTCTAGTATAATGTTGAAAATCATATAATAAGGTCCTAGTAATATGTCGGTGAGATAATTATATTGAAAACCAGTTCGTGATCTTTCATATTTAACACAATAGAAACCGGTCAAGTCGTCAAGGATCACGCCGCACGCGTGAATATAGATTCTACGCATCTTTGTTACGACTATGAACAATTTTGGTACATCAAAAAATACTTATTTTAATCATTATTTTACAAATTAAAAATATGACTTAAAACTTGTACTCTGAATGGGTTCCTTTTTGTATATTAGTTTGTTTTAAAATGGAATATCCTACCTATACACATTACACAAGTAGGTACTTACCCATATTTCAATGAAATGTTATTCTCACTACAGATTAAATTAATAAATTGCTGGCTATTAAAACATATGATAAAATTTCTAATTACTCAACCAGATAATCCAAATCGGTCGGATTCTCTTGGTCCGAATAAAACACTAATAATCCGCCAATTAAGAATGTATTAAGAAATACCTTTTTTTATTTTTTTTATTTAGAAGTATTTTCTCAAATACTCTACTTTGTTTCTACATTTGTCAATTTACCTCCCACTTCTTGGCTATTTGGGACTCAAATGTAATAAAACACTCGTTATGTACTTATTAACTTACATAGTAAAACAATAAGGCATGTTGTTTGTGACAAGCCAATAATTAGTATTAAGAACTTCGTACTGGAGAGATCGTGGTGTGTTTTAACAATTCGGGCCTCCGGTAAGATAATCCAGAACTGATGTTTACTTTCACATTTATTCATTACTCTTATATGTATTATGTGAATGTCTAGTCGTGCATTCTCGTGATAATTAGGTAATTTGCTACAGGATATTAAATTCGTTATCTGTCCAACTCATTCCACATTTGGTATCTATATGTCCTGAAAAGATAAGATTGTTATAGCAAATGTTATAGATGGAATTGTGATTTATCTTAACGTTATCATAAATTAATTAAAATTTAATGTTGGACTAAACAAAATATATTTAAAAAATCAAAATAAAATTTTATTTCTATAGAAATAACGTTAAATAAATAGTAATACTTTACAGTATTAACACAGCAATAATAGATTTCATCTCCAGTATATTTTGTTAAGCCATAATATAGGTAAATGCAGGGTTTGGACATGAGTGCATTCACTAAGGCTATCCTTTTCATTTCCCGTTGTGTGAGCAAGACGGCAAATATGGAGGCTATGCAAGGTTCTATACCGCCGCCCGCCCGCCCAGTAGCCTCCCGAACACTATTCCGTTCGTACAAATCGTTTTGTGAAAATCTTATATACTACTTTAGCAAAATATTCTTTGCAAATTATATTTTTCTAAAATTTTACCAGTAGATAAACCTTGTGTTTGTTTGTCATAGGATACATCATAATCGGGTGAGTTATTTCTGACGTAGAAAAAATAATTGTTATTTAATTTCAGTCCTTGAGTTAGACCAGATTGATTTGAGTTAATGTTAGGATCTATTTTGTATTTTTTTACCAATTATTTAGAATTAATGCGTGATAAATACTCGAAAAATAATGAATAATTTGATTACATATAAAATACCAATCATTAGCAAGTACAGTTAAAAAAAAAATTATAGAAGAAATAGGCATTACACAGCTAAAAAAATTTCTAATTACAAATACATCAAAAATATTTTATTATGATTTCATAACATTGCTTTTGTATGTATTACCAAAGACCTATACAAGGTATAACACAACTATGTCTTACCTAATGTAATTTATTTTAATAGAGAGGTATCGTTAATTAAAAAATTTGGCCCTTATCTTTGACAAATCATACTTTAATAATTTAGTTTTGCAATGTGGGCATAATTTGCGCTTATTTATGTCATTGATTACAATATATTATATAATTATTCCGAATCGCAAGTTAATTTCAAATAGTTTTTTATAAATTCGGAATTATATTTTATCTCCGTGTCTCTACATATGTAACCCACTTACTCACTCAAATCGTAACATCTTTATATTAATTTTTACACTAGTCCTAATTCTATATTTATTAAATTTTGTAGCTAGCTGGTAACACTATAGCTGTAAGTACGTTAAACATCCAGACGAAACCCAACCCTTCCAACCCTCCATATGATAGCGGAATGACCCTTCATCGTTACGGTAAAACCATGGGAGTGGTTTTTACCAAGCTAAGTTATTATTAGGGCTAAAACTTAAACCTGGATTTCTTTTACTCTGATTTCCTCGATGAAAATTAAATTGCGAGTTCTTTTGCAATCATTTTATATGTAACCAGCTGACCCGTCAAACGTTGTTTTGCCATGTATATACGTATTATTTCTAGGAAACATTTTTTTAGTTCAATAAAAATAACTATCGACAATAATAAAAAGTAGGGGTTGATCGTAGAGGGGTGAAAATTAGGGGTTGTATGTATTTTTTGTATGAGCCGTTTCGGAGGAGTATGGGAACGAATTAGTTGTTAGTATTAAATTAATGATTTTTTTATTGTTGCAGTTCACCGCATGGGTAGACGCAGTTATCTTCGTGTTTAGTTTAGAAAACGAATCAAGCTATAATACAGTTTCAAATTACTTCAACAAAATGTCACATTATAGAAATTCTGCCGAAATACCAATAATATTAGTAGGAACACAAGGTACCTATTTTTTACACATCCTGCTTGTATATTTTATGGTTTATGAGTCTATATTTCACTATACATAGCGATTACGATGCGTTTGATGCTTCCGCCAGTTATTTCATATCTAATGAACGGTGGCTTTTCCAGATGCCATAAGTGAAAGCAGTCCTCGAGTTGTGGATGATAATCGCGCTCGCAAGTTGTCAAATGAACTCAGAAGGTGTTCATATTATGAGACATGTGCAACGTATGGATTAAACGTTGAACGAGTGTTTCAAGATGGTATATAAATCTTTTTATCAAAAAAAAAATATATATTTTGAATAGTTGTCAGTTAAGAATAAGTTTGTGTAATTATGAAGTATTCTATGTGTAATAAAAAAATTCAATTAAAATTATACGCTTATTACGTTGCAAATGGCACCTACGCATTTTGCATTTGCGTCAGGGAATTATCTTGAAGCGCGGTAGGTGGCAAATGGGGAACTGGCAACACCGGCCCCAAGTCGAGCGCGGAGCGGTCGTGTCATTCGTTCCGCATTGTTTACATTTTTGACAGCTGTTGTTTTAATGTTTGCCGGTGATACGATCGTTACGGTGAATAATTTTAGAAAATAAAGAAAACTTAAATGGATAAATCAGTTATATTCAAGACAAATATGTCGCCTATATCCAGTTTGAGACGTCGAAGTTCCTGTTACAATATACAGAGAGCAGAAGAACGCGACCGTCGAAAATCATCTAAATTCGAATGTGCGTGTTGTTTTTACCGTTTAAAGACCTTTCGTGTGTAGAATTAATATATTAGTGAATAGTTTTTGCATATAATGAAGTGTGTTTCAATACGTGTAAATATGTGGTGGTGATTTTTTCAGCATGCCAGAAGATCGTAGGTACGCGGTTGTCTGCTTCATCCCAATGTCTTTCTGGTTCGAGGCCGGTTACTCCACAACCGCTGGCGAACTCACCAAGCCATAACCATTCCACATTTCTATATAAGGTGAGTCTATATTATTGTGGCTTAATTATAAATTGTTGTGATCACGCTTCATCAAACTGCGGCCTTGATGAAAATCAATATGTAATTAATAGTTTAGCTATTTTACCTTCACTATTCGATTTAAATTTTGTATAGTTTATAAAGCACCCCAATTTGTGTGTAATTACATAAAATTTACTTTAAATATAGAGGTCCTTTAATATTAGGTTTTTTAAAAACCATTAATAGGCCATTTATTTCATTGATAGCTAAAACTTGTAAAATAAGATATCACTTCTAGTGTTATAATCTAGAAACAACAATTCTTGATAATATTGTCAAAATTCTAGTAATGATAATCTTATCAAATAAAGAAAAATATATATTGATAAGTGGTATCAAATCTAAGATTTAGTTATAGAAATCCTGAAATTTTTTCCTGTTTTTACAAGGCTTTGTTCTTTATTATAGAATCTTTATTGGAAAGTTACCTTAACAACTAAAGGTGTCTTTCTTTCTTTTTCTTTTTGAGAACATTTTGGTATCTTGAAGAGTACATAATTCTTATTATTCCATTAGTAATACTGAGCTGAAAAATCATTGCAATATCAGAATAATAAAAATTAAGAATAAAGTATTAACTGCACTATGAGCTATGTCTATTGTCTAATTAGCAGGGAAAATTACTAAATACAATGGATAGGAATGTACTATATAATTCCTATATGTTAAATGCTTTCTTGCTTTCCTGTTTTTTATGTAAACATGAATATTTAGCCTATATTCATGTTTATTATTTTATTCATTTACATGTAAAAGTAACTTATAAATTATATCATGCATAATATGAATGTTTTAATTTAAGAACAGAGAAGATATTACTATTCTATATGAACAAATTACATTAACATGTTTTTATGACATATAATGCGTGGAAGGTATCTATTATATTATGTGTAAACATGACGAAAAAACTATAAAATAAGGAATTTTGTCAAAGTGTATCTTGAGATTAATTATAAATATGTTATAGTAAAACTAGAAAATATCTAAATAAAATTGCATGTTAACCAAATAATTGCTAAAACAATTTTATTAAATTTTGATGAGATATATTTAAGAATTAACAAATCATATATAATTTTATATATGGTTTGTTGGTCATATACTACATATAAAATAGTTGGCGACAATAAGTTATGATTAACCAATCACAAACAATAGTTCCCTTCATAACCAATTTAGGTTCCTTAGATGGAATCGAGTTTCATTAAAGGCTTAAATTGAAATTTGTAGTTCAAATAACCTTTAACTGTGATACAAAATTTAAATGCAATTTTATACTATGAATCAGACACTGTTGTATGGGACAACTAAGTATAAAAAATTATTGGTAAATTAAAGTAATAACACACATTGTCTATTATATATGATATTACTGTTATCTTCTATATTTAATTTTGTACTTAATTAAACATGTTTACTAAGCATACCTAAGCATCAACTGAAGTCTGAAACAAAAGATTGTCCATTTCAGGACACACTACCACGAAGTCATCACACATTGTCAGCATCATCACACCACTTACACAGAGGAGCATCATCCTTTGACGCATCTTCAAATAGCAGCGGCATATCTTCTACACACGTAGTTGAAATTCACAGCACAAATGGCTCAGATACCTCATCCCGGTGGGGAAATTCTCTGGGCAGCCATGGTTCTTCATCTGGCCTTGTTTCCATAGCAACAGAAAATAACAATGTCAAGTACACAACGCAGCACTGTCTCGATAACCTTCAGTCTAAGGAATCAAAAGATCTCCCCACTCCGTCTTCTACTCCAACGACATCACGGAAGTCTAGGAGACGGTCCAATCTATTCACACCCTCAAAGAAAGGTGATGATAGGCTGAAGAACGGTGAGCTAGGGTCGGGACGAGCAATACCCCTCAAGCAAGGCTACTTATACAAGAAGAGCAGCAAAGCGTTGAACAAAGAGTGGAAGAAAAAGTATGTGACGTTATGTGATGATGGAAGACTGACGTATCATCCGAGTTTACATGTAAGTTATTTTATACAGTGAAATACTTAGGTTATTTTAAACGCCAATAAGTGGCTTATAATTTTAAAATTTCTCTCAACCATATAAAGTATCTCTGAATTTATAACCTACTTCCTGAATTTAATAATTGTGTAGTTCATCACTAGATCAAACCATTTGAGGAAGAGTATTTTGTGCTCTATGGCATTGATTTTTTATAAGCTTTCGTATATCCAAACTAAAACAATTGTCTCCATGAAGAGGCCTACGTTCAACATTGACCAATTGAAGTTCACGCTATCGAAGCATTTCATAAAGAATCTATGGAAGTTATTACTAGATCTTTTGTCTATTGTGTTAGGAATGTGTATTTGTTATGGCTGGGATTTGTAACCGGTTTCGCGAGGCTGGTTCAAGGACACTATTGAAGGCGAGGTAATAAAATCTACATGACGGGTTTTAATGAGCGTAATGGGTTTAGGGTTACGTGTTACAATATATTACTACATTGTTATGCACTTTAGACTTAAGATGTTGCCCCAGCCCGCTACAGTATGTATTAGGTAACATCTTGTAAAACTTCGTTTCGAAGTATTTTAACCAAACTATATTCAACGATGTAAATTTTTGGTATTAGGTATTGAAAAACCTATCATTGTTTTATGAAAAGCATACTTTCAAAGTTTTCGAATGAGTGTAGAATAGTGTTAATTGAAAGGGATTTATATCATTCTAACAAACGTAGATACAAATGAAATCAATAGGAATATATTGTGTTAAATTGTTAAAAGTATTATAAAAGTTAAACAAATAAACTAATACTTTCTTTGTAATATATAAGCTAGCTGTTAGGCTGCTTTCCTTTCGGGAAACGGGTTTCAAACTATATAATATTATAGAATCGGTCCAAAAAAAAATTATCGAAAGAAGGAGTAGGAAGCTCGATAAGTGTTTATCACTTGGAGTACAATTTGTCAACGATTAAACACAAAAGTGTCGTGCGTGCCAGTTTTTTCAGTCTAAACTCTCACAATATAAAACCATTTAATTTAATTTATAACTTCATGCTTTAAACAATTGACACTAAATAAATTCCCAGAAATATTAATAACTATCACATTTAATTGGAAAATGTTATATACAACTGATTTTTACTTACAAGACACGAATGTTTCCTTGATATAGCAACATCTTTTTAATTATTTTTCACTGAAATTTCAGGATTATATGGAAGATGTGAATGGAAAAGAAATTGCCCTTCAGTATGTGACTGTCAAGGTACCAGGGCAGAAGCCTCGGGGTTCAAAATCTATTATCACAACAGTCCCAGGATACAATGGTTACACCAACTTCGACATCCATGACAGCATTGGTGGATTATCATTGGGTAAGTGTTGACTTATTAAAAAAATATTATGTATAAATAAATATGTATTTAGAGTAAATTTCTATATTTTTTTTTGCTCATCGTGCAATCAGTCTTCTGACTATGAGCAGATGGGTTGTAGGATGATATGCGAGTTTTCACTCATATTTGATAAAACAATGTAAACCAAATAAAGTAAATAAAACCGTACAAATAATATTAAAATATACATGTGTATGTTTAAAACATAACGAACAGTTTTTTTAATTATTTAAAAAACTAGTGTAAATTAAAATCTGTTAAAATAAATAACCGTTGAATCGAGCTTTCGTCAACTGTCATTTTCATACAAAGGTCTATCCACAGACACCGATACGACCTCCCATGGATAGCTTATATCGTCAGATGGCTATTACAATCCGTCGATTGGTTATTGGCACACTTGTTACAACATTTGGATTATGATTACCATCTCAGATGGTGGATTATGGATTGAGATAGGTTATTGGGTTCGGGCGTAAGAAAGCTGTAAATTTGGATTCTCATTGCATCTTTTATCAATTCATTTTAAATGCTCATTTTAACCGTCAACCTTTATCAACGACTTTGAGTACAACTAAACAACTAAATGTAAATTTAGACCCTCCATTCTTTTAATTAATCTCTAGAATGATGCATAGTTTATGAACATAATTTAATTTGATTACAGGTTACAAAGATAAGCCAACTCGGGCGACGGACAAAGCTCTTATATCTGCATTTGAAGCTATGAAGGAACCGGCTTCTAGCCGGCAGTCGTTAGCTTCAGAGATAGATATCGCAAATGGAACTGACAAAGACACCCCACACGTGAAGAAAAGGCATCGACGCATGAAGAGCAGCGGTGTTAAGAAGGATGAAGAAGGTATTGTCTTGGGTTATCTTAGATGTAAATATCAAAGTATCCTGAATGACATAAATTTGTAAAAACTCACTAAATTATCTAAACAAAACTGTTATTCTTAGTTCAATTTGGTTTTGCATTCAGCATCTACTTGCCATGCATTTGTTCCTAAACTATTAAAACGCCATTTAATCTTAAATGTTTTTTTGAGTGAACTTCTTTAGGGCTTATGGAAAATTGATGAGGTGGCAACGATTGCGCGCGCCCCTATGACACACAATTTGCAGTGTCATATACCGATGCCCAACACTAAACTACAAGTAAAAGTACATGCTGAAGTAAATTCAGGCTGATTTTCGCTTTTTTATGTAACAACAAGAATTTTTGAATGAGCCATGACAATTGACATCTGACAATGACATTTACCTTTTAAACAAATATAGGAGTTTTAATTAGTTGCCCTTTAAAATTAATAATTATATACCTAGTTATTTTCATTATACAAAATATTTTGTGAAATAATATAAAATATTTTTGTGAAAAACGTGCTAACCTTCCTGAGTGCTTCAATACAATTGAGGGTTAACTATCCGTATGTATTATCGAGTATTATTGTTGATTAAAACTGAAACATGAACCATTATTCATTGCTTGTGTTTTGTGCGTTTTGTTACAGCAACTTTTTAGAAATATTCTACGACCCTATATATCAATTATTCTGAACAAAGATTTAAGCACGAATACTAATGAAGGGAGAAAATGAAGGCTTGGAGCGATATAACAGAGAAGTAAACATTTTAATAAGTACCTGCATCTCATCAAAAAAAATGACCACATTATTTAATCAAAACATCAGATTTAATACTAGCAAATATAAGGACAAAAGAGACAAAAAACAATTGATGAATCAGTGGAAGTGCACTAAATTGAATACAAAAAAGAGTTGTCATCTTATCGCCGTGAAACATCAAACAACTGGAGGTGGAAGTGGAACAAAGCAACCCCATCACCCCTTCTCGAGACACAATGGTTTGAAGTAGATTTCTAATGAATTTGATCTGTGATGGTGTCGAGGGTAGGAATCGTTAATCTATAAATATCATGTATGGTGATGTTTCGCAAGGTTCAACCTTTCAAGCAATGCTTAGGCAATATGCTTACAACATCTACTTTTATTCCCCTACAGGATTGTTAGAGATATTGTAAGTTACCTCAAAACATCCATGTTGCACTTGTAGTACCGAAACTCTGTCCTGCCAGAAGTGAGCCCATTCCCACTTATAATGGACAGTGGGTATAATACACCCCTTATGATACCTGAGTGCGAACCACTCACCATGATACTTAAATTAATAGATGTTATTTATATATTTCAGGTTATTACAAATAAAATCATTTTGGAAACAATTGATATCCCAAAAAGCAAATAAAGCCAACAATGACAAGGTAATAAATCAGTTTTGACATAACTTGAATACTAAAAAAGCCAAACAAAGGTGTGCACCAACAGTGACAACATAACTTAACAATTTCGTTTATTTTTTGTAGGATTAAAAAGAAAGGTTAAAGAAAATCATGTCGAACTGAACAACAAGAATCCCCAAACAACTCCAAAGAAACCTACAAGGAAGGAAACCGGTATTATATTTAAATTATCTCTATCTCTAAATAGAATAAAAAGAAAGTTACTCCACCGTCCAGGTCTAGGTCTGTAGCATGTGCTACCAATTATATTATTAACACATTTATATAATTATATTAATAAATTTATAATATGAATTATAAAAAATTTTAAGTTTTGCATGGACAGAGCTTAAATTAATATTCTCTTATTTGTTGCAGAAAGCAAGTAGTTTTGGAGAAGCCTCGTAGATGCACAACCAAGTATATGATTAATTTAAAATTAAAACCCAAAACCGAAATTCTGATGAAGACATTAGAGTCACTTAAAAATAAATAGTATAATGAAATAAAAATGTTTTAAAGATAAATAGTGTTTTATTTGTTTAATGTAAGAGAATAATAATAAATATTTATTTAATTAATTTTTCAAATGTAAACTGAACTTTATTGACTTTAATGGCTCCCTTTTCCAGTCATTGATTATTTAATTGTAATTAATTATTTGCATGCAATCAAAAACTATTTTTAATCAGTGCCAATATGTACGCGCGTAAGAAGTATAACTTCTTACGCGCGTACATAAGCTACCCCTTTTTTTATGTAACAGGAGGCAAACGGGCCGTCCATGGACTCTAACATTTCCAGGAGGCTCGCAAGTGCGTTGCCGCCCTTTAAAATAGATATATGTACCTCATATAAATTAAAATTACAACATAAACCCTAATCTATCTAGCTCCTACGGAACGACTCGCACTTGGCCACTTTTTGGTACAAGGAAGCATTCAAGTATTACGTCACGCAATTTTTGGCGATTGATTGGACCCCCCATGTAACGCGTCGTAACGTTTTTCTGTACCCAAGTATAGTAAAACGTTTCGTGACCACCTAGTGACTCTTTATACCTAAAAGTTACCATTATGTGGTGTAAAGTACTGGAAAGTCGAAAATAATATTAACACGTAATTCAATCCCCGCCCCGTATCGTAACGTTTTACAAAAGGACCCCCCCTCCAAATTCGATACGTAATATTTGAACGCTCCCTAATGAGTTTTCTTAAGGATAATAATTAATCTTTTCAGAGGGTGAAAACGCAACATCCTGTGAATTTACAATAGTAAGTCTGGATGGCAAGCGTTGGCGATGGGAAGTTTGTGGAGGGAGTAGTCCTGGAGCAGCTGCAGCGGAAAGAGATGCCTGGGTTGCAGCAGTGGAAGCGCAGATACTGGCGTCGCTACAAGGACGGGTTAGTACAAACATTCTATTTATATTTAAGTATTGTGAATAGCAAATTACTCAAATAAATATTTTTAGATACAAAACGTAATTGAAGTAGAATCGTTGGATGTGGTAAATTACTTTTTTGTTATGTTGGCAACACTGTTGTCATTATAGTTCGACAGTGTAATAGTAGTTGTCAGTTGTAAACTTAATACGTAATGTGACAAAATCAAAAGTTTTGTGAATATATGAAATGACGTAGAAAATAAGAATTATATTATAGCATTACCGTCATGTCAGTTCTCTTCCCTCACAGATCTACATGATTACTGATTTTGTTTTTATTCGTTTATTGTTCACTTTATATGCCATAGATTATAGTGTCACAAAATAAAGGCTTTGTTTTTCAGTTTCGTTAAAGAAGATTATTGTTATTAAACTGTTTGTTCGTATATATAAAAGACCGCAAAAAAAAAAAAAAAAAAAAACCCAGTTGGGGGGGGGGGGGGGGGGGGGGGCGAACCCCCCAAAAAAAAAAAAAAAAAAAAAAGGAAAAAAAAAAAAAAAAAAAAAAAAAAAAAAAAAAAAAAAAAAATTTTTAAATTCGGGGGGCCCCCCGGGGGCCCTGGGAGCGGGCCCGGCGGTTCCACCAAAATTTTTCTTAAAATGCCTGTTGTACATGTTAAATGTTGTTTTCCTCTGATTAAATACATATTAAAACTTTATAATATTTTGTTTTGTTTGAATTTGCCATCTACTAATGGATATTTCTTTTAAATAAATGTATGTATTTTCAGACGTCCCGTCAGCCCGCACCAACGGGCGCGAATTCAACGGGCGACGTACGAGCTACGTACTACATTAGGAGGGTGAAAGGAAACGACAAGTGTTGTGATTGTGGAGCTGCAGGTTATTATATTAATAATAATATTTATTAAAACCACAATCTAACCGAAACCCTAAACAAAAATGGACTCTACTCAGCTTTAAGTGATTTATACTATCTTGGAGTGACAGCTTCACCCATTTTACATAACACGCTTTACAATATGCTCACTCAGGCTTTCTTAGTTTTATAAGCGTTGCGATTTCCTAAATCGTCGGAGTTACGCCCCGAGAGTATAGGCAGACATAGGCACTCTCTTCAACTATTACAGTGCATTCATTCGTTACATAGCAATTAACAGTTCGTTATTTTGCCTCTATTGTTGTGCGCCAGTGGTTAATAAAGAGTAAAAATAAATTCCTTTACTATTTAAAGCACCCCGATGACCCAGGAATCCTACAATAACATTAATTTTAAAGTGCCTGCTTACATTGTTTTCTGTTTTTTTTCCAGATCCGGACTGGGCGAGTTTGAATCTAGGCGTATTAATATGCATAGAGTGTTCTGGCATACACAGGAACCTCGGCTCTCATATTTCAAGGGTTCGCTCTCTGGACCTAGATGAGTGGCCGTAAGTAAATTTATCAAACTGTTTTTTAATCTCTATCAGATGATCTAAATATTTATAAAATAATGTATGTAAGTAAGTATGTTATTGGTTCTGTGCCTTAAATTCGATATTTCTGTATGAATCTAGAATTTTCGGTAAAATGGATTAAATGATTGCGAGGACTATCGAAAGTTTTAAGATTTTTTAAGGAGCTCGCCCTATGCAAAACATGAGAATAGAATAATGAAAATAATAATGAGAATAGAATCAAACTTTAGATTTCTAGCTAAACGAGTGCGTTAATCTCTAACAATCAGAACTATACTATGACATAACTATGATTCCCGTATGTTTAAATCCAATACATTTCTGAAATACTGAGACTTAGTTATTTTAAAATAACGTTATTTTTATTAAATAATTTATTTTAAAACTTTCTTTTTATTTCCAGTCTCGGTCACGTGAGCGTGATGGTGTCTATGGGCAATACTCTAGCCAATTCCATTTGGGAAGCGGATCTGAGAGGGCACATAAAACCAATCGCGGCCAGCAGTAGGGAGGATAAGGAGCGGTATGTGATTCTACTCTAAATTGCTGGACGCCAAAATCCAAAAAAGTTCATTGTTTCTTTCCATTTTTCGTCATCGTTTCTTGAAGTAGGGCTAATGGAAAAAATATCAGGTGGAGTTGAGTAGTTTATGTATCCATTTTGAAAGATCGATACACGATTTAAAGAACTTAGAACTCGATAGAAAAAAATAAAACATAGCCAATTTTTGACACTTTGAATTCATTTTATGACGAAAATGTATATCGAACATGATTTTGAAATTTACACGATATATTTTATCGCAAGCCAAGTAATTTATCCATTTCAGACAAAAAATTGATAAAATTACATTAATAATATGTTTTACATAACTAATTGTTATTACGGGCCGGCGCGCCTCAGTGCTCCAGCTCTCCACTGCACACCGCAGGCCACCCCGATACACTGCTGTTTCAGTGTCAATTCGTGCTGGGATTGGGCCTTAAGAAAGTCAAAAAAAATTATGAATCTCCAAAATTTAATATTGAGAGTTCTCTTTCACTATTTGATTTTAGCAATATTTTCAATTTCAATTTCAGGTGGATAAGAATGAAATACGAGCGTCGGGCGTTCCTATCGAGCACAGAATCGAGCGTCGTGGGCGATGCGTTGAAGACGGCGTCCGCGCGTGGCGTGATGTCGACGATCGCCAGGCTGTTGGCCGCGCCGCCGCCGCGAGCCCCTTCTCCCACCGAGAGGTCGCTTGCCTTAAGAGCTGCGTCCGCTGCAGGAAATTTGTCTGCTGCCCAGCTTCTTATATGGGTGAGTTGGTAGAGATTTGTTCATATAGTGTTTGAAATGTTAAATGTTGAAGTTTATTTATTTATTTGCTTATCAGTATTTATACAGCTAGTTATTATACAATATCTGAACACATAAACATAAAACAGTTAACAATTATTATTATTACCTACTTATACAAAAATAATATATTTACCTATATAATAAATTGTAAGTTGCATTGATCATTGTAATATATTTAATATAAAAGAGGTAAAACAAAACCATAATATCTGATAAAGGATACCAGAGTTATTTATATTATTTTAGTTTTTAGTTACATTAAATATATCTATTTGCTGGTAATTTCTGCTATAATCTGAAGGTACATGAAATTTATTGAAAAAAAAAAATTTCGACCGTTTTAATAAGTCATATATCGTTAAGCATAATAATAAAACTTTTCAGCACAATGGCAACCCCAACTTTCCGGACGCAGATGGCCACACATGCCTCTTCTACGCCCGTGCAGCGGCGAATCATCTCTCAGGGATACCGACTCAATACCCCAAAAACCTCCAAATCACGTGCCCCCTCCACCCCTCCCCTCCCCAAACTTCTGGAAATACCTCAACTAGCTCCAGCTCGAGTGCGAAAAGCAAGGAAATCGAATGTAATTGCATTATTTTCGAACTCCTAAACGCGCAAAGTTCTGCCAACGCGTTAATAGATATACTACTGGGATTACAAAATAACCAGTTTAATTTCGATGTCGCTGGAGGCTTTGCGACCTTAAGCCGGCCCTCACTTGGCCCAAACCTATCGCTTACTAACGGGAAATGTGGCAGCATTGTATAAAACACGCGAAACATACCTGTGATGGCGGAATAAAATGGTAATTAAAACTAATTCAATTTAGTAATTTTTTTTAATGTTAATCTGTTACGACGATTTTTTAAGATAATTACTAAATTACTGACAAGATACGCACTATCGGAGCTCGTAAAAATATATAAATTATTTATTTGGAATTATTACACCTTACACTAAAAGTTCCGAACAATTTCAATTAACTAAAAAAACTGATCAGTAAAATTATCTATTTATAAGCTGTCGCTTTTCATCATAGCGTAAATAAAGACTAGACTAGACACAGTGCAACCTTTCTTAAAAAAAAATCAGCCTAGTTACCTTTTTGTCTCTTTCTGTTACATTGTGTTTATGCTGTGATGAAAAGAGACAAATGAGTTATAACGGTGCAACTAATATTTTTAAGTATTACTACCATTTTATTCCTGTTATTAGATGCACAAGCTTAATGTGAGGTTACCAAAACACGAAGTATACACCTATAGTGCTATGTACATAAGTATTCTAAATAGTAATTTAAATTTGTTTTTTGAACTATGCTTATTTCAATTGTGCAATATAGTGAAAATGTCTCACACCTATCTGACCCGCTGGTAGGGAAACCTATTTTAGTATTGACTAAGAGTAGTTCTACTTAAGGTAAGATTCAGATACGAGTCTTAGCACTAAGACTTACGTTAAAAATGTATTCCATTTTGACATACAGAAGTAATAGTTCGCGCTAAGTCTCTCCCTTACAAAACAACGCCATGATCGTCGAAGCGAAATTGATAAAATTGTTGTACGAAAACACGCCCTTACGTAAGACGAAAATTAAATCGCGTCGTACTCTTCCTATTGGTTTGTATACAATTTCTATATAGTTCTCTCAATGCTGATGTCTTGGAACAAATCTAAACTTCTATCGTTATTGGAAGCTTCAGAGTAGCAGCTCACAACAACAATTCAAAGTAATAGTGAAGCAATCTTGTTAATAATGAGCATGGTGTAGCAAATCTATTTCAGAGTTAATTATTTTACGGTGCTTTTTTCTAACCTAATCTATTTTTTTGTAGACGATTGACATTTTGTAATTATGTACCGATTAACATAAAAAGTAATCGATAAAAACAATTCTGGCAAAGTATTGAACTTGTAGGTAATTTGAACACATGAATTAAACTAATTTTATGTTTATAAATTTATTTTTAGCTAATTTGTAAATAATACTAAAGTAAAAAATTCAAGTCGAGAGAAAATTAAAATTTATGAAAATTTATTGTTACGTATTATAACAAAAAATGTAACATTATATTCAAATTATAATACATATATTTCCTTGAATTCGTACGTATACGTTTCAATGCGTAAATTACGCTCCAGTTCAGTAATGTGTCGTGGCCGGATCGCGGCCATTTCATGATTCCTTCATGAACCAATCGTAAATGCGTAACATTATTCACCGTAAGAAACGCTATATTCATTTGGTGAAGCATATTCGCGGCACAGATTAGTAAGTATAAACCAGAAACTACTTCCTAGTTAAAAGGCATACGCGGGAGTGTGGTTCCCGCGTTTTTATAAATGTCGGAGAATTGAATCAGTCAATAAGTTAAATTAAAAAAAGGTAAAATAAAAACAATTTTCATCAAACTGATATGGTTATATATTTACGGTGATCGAATCGAATGATGATTTTCGATCGGGCCACGACATATATTGCGTAAATAGGAAATACTTGTCTTTTATTTATAAACTAAAATAACATATTTAGTATTTTTATCTTGAATTCCTATCCAAATAATTATGTGCACCATTTTCGGTCTTATATCGATTTTCAAGGATGAAATGTATCATTGGCATGATAAAGATAACGCTACATGTTCATATAATATGCCATCTAGATAATGGTATGTAATTAGCTAAATATGTGCATATAACAAAAGCATGTACATTATTGATTACTTTGTATATGTTACTGCGTTTTAATTATAGTAATTTTTCACATTTAATCGAACATCACAGTAAATCACCCGAATAAATATTTTCTAGTTGTGTAGTTTGTGTGTTGATCACAAAACTGGTATTCTGCCTTTGAATATTTATTTGTTCGCAGATTATCCATATCTGGAGGAATATCAGTATTAGGTATAGGTAGTTGTTAGATAAATTATTAAATTAGTGTAAAAGATCTCAGCTCAACACTATTTTAGGCTATTTATAATGTCGCTTCCGTAAAAGATGTACTTTCGTACCACTTATAGATAAGAATTAGAAATATCGGTTTATTTGAAATATTTGAAACATTCCAATTTTAAATTATTTAAACGTAGAACCTTAGTATTACTAGTTAGAGATTCCAAAAGAATATAAGTGTTCGCGTTTGCACTTACCTAGAGCATATGGTTAATGTGATAATCCTAAGATTTTTCAAAGTTAAGCCAAATGTACTGAACCCTTCTGTGCCTACTTTAGGTAGTACGCTTTATACCTACTTGTTTATAGATAAGAGATTACGATAAAATGTCTTCTAACTTTCCCTTGATACTCGAGACATCGAGATATTCACGTAGATTAATGAATGCATTTATTTCTTAAATAATTGTATTTGATGCAAAATTCATGTATTATTTACGGATTTGTTTATTTCATATAATTCTTGATTCGGTTTATAAGTCAATAGCACCAAAAATTATAAGGAATGAGATATTTTCCGTGACTTGGTGTTTTGACTTATTACCAGCAATGAAAGACCTATTCTATACTTTTAATAGTGATTCGGCGGAAAAAAAAAAGGGGGGGGGGAAACCCGGGGGGGGGAGTTTTTCATACAACTGTCCCAGAGCCGCGTTAACGCGGCGCTCAGAGAAAAGTCTCACGGGTGATCGCACCCGTTGACGCGCGCTTTGATATTATTAATGTCCGTTTGCTGTTCAGATGGGCGCCACGGGGGGGGGGGGGTTGTTTTTTTTTAATTTTGGTATTTTTTTTTTTCCCGGATTTAAAAAGAGTGAAATTGAAGATACTGACATCGACTTACTAATCGATGAAGTAGAAAAAAGGTCAGCAAGTTGGAATATAGCAAATTTGTATAAAAAAAATAATATAATTTGTATTTTTTTCAAAATTGGATGAACCCAATGGTACGTTTTCTTTTTCTAAATTTTATAATATAACCACAAAATAATAGCCCTCTTCCATCGTCCATTTTCTACGTTCTACCGAACTAGCGGCCACCCCCCCCCCACCATCTACGGGCATCATCTCCGAACGCTCTTCAATTTTGATCGCGCGTTGACGGACCGCGCGTTACATGTGTGCCATAATAGTGATTCGTTATTTGAATAAAGTATTTTAATTTCGTTACCCAGACGTGCGTTTGTTTTTTTTTTTAATTTCGTTTTTATGCTATGTTTGTTTTGTACAGGCCAAAGAGCTTATATTGTACATATTTACGGCGCGCAGCAAGATGCTGTTCTACGATTAGATCTTCGTTATTGTAATTTTTAAGAAATTTGTTGATGTTCTTAATCTTGTGAAATAAATAATTATGATGGACGTGACGAATTTTATTTGTTTACACGCCTTAATAGATCTCTTACAGGCCCAGATTGATGTCAAGAACTTGATTCCGTATCCCGAACACAAGGCCTACTTGGTTAAAAATAATGCCCAACTTAATTTAAACAACTTATAATGAATATTAACTATGAATTATTTATAAGGATGTAATAAAAAAGAAAAAACGTTTGTACATATTTATTACTTAATATATTAAATAAGCATAACCAACATTATACTATGTTTTTAAATCTTTATTAACAGTTTTATTCCAACTACATGCGAAAACCCATAGCTTATGATCTTTTGCTTGTTTCTCAGCATCATCAAATGTCTGAGGCATTACTTTATTAGCTGTTTCTGGTAAAAATATTGCGGTTGCTGCAGCCACTAACGAACAAACAGATAATATCAATATCGGTAGGGAACGATAGTATACCTCTGAATAGACTATGTATGGGGAGAAGATCATGGCAAAAGAGCTGCATATATGAGCTATGTTGACACCAGACGCTCTTACTGCGGCGGGCATTACTTCCGGGACCCATTGAATTGAGATATTATATGCCATATTTAGAACAAACCTCATAGACACGGCGCATGCTACTGATTGCCAACCAGAGAAACATGTAGTCATTATACCAAATACTGAAGTAAGTACTAATAATACGAAAATGAGGACTCTCCTTCCAAATACGTCCATTATGAATCCAACCACCAACGAGGACGGAAGCTCTGTAGATGATATTAGTGTAAATGAAATAAAGAAATTGAAATCTAATAAATTAATTGTCCTAAACAATGCGTCGAACGTCACTGCTACGAGAGTATACTGAAGGCATATTATAAGGAATATATTTCTTAGACATGGTCTTTTAAACACTTCTAGAATGCTCATGTCCTTGGCTTCTTCACAATTCAAAGCATTTACCTTAAATTTTTCAATGAGGTCCGGTGGTATCACTTTCTTGTTTACTTCAGCAACTCTTTCAGCTTTCTTGATAGCTTCGTCTACTCGTCCTTTAGAAATTAACCATTTTGGACTTTCTGGGAGATAAAGTGGAGCTAGTATTACAGTTAAAAGAGGAATTGACGTCACCAAAGCTGTTATTTTCCAATCTCCACAAGCTAAAGCTATCCACGGTAAAACGATGACTGCTAAACAATAAAATACGCCAAAGGTTACGTTTGACACAGAACTCCTGTGTTTAGGAACAATAAATTCTAAGCAAATAAGATATGCCATTATCCTACAAGAATCATACGCGGTCCCAGTAAGAAACCTATAGACTGAAAAATCATAAATATTTTTGGAGAAAATAGTAAGAATTCCAAAGATACCTCCCATAAGAGTACTGATGATGGCTGCACTTAATCTTCCATATCGGTCTGCTAGATAGCCAATTATCAAGCTTCCAATTATAGAACCAACAAAATAGATAGCCTGTGCTGTAGCAGGGTAACTGTCTTTCTCACAAACCCATCCCATTTCACTGGTGATTGTTGGATACGGTATTTCACTCTTATTGAATTCCCATCCATGTTGGCAAGGAATAGTTGGCGTATTGCTGTCAGGTTTCTTTCCTGTTAAAACTACGTCCGCCCACTTCACATCATAAGTTGAACATCTTGAATATCCAAAGCGAGAGTTGTCTGGGGGCGCTGCATAATCACGTCTTTCGATTTCAGTCAAGTTTTCCAACTCGGGGATCCTGCACCAATGGTTTGGAGATACTTCCGTCAAGAATATTTGCGTGAAGTATACAAATACAACAAATGTGTAGAAGGGAAACATCGCGAAGGACATGTAAAGTTGGTAGGGACCAAGCTCGCCCGCGGCGGACAGCAAAGAATCAAAATCGACATCTTGACCTGCCATATTTGTTGAGTTAATTTGACTTCTTTCACTAAACTTTTATTTGAGTTTATTGACACGATATCTGATTTCACTTTCACTTTTTTCCACAGATACATTTTTGATTTTGATCCATCTTTATTGCAATTCTTAATTACAAAGAAAAACTAAACCGGTCTCATCTGGGTGAATATTCCAACAGCGAACAAACTGAGAATGTATTTCAATAAATACCAGTTTACGTCGTGAGAGATATACAGGCAGTTGCAAAATAAGCTATATTTTAACCGACTTCAATAGGATTCAATTAGATTTTTTTTAAATTTTAATTTCATATAGGATAGAATTTAATGATTACATTATCCTTAATATATAAGAAAATATTATTATTTAAAAGCATTATTTTTCTTTTTTAATGATTATTATTTGCAGTATTTTATAACTGAGTTGGTATTGTTTGTTTAAAGTTATATTATTAATCATGTATTTAAATCCCACAGAGACTTACTAGGAAATATATAACAAAAATTAAGAAGCTCGAGTGATTAGACACAATTTAATAATTTAAATCATATAGTTGGCTGACACACTGTATAAAATTCATGAATTAGTGAGTGTGCGTCCAATCGTTCGATCCATATGTCTCAATTAATTCAATCTATATGAAACGTGATTGACAAAACATTGATGGTAACCTTTTCATATAAATTGAATTTCGACCCTGAATCGTTTGTCAAAATATTAAATTTAGTGCTAATTATTATAAAACGTTCTATATATGGCGTGTGGGCCTCGTGATTCAGCGATATCGTAAAGGGGCCTGGACGCCTGAGATATTAGGTTCGATTTCGGTCGAAGTCGGAAGCGTTTCCGGTGAAACTTCACCATAGTATTGCTTCATTGTGTTGTCGGAGACCAAAGTTGGAGCCCATTAGAGAAGCATGAGCGGTGTAAAATATATTAACAATTTAAATAAATAACATTTTCGGTTTCTAGGATGTATCGGACTAATTTTGAAGACACAAATTTTCCACAAAGGAAATATTTCTTCGTTTATTTATTCTTAGCTTAGCGTAAGAGCTATCTACCATTCATAAACGTAAAAATAATTTTCTAGCAATTGTTGATATGATTGCGTATTGAAACAAGCAAGTTTTTGTCGATCTTACATACATTAGGTTTCTATTTCTGATTCTATGGAGACGTTTCTCAAGTACCTACAAATTTACTTACGATAATTATGAATTATGCAATCTGCTTCAATATTATTATCCCATTTTCCTTATAGCAAATTATAAGTTGATGACTAGGTTTATTCATCATAATATTTATGTTTTTCCCTGCTTGTTCATTTGCATTAATGAAATATGTATGCAATGAAAAATCAAGTAGGTACATAATTTAGTTTAATGTCCTGTAAAAAAGTTGACCAGTGTCATGTTTTTAGTTTTTTATCTACTATAAAAGCCTGTGCAAACTATCGTGTATGCAAATGGGCAACATACGTGCGGAGACTAATAAAGATTTATTAAAAAAGTACAATTTAGGCTGTTAGGCGTACTGTGTGATTAAAAAATCATACTTTATAGATGTGTATTTTATGGTTACCAAAGCGGCGATATTCAGTACAAAATTAACAAAAGGCTCTTTGAACGTGATCTATCTATTCCGTTCCGTGGCTATTCATACTTTGCATACTCTTTTCATGGATTTTTATCATTAAATAACCATACGTTTCCGCAATCCTTTATGAAATCCGATAATTTATACAACGAAAAATAAAACTATATTTTCGTTTATAAATACAGAAACTATTTTATTGCTTACGATATGGGTTTAAAAGTAAGTGTGTGGAGTCGGTCGCAGCACACATGTCGATAACAATTAGATAAGTACCTTGTTCTTTTTTTATATTTATCTTCTCATCCCTGGCGAGTGGTCACTTGTCTCACATGGCAGGTGCTGCGAAATTGTATGACAATTATAGTTCCGCAAAGAACAGTTGTTATATTATGCGTTTTGCTAGAGTTTAGTTTAGCGCTGTTCATTTTCCTCTTTACTAGCATTTCCTATATAACCATGCTATGAAACTTAATGGTATAATAATAACTTATTCAAGGTCAACAGATCTCTTTTCAGTGTCACATTAACTGAAGTGTTACATGGTCATTAGTATGATGTGTTTTCTAAGAATTGTTCATGTAGAATAATTTGCTTCGTGTTAACATATATACGGTATAAAACTTTTTAATTCGAAGCTAATTAAAAAGATATTTAAACTTAAAAATTGAAAGTGATTCCTGTTTGAGACACTATTTAGCGTCCAAATTAAAACAACCTCTACGGTTCTTGGTGTCTTTCCGTCACCACCACAGTGGTTTACTTAAACACAGAATTTTGATACCAAGTTTACATTCCTGGGAAATAAATGTGTTGAGTAGAAACTCAAGCTACCAAGCTAAGAAGGGTATGAATAATAAATAAAACAAATATCTATTCCATTATTCTTCAAGGGATTACACAAATAGGCTTTTGCTATTAAAAAAAATCTGTTTGCAAATGGTATAGAACATAAAGCATTTTTATATATGTATATATAAAGTATAGAACACAGGTTTTATTGTTTTAGGCAGTCGACTTTGAAGGTCGTTCCCAATTAATTGCTATAATTATGTCTGGGTTGACATTCTCCAATCAAAGACAATTTTCGCCAACATATATTTACTATGAACAATTTAGTTTACAACGCAATTGGTCGAGTTATCAATAGCCATGACTAAACTTTTGAGCGCTGTGCAGGACAGTTAATAAATAAACACTAAGTCTAAATTAAGTTAATTGAGTTCGAGTTCGTTAAGAGAAAAGCGATAGTATTTGCTCATGACCCACTTTGCCGCGTGCTTTACACTGTAAACAAGAGTGTTAATGAAACCAAATGTAACTAAAGATCGTAACTACTGAACAAATACACCAATTGTTAAAAGAACAAAGAGTAGAACAGAAAATTGAACTACGTAAAACGTGTTCTAAGTTTGTTGTGCTCGGTAACAAACTCATTAATTATTCAATAACCTTGAAGTTTAGTCAATTTGGATATTTAATTTTGTTTGAAGGATATCGAAGAATGATATTCGTATCCATTACATGTTTTATGTTATAGTATACGTATAATGCTGGTGACCGCGACTTCGTCTGCGCAGGATTAAAATAACATTTGTCCAAATGATTTAGTGTGAAAGACTATTTTATCTTCTTTAAATACCAGAAGCGATAAAAGTAGGTAGCTAATTTCATTTAGGTATCAATTTATTACTAAAAAATGGAATTATAATTTTTTATTGTAGTTATGAGTCACTATTTTTGCTATAATGGCTTACACATAAGACATAGATGTTATATAATGTGGCGGAACTTTTTGTAGGAATAATTAAGATAACCATTTCCATCGTACATTACATATGTGTAACTAGCGGTTTTGGCAGCCAGAATAGCTCGCAGATGGTAAATTTTTTACTTACTTACTTGATATTATGGACAATTCACACAATATCTTTATAAATTGTAGCCTATGTGTTATTCTGATGTATAAGCTATATTATTGCAAAGTTTTATTAAAATCCATTTAGTAGTTTTTATGTGAAAGAGTAACAAACATCCATCCCTTCTTTCAAACTTTCGCGTTTATAATATATGTAGGATATGTTGATTTAAAATTTGTATACGAAACTTCTTAATTGCGACTCCAATTTTTTATTCAGACTTTCTTGACCGATCACGTGCTAGGTATCAGGTTATTTATGTCTAGTAAAGCAGCCCTGCGATTCTGTAACTCACTTTTCGAACTCACACAGCGGTTTTCGCATCGGCGGTCGCTCTCAAATCAGTCGTGAAGCAGTCATTTTATGATTTGGCATTCTGATTAACAATAAACTACAATTTCCCACCTTTTCAGAATGCCAAATCATAAAATGACTGCTTCACGACTGATCCCCCCCCTGAAAACCGCCCACGGGCGTGGAAACCCGCTGGTTTGAGTTCGAGAAGTGAGTTACAGAATCGCAGGGCAGTTCTTTTAACAGCATAATAATCGTGTAAGTATAAT
Organism: Pieris macdunnoughi; assembly: GCA_905332375.1. Lineage (NCBI taxonomy): Eukaryota > Metazoa > Arthropoda > Insecta > Lepidoptera > Pieridae > Pieris > Pieris macdunnoughi. Next base: position 3,421,800 of record CAJOBZ010000007.1, read on the forward strand.
ATTTTTTTTACCTACCTTACTACTACTACCCTAAGTAAATTAACTTTATAATGTGGTCTAATGACAGTGAGACAAGTGGGCTCTCGCTAACCATGACTGTTTATTCATTTTAGGAAAACGTTTAATCAAAACTACTATTAGTTAAAATCTAATTTGGGCCTTTAAACTAAAGATTAATGAAAAACTTCTTCGATTTAAATCAAAATAAGGAAATAAATTATTAATAATATTGTATTTCACTTCCATAAAAACGTAAACGAAAATTTCTAGCATAAATAGAGAAGCAAGCAAATTTAATTTTGATATTTTTAATTGTATATCTACCGTTATTTTTTTACTTACTGATTCGGAGGTTGGTTCTACTGATAAGTATTGGCAAATTTTTAAAGGCAAATATTACATAGTTTAAACTTTAAACAATACATTTATTTAGTTCGTTTCGTCTTGGATTAGTCAATGCTATACCTGAACGCATGTTGCGCACAGATTAAAATAATTTCTACTGTTAAATAGTGATATATTTTAATAACTAAAAAAATATGATTTTTTTGTATTTTTCTAAATAAAATCACAAATAATTCGTTTTTAATATGCACCACAAAATTGAAAAGTAAAAAAGTTTTTCCATTTGGACATGTAAATGAATCCTCTGATCGTCAGAGTATTTAATAAAAGGCCTCGATAAGCCCTTTAAAGCTCCAAGCGTAAAATTTCCCATTCGAAATCCATTTAGGTAGGTACTTATTTATAATAGCTGCTCTAAATTTATAAAATTGAATTGTTGGCTAAAGAGGAATCTATAGATCGATATTGTTATCAAAGTGACAAATTCAAACAGCAAAACACAGTATAAATATTTAATTTAAATATATATACATATAATTATGTAATTATTACAAGGGTATTAGATTATTGAAGTGAAACTTCTTTATCGAGGTTGGAAAAAAATTTAGTGTAACATTTTTTCGTTAGGTTTTCGGTTCGGCGATTATGAAGTCAAACTTCTTTATCGGCGTTGGAATGAAACTTCTTTATCGACGTATGGGAGAAATTTTGTAGCAAATCGTCACGTTTTTCAATGATAGTAATAATTACAATTAATGAAATTCTATAATAATCTTCGTAGTAATAAGGTAAAATGAAATATTTGTATTCATGTCTATGATAATAAAAGCCTTTTGTTAAACTTTATCTAATTTAGCGAATTTCTGTAAAGTTGCATATAGTAGATAATTTTTCGAAAAATAAGATCATAAAGAAGTTTCACTTTTTACGTGTGTACACCTAGTACACGCATAATTTTTTTTTTTTATAATTTTGTTTTTGTATCAGTCATTTGACAGCTCAATACCGATCGCTCCTTTGTACGGTGGAGTTATGCTTGAACATCCAAAAATACGCCACGAACATGATGACGTTCGAACACTTCACCCGTTTATTTTTAAGTTTTCGAAGACTTATAAACTCTTTTAAAAAGAATATTGATTATAGAATTTGGATGTTTTAAAAACAATGAAAACTTATTAAACGATTTACAGAAAACGATATTTAAACAATCTTAGCTAAGATGTACCTACAACTGTCAAAACTAGACTAACAGCCGTACTTAGCTGTTCATTAAATTATCGCTAATAGTAGAATAAATAAAGACCCAAATTTAACTCGGATAAGAAAACGAAATGTAACGCCTTAACTCTTAAGGATAGCGACAGTTTTTGTTTTTTTTTAATTCAAAAGAAGGTGCTAGTTGGAGCAGTAGTTAAGCATTTGATTCTCAATGGTTGTAATCGAAGTCACTTTGGCTGTGGACCAATGCATTTTTCTTCCTATGTGCTAATATTGAATACTAGGTACAGAATTCTGATTAACATACACAAATAATAGTGAAATTATCAGCGCAACAGGTGAAGAAGTGTGCCGTGTTAGGCCTTCGGGACATACAATCCATAAAGTACAAGATCACATCAAGCTACGCTTAGGCCTTTTAAAAAAAATATTATATAAAAATATTGTTAAGTCGTAAATCGTCCTTCTATCGTAAGTGATCAATTGAGAAAATGACACCGAAATTCGATAACGTCGGCCTAAGATCAAAGATCGACTTGATTGACTTTGATAGATCACAAAATCCCGGAACATAATTATTTTATGATCGAAGTATTCTTTTAATCTTATATATTATATTTAAAACCGCTGTTTATATTTCAAATTGATGTAAATAAATCGATCACTAATATAAATGATTATTTTTATAAATATAATTAAAAGATCTAAAAACTTTGTCCATTTTATAGGGAAATTTGTTATAATAAATAAATATAATGGCATATCAAAGCCTTCAATATATAGACTCTTTAACAACAACTTGAATTTGTATTTAAAGTTGCAATTGAATTCAACAACCGAATAATTGTTTGCTTTACTTTGAGCTGCGTCAGGTAATTGGGAAATTTACCCCTTGGCTAGCTGAAGGCAACTTTGATTTTAATTGACACAAGCTATGTACTTTGTTTGGTACGGAAATGTACGGGGCATGTAAACATTTCCCTACTTCAAAAAAATGTTTATACATATAACGATCACTAGGGTTCAGAATTGTAGGCCGTGTAAAAAAATCTACATTACTTTATTATAAATAAATATATAAATTTGTGTTGTCTATATTCTTACGCTATACAAAGTTCTATACAACATTACATCAAGATACATTATATCGTAACAGTTACTAATATCTAGTATAAAAGTAGCGTATACAATGCAAGAAAATTTATTTTATATTCATACGTTTAAAACTTATGTTATCTTATCTATTGTAGGAGAAAAGAATCAAAAAAGAAGTTGTAATTATTTATAAACATCACCATATTTTACCTTATCTTATCTTTATTTATAAAAATAAACATAAAATCAGTTAAGGTAATAAGTACCAAATACCTTATTACAAAGAGTAATCTACAAAGGCGGAATATTTTAGCCCTACTCTCGAAAAATTTCCACATTTACCGTATACAAATAACGAAAATTAAAGTTAGGGGCTTAGCGTTTATTTAATTATAACAGTCTCTGTCACCGCGATATGAATTATGAACTTGTTAGCGTCATGCCTACTCAAAGGCTCATCTCGTGCCAAGTATGTAGAGTATTAAGTTTCATGAAACACGTCTTTTCTCACATCACTTTAATTGGTTTTATATTGGGTCCTTACATATGAAATTCGCGCTTTGTATGTGAGTAACAAAAAGTAGATTTTTTTAAAATAGAATATTTAATCAAAGTATTCACCATTGCTATCTATGCCGTTTTGCCATGTTATAGGTAGTTCATTGATCCCTTTACTAAAAAAAACATTTGGGCATCAATAAAAGTTGAAGGCGGTTTCGACTACCCCAAAAGAGTTGAATTTTTTACAAATTGCTTTAACACCGCAGGCTGCAGCTAACTCATACATAGTTTGCGATGGATTCGCTCCAATAATAGCCTTCAATTCTTCGTTATAAACTTTGATCTCCGGCCGTCCACGGGGCTTGTTCTGCTCGAAATTTCCAGAACGAAACGTTGGAGAGAAAAACGCACTGTTTTTTTCTTTTTCGACACCGCCGGCATACACATAATTAATCCTTTGAGCCGTTTCTGCAGCACTGGTGCCACGGTGGAACTTGTGCTCGTAAATAACGCGATATTTCATGTTTTCCATTTCATAAATAGATTTTATGAATTAGAAACTCCTAACAAAAGAGGAGATATTTGAGGTCAAAGTGGCCAGTAGGCAAAACGTCAATTACATAATATTTACTCATTTAATGAAATTTGAATAAAAATCTTTTCACCACTGATGATGAATGAACAATATATAATAACTACCATCAGTAATATTAACAATGTTAAAATCATGTACTAAAACCAAAGTATACTTACATTTTTTATTATTTAATCTAAAATGGTTTTCAGAGTTTTGTAAAGAAATCAGACGCTTGTTACATAACAATATGTTTACGTAAGCCAGGCAACTCGTTTTTCGCGATCTAAAGCAGTTGGCACACTGGGTGCGGACGTTGTAGCAGTCGCGGCCGCTTCGCTGATGCGACGACGAATAAGCTGCCTTGAGGGCTCGCGTCAGGTACTGAAGTCGATTCGCGCGCAAACAAGGGCACTCAAGAGTGTGATGAACGCCAGGGCGATTTGTATGCACGCGATTATGGTCAAATCACGTGATGAGGTCAGGAATTCATCTTGTGCATAGACACTGTAAATAAAAGTTCTATGAATAATTGATATATCAAAATTCAAAAATCAAAAATCATTTAATCATATAGGTACAATGTACACTTATGATAGTCAAAAAAAAGAAATGTATATGAAATGCTTCTAACTTTACATTTAGTGCCAGTTCTCAAATCAAGGGCGTAGAACGGAAGAGAAGAACTGGCAATAAACTCTCCATTACTCTTTTTAATCGCCATGTTTTTTTTACACAACGTTTGTAAGGAGCTGCAACCATTACACCATGTTCCAAATGACATCTTAAGTAATTAATAGTAATAACATAAATTAAAAACAAAGACTTGTCTAGAGAGACAACCCGACGTATGGACGCCGCCACAAGCAATGACATTTAAGCGAGCATGACGATCCTTGAAATGTGGACTTAGAGCTACATAAGAAAATAATAATAATACTAATTATACTGAAATAATTTGATACCACATCGTATCATCGTATCGTTTGATCTAAATTTTAAATTCTTTTCTAGCTGTAACTGTATGTAAAATAAATAGTTTAGGTGTTGTAGGTTCAAAAGTAAAGTTCAAAAAAAGCTCGAAACGATTTATGTAATTATATACAGGGCATATTGCCAATTTTGTCCTTTTTTCCTTAGCTGGACACGCTGTGACGTGAAAAGCATATAAAGAATATCTTAAAAAGTAATATATTTAATGTTTGATAGATATGTGATACTTCTTAAACCAAATAGAGCTTTTGAGAATCAGACATAAAAACTTCAAATATATTGCGCTTATTCTTTGACATGTCTTGATAAGTTTACTTACCTGTCGCTCTCATCGGGTATAACTAATAAAGTCCGAACACACTGTACAATTAACGCCAGCAGCATGACTATTGACATTGTCCATAAAACTGCTGCCGCTGAAATGCTAATCGCTCCGCTTGTGACAGCACCCCAGCCGCGGGTCGTGTGTATTGACATAGCTTCATCGGAAAACAGAATTAAGTTAGTTGCAACATTGTTATCTCAGGTTTCGTTATTTTTAACTCAATGCACCGTTCAATTCAATTTCGCTGAAATAGTAGTAAGCGAGTTCCTGTTCACCCAATTATGTAATAATGGTCAAGAGATAGCTTGTGAATGTTAATAAAATATTATTCTAATTCACATTGGATGTTCCTTAATAAGTTTATATTGCGTAACGGTAAACAGTATTTTTGAGGTCTAGCTCCAACCAAATGATGATATAAGTGATGCAGCAAGGGATGTGCTTATTGGAGTTACAGGAAATTTTTAAGAGACCAGGCAAAATACTTACATATCTAAAATACATAGCATTTTTTCTTTTAAGTATTCACAACAAGCAACAAGAACAATCCATGAATTTATTTATTATTAACAATCATAATATTTAATTTTAAAAACATAATAGTACATAATATATTTATTTGTTACAAATTTTCAAGACCCTAGACCTCTTTCTGGGGAGACCCTGTGAAGTGATTTCTATTTTATTATATATTATTATGTGTGACTTGTATCTTTCTTCTTTATTATAGCGACTATGTCGTTCTTCTGATTTAAAAATTTTGTGCTGTCATGTTTTGTTTTGCTTTGCTATGTATCTTATTTTTTATCACTGAAACTTTTTGTGGATAAATCCAATGTGTTTATTTTTTTTATGGTATAGAGATGTTTGATCTGTTTTGTTTCCTAAATAAATACATAAATTACTACATATCTTCCAATTATTAAAGAAATATTTTATGTTTTTTCCGCTTAATAATCCTTTATTTAGTTAATTGCGTGTAGAACACTTAGTTAACTTACCAGCTGCCAAAACACTCAAGGTGCCAGCGGGGATACCCAGCCCCATATTTAATTTCTGACGCTCTTCAATGAATGCTACACTCCCCATCACTATTTTTGAAATACCACATACAATCTGGAAGTGAAAAAACATGTAAATAATATAAAACGAGAAAATTAAACTTGAATTCTAAAACATAACTACAAGTATTACTTATAACTAAATAACTGTTATTTTTGCGCCGTTATTAAAAAGTAGGTTTAAATTTCAATAATTAATTATTTTGATAAATGAGGATATAAGTAATTTACAGAAATTGCCTCATTAACTAAAATCTTTAAATTTCTATATCTTGCTGTGTCAAACTCATCAACACGTCTTTTAGAAAAAAATCTTTACGGCGTTTAGTCCTGTCCAATTTGTAATTCAGTGACTTTTAGCTCTTAAATGTTGCTGTATAGTTTTCATTGATCATGTTTATTTACGAGTATTGGCAAGTGAGCCTGCTATTTAAATTGTTAATATTATTAATTAGACTTTTTTTCCCACAGGGGGCAAACGGACAGGAGTCTCACTTGATGTTAAGTGATACTGCCGCCCATGGACACTCTCAATGCCAAATGCCAAACTTAAATGCAATTTATTCAAAAATTCATTGCAGATGCATAGGGAACTTTATCTTTAATGCAATAGAATTATTAGTAGTAAGTAATAAGTATGTATTATTAAACACTTTTATGTCACAAGAACAACATATTCCTAACGTAAAAACCATTCTACTACAAATTTCAATTTATTCGCAATCTTAGAAATATCCCCTACCACACATGATCCCTTGCTTTTGTGTCAGAAATCTTTTCTCATAAATCACAAAACGTATTTCCTTCGCATTCTCAAACCTTTCTTTCATGCCCCGTCAATCTATCAACATACACTGAACTCCGATTCGTATGAAAATCATTTATTATATATTTAGAGCTGAATTATCATCACCATTTTGAATATTTGTGCATCCGTGAGCAAAATATTGTTAATAATTACGTCGTTATTTAAGGAAATAATCTTGATTTTGAAGAAATAAATGACAGCTTTGATATTCATTTAAATTTTCTTGTTTATTTATTTTAGTTAAAATTTTAGAAGCTTTGGTATTAACAAAATTTATTTGTTATGTATCTTAGGAACATTGTCGTAAGATGTATCACTTTCCATGATTAACGCGACACGACATAGCAGCTTATTTTTTCAAGATGGCGTACAAGTCAGACAATAACGCTAATAAGAATTTAATTTTTTATGTAATTTGAAAAGATATTGTAGTTAAAATAGCATAGAGACTTTATAAATAATTAATTTGATTTTATAATGTTCATCTGGTAAAATATATTTAAATTAATATTCTCACAGAGCACATTCATTATTCTAGAATGTTTAATGCAAATTGTTCGATCCGAATTCCAATAGACGACGGCGTATTTTTGAATACAGCTGAATAATTTAATAAACCGGCATGTTAAGAACAAGACATTTATACATTTGAGAGAAGAAACCCACGCAAAATATTTTATTATAAGACACGCTAGCGCTAAAATTATTTGAAAAAAGTATAAAAGTAAAAATATAACATCTATTAGAAGATCACTTTGTAAAGATTCATTCATAAATATTATATTTTTTCATTCCTTAATGCATGCAGTGGTAGAGTGTGCAATAATATAAAGTAGTGGAGTGAGACATACACTTTTATACTTTCCGCCATTATTATGGAGAACCATCTTAAAAGCTTGGCAATATATTTTGTGAAGGTTTGCCTAATTAAATCCCTTCTCGGAATATTACATTGTTAGCGGCGACTTTAGTGTTTAGAATTAGTCCTGAAATACTATCAGTAAGTCATGTTAATTTCCAGTCGATAATTGATTCAACAGCTACCGATGTCTTTATATTAAAAATTATAACGGAAGATAAGTGTTACCATGCTCAATCGGGACCTACTAATGTGCCATCACATACGGCCTGAGGTGGAGAACAAATGACTCAAATATACGATTTGTGCTCTGATCGGGAATCGAAGCCCAAGGTCCTCTGTTGTATGTAATGAGAAATGCAATAAATTTAAATAAATATATATTTGATGATTTACATTTAAAAAGATTGTAAATAAATGGTATGAAACGTGTTAGCCATTAGAATAATTGTAAAATAGTAGAAGAAAGAGCAAAAAAACAAGGACAAAGACGCAAGAGCCATAAATTATACAAATTCAAAGACATCGTATTTAAAGCATTCATTTAAAAAAAAAATTTCTTTGATGTAATTTACAGTAGACGAAATACGACTCAGAAATTATTTTGCTGAATTTTATACGAAAATGTTACCCCATTAACTATTCAAATATAAAGATATCTATGTAACTCTTACCGCCGTACCTAACTAATAATGAACCACACGGAGTTCATTACAGTTTACTTTGTGGCTGTGTTAAAAAATACCTTTTTAATTCAGCCGTTAATTGAGCGGCTAAACAAGCTTATACGTCGATTTGTCGCTTTGTTACTTCCGCGAGAGGTACTTCGAAATTTTATACAAAAACGGCGGGATCTGTATCGCTATTAGAAGTAACAAAGTAACGGGGCTTGTATTAATGGAATCCCTAATAATTTGCACAAACGAATTACGGCGGTTAACTTATAACGTTAGACAGCTACTATAGATACAACAGTAGATTTAAGTAGACTGTTAAAAAATAGTACCTAAGTATTTAATTTAATGATACTTTCCTTAGTGTAATAATCTCGACTAGATTTTTATTGTATATTTACCTGTAAAACTCGTAATCTGAGGACGAGAGCTAAGGGGTAGCCGAATGGGTAATTTAAAGTTGGACCATCACTTCCTGCTCTTAATAAAGCAGCTGATTCTTTTCGCTGAGACAACGATGCCTGCAAAACAAAGATATACATTTATTATATGTATTATATGTTTAATGGTAAGTATTTGACTGCACCTAAAAACAAAAGAACTTAAATGTCACGGATTTTTTATTTTGTAAGTTTGAACAAAAACAAAACACTCCCGTGATGCGAATGAGCTCCTGCTCCTAACCCGGCCTTTTACCCGGACATCCGGTCTATCTATAAGAACAGTATGTGTACTATAATTTTTTTTGCATACATAGCGATTCGCCGCCGTAAAATCAGTCTGGAGAGGATAAATTCATGTATAATGTATACATGAAATGTTTACTAGCTGGAAATTTTAAGGAAATATAATGAGTACGACCTCCAAATGTTCACCTACACTGATGGCTCTTTCGGCCCGCCCCCCGCGCTCTCCCCCCCTAAAAAAAAAAAAAAAAAAGGTTTACTGTGACCAAAAAATCTATTATATATATAATAAATAAATAATTAAACAATATAATATAATGTGATAAATAAATAAACCGTGATGACGTATTATTTCAACATGTAAAATAATTAAAACTTTCTCGTTCTTTCCATTACATACGAGTATATTATGAGTATAGAAATCTTAGTAAAAACATTCCTTACATTTTCGTACCCTAGCTACGATAAAGCAAACTTTGCTACCAGTTCCCGTTTTTGTTCGTGGACTGACAACGCATGCGTAAAGAGTACGCGTCTACTGGTTACTAAGAAAAATAAACAGTGTTTGTATATTCTAAATTTAGTTTTAATGAACATTTTGTAAAATGAGCGATTCAAGTAGCGAAGATGAAGCTAAAAAGAAAATTGTGGAGATGCCAGTCTCTTCAGATTCTAGCGAAGAGGATGTTCTTGAGGGTATGATTTTATTTTAAGTACTATGAACGTATAATATGTCTATCTAATATTAGTTAATATGTACGTAAATATTATACTTTTATGCTATGGTGTTTTTATTTGAAGTAAGGCAATGGAGCTGATGTCTTTATGGCTAACACATTATTAAGTGTTTAATTATTTTTTTAAATGCCAGTAGGTGATTAGACTTCAATGCCTACTAACATAAAGATATTTTCATCGGGCTTCCGGCTTTTTCGTCATGTTATAAGTCTGATATAATATGTTTAATTGTCTATAAATAATAATAGTACATAGCAGTACATTAACATCAAATTATTTTCCAAAAATAGGCATGTATGTTTAATGAAAAAAAGTCATGAAATATGTACAGTAATTCAAAAAGTATTATTGTAAACATAATTAACCTGTTTAAATATTTTGAAGTCAAGTGAAAGGTATGCCAATTACTGAATGTCAAATTTGTTAAAAATAAATACTATAATTTAAGCCGTAAAAGCCATATATATTATCATTAAATTAAGTATTACAGTACAGTACATTTTACTTGGATAGGGCGAGAACTTGTGGACAACAACATGACGCAACAACCTATGCCAAGAAGGAAAAGGTTTATACCCAAATATGATGTTGAAGGTGTATACAAAATTGCTTTGGGCGAAGACACCCAAATTCAAATTGAAATGGTTATTGGAACGCATGTTAATGCTCAATATCCCTGGAAATCAATAAGCAAATCAAAGCTAATGGAAACTATTGATCTGGGAGGGGAATTGTCCGAACTTTTCCCACTAAAAGCGCAACTCGAAGCCTATCCTGGTGAGGAAGTGTTGATGGGCTATATATCTGATGAATCAAAAGACGTTGATGAATTTTATGTTTGCTGTACCATTGAGGCTAAGGATCATTGCAAACAACAGTCCGATAGATTTATTAAACGCCAGGAGAAAAAATTAGAGAAAGCTGTTCAAAAAAAGCCCAGGCCATGGAAAAGCTTAGGCAGTGAAGTTGAAATTAAAGAATTGCTACCTATTAATGCCAGACCTCTCTTAGAAATGGAGATTCGCGTTAAATTTCCTAAGGGATATGCGCCTAAAAGTCTTAAGGTTAGAGATACCAATGCAAGTAGAGACGGTTATATAGAATTAACACCTTATAGACAAAAATTTAACAATATATTTAGACGGAGAGTAGATTGTGCATCACAAATAACACCTGCCCTTGTAAACGATTACGCACAAACTGTGTTAAAGTACCCACAAAATATGTGGACACAATCTATAGCAGATGCATTAGGAAAAGTTGATGATAAAAATGCTGGTGGAGATACTGGAAACGAAGGTGGTGGATTGCCTGCTGAAAAAGATGCCCAAAGTTCAGACGAAGGTGAAGAAGATGTCGCAGACACATCAGATGAGGTCGGCCTGATAGCTTATAAAAACGCCCTACAACGAATGAGAAGACCATCTTACATAAAGAAAATTAATAGTTTTATGAATACAATAAATTCTGAAATGAACTCTATAGTAGAACTTAATACAGTAATGGATATGTATTGCAATGATTATCCAAATTTAGTATCTGAACAAGCAGTAGACGTTTATGATACCATGACATTTGACGAATACGTATGTTTTACCGATGTGAGAGCAAAAGATAAGTATGTCTCATGTGCTGTGTTTCATCCAATGTGGTCTGGTATAGTAGCAATTTGCTATGCAGATGGATCTCCAACAGTAATTAAAACAGCAAGTTCGCGAGCAGATCCTATTCAAAGAGCTGTGTATGGTATAAATCCAGTTTTAATTTGGAGTCATATCGATAGCTTAATTCCAAAGCTCACTCTGGAATCTCCTCGAGAGGTTAAAATACTTTCATTTTGCCCATTCAATGAAAATATTTTAATTGGGGGCTGTATAAATGGACAAATAATTTTATGGGATTTATCCAATAAGTTAGAAAACGTTGAAAAAATGGAAGTATTAAGCGAAAAAAGAGAAAAGTACCGAATAGCTATGAATGCTCACATGGGTTGGATGAAAAATGTACAAGATAATGCTGTTGTTCAGCCTACCGCTTTAACAAATTTAGTGACGAGCCACTATGGTCCTATCACATCGATTAATTGGCTTTCACCTAACTTTACTATAACACCTACTGGAAAATCTATATTTAACAAGGATAATAAGAAATCACTAATGTTTTTCAGTGGTTCGGACGATGGTGTAATATTGATATGGAATCTTTCCGTAGAAAATGTAACTCAATTTGAAGGCAAAAAAGTGAAAAAATCGAAAAGAGTCCCTAAGAGACCTTCCGGGTTACTTGTTGATGTATCTGAATTTAAAGTTTTGGATCGAGTTTTACAACCGTGTTATAAAATAGTTCTTGGTGCGGCTGGACAACCACAAACATTGCCACTGCAAAGCTTTGGAATGGATGCACCAAATATTAAATACATTTATACCCCAAAAAACACAGGGTCTGGCCGTACATACTATACATTTGACATAGCACGACAATGTGAGGCTGATAATAATACAATATTGTACTGTGGATCTCAACATGGTGAGCTAATAAAAATAACATGGGAAGGACATGAATTTAATACTGGAGAAGTTGTGAATTCGGAATACGCTGATATCAGCTACAGCTGTTGTATACATGATGGAATCATAACTTCAACTGAAAAGAATCCTTTCATTAATCATGTAACACTCACAGTTGGAGGTAAAATATTAGCAATTTGGTCCGATAAACTATTAAACAAACCTTTGACGTGGAAAAAGCGGCCATATAGATTAACTGCGGGTATTTGGTCTTTATATAAGCCTAGTTTATTCTTTGTTACTACATCTGAAGGTGATTTAGAGACTTGGGACTTGTTGTTGAGAAGTGATCAGCCAATCGCCATACAAACATTATCTGGTAATATGCTCACAGGTATTAGCTTACATACACTTCCAGTAGCAAAAAATATGATTGGTGTAAGCGATGTCAATGGATCATTTAGATTATTTCTCGATCCACCCATATTTATGATTGAAAATCCTAACTATACAGGAAGAATGGAAGCAACAATAATACGTGAATTAAAAGTTATGCAATCGTTTATGGCTTGGCAAAGAGAGTGGATGTTGAACAATCCTCATATTTTACAAGAAATGAAAAGAAAGGAAGGAGCTCTATTAGCACTGAAAGAAGAAGAAAAACGAAAAGAAAGAGAGGAAGAAGAAAGGAGATTAGAAGAAGAAGCGGAAGCGCGAAGACAAGAAAAGTCCAAAGTAGTGGGCCCAGAGGAAAGATGGCAACAAATTATACAAAAACTAATCGAAAGAACCATTGCAGTTAAAAAAAGAATTAACAGAACTGAACTTATAGAACACGAAAAGCCCCTAAGAGAATTAGAAGCCCAGCGCTTAGAAAAAGAAAGGAGAATGTTAGAAATAATGAAAAACCAGAAGACTATTTTTAATGACACTGTTGCTATTCTATTTCCTGAAGCTATAAAAAAAGAAGAAAAGATTAAAAAGAGTTTGCTACTGGATACCAAAAGTAATCTAAAAAAATCGTATTTAGAAGAATATACGAATCTTAAAAATAATTCATTAGCTACCGTCCGTGACAACCCATTTACAACCGCATTTTCATGGGACTCAACTGTAGCAGAAGGAACAGAAAGAAGACAAGCACTCAATGCTCACGAAGATTTCATTAAACTTCACCAATTGAGGTTAAATGAAGAAGGGATAACCCCACCACCTCAACCTGTGACTGTAAAAGAAGTTGAAGAACTTTCAGAGGACCTAGGAGAAGAGAAAGAATAGATAAAATAACCATTACTTTTTTAATAAATAATATATTTTATTATATCGATCGAAAATAAATAATTTTTATACAATGTGTATTATTAATTTCACAACTTCTTACGTTGCCTGTTGAATTTGTAATAGTTCATAGTACGTACATTTGTTAATGCTTCAATTCGTAGTATACAAAAATATATTTGACTTCTACCAATATTAGAAAATTTATTGATATTTTTTTTTATAGAACAGGGGGCAAACGGGCAGGATGCCCACCTGACGGTAAGTGATACCGCTGCCCATGGACACTCAATGCCAGAGGGCTCGCAAGTGCGTTGCCGGCCTTTTAAGAATTGGTACGCTCTTTTCTTGAAGGACCCGAAGTTGAATTGGTTCGTAAATACTTCAGTGGGCAGCTGGTTCCACAAAGTGGTGGTGCGCGGCAAAAACTGCCTTGATATACGTTCAGTTGTGGAACGGCAAAATTTGAATATAAAAATAATATCGTTGCCATTTAAGATATTTAACAATCAGGGTTGATAGACCCAATCTTTACCTCTTATTTAAAATTCGTGTACCCTCTAGTCTAGATCACTTCCAGAAAGTGTACCAGATATCCACCCCATCATTTCATTAGTTCCATTCTTTTCGAAGAACTCGTTTTGGCCAAAGCTCACTGATGTCCAAATTAAATATTCTTATAAACTAGCTAGTTCTGGATTCCCGTAGGTGCTCTCCTCACACTTTAAAATCGATTTTGTAATTTTAATTGTTTTATTCAATATTTTTATTATCTCTTCGTGTGTGTCATGTTTCCCTTTCAGTGTTTGTTACATTAAAATTTGTATTTTGTGGTTCGGTTACCAATGTATCAGTGTGCCGAGCGTTGGCATGCTTTTGTCAATTAAAAACAAATTGTTAGATACTCACAGCATTAAGTTCTTCCATGTCGCCACAGTAGAACGACGCTGCACGTAGTTTTCGCTTCATAAAAATTGCGCCTTAGCACCGTTTCAAATAAATCTGTAACAATGATATGTAATACAAGTTATTACAAAGGAATCTTCAATATCTTTACCCAAAACATAAGAGAAATTCACGATTATTTTTAATTCAATATTTTACAGGCACTTAAAAGCTCTAGGTATGTTCATAAAATGTTCTCGGTAACAATAGCTTAATACTAAATAAGCAACTAGAGTAAACAAAATTTATTCCGAGCGAGCCGAGCGAGAGGTCAAAAATCCTTAAATTATGAACAAACTACATAATAATGTTGGTTTAAGAAACGATATTCAGTATTTTTGTCTCTTTAGCTTAACTAATTTACATACATAATACATCAGTTAAATACACCTCTTTGGTCTAATCGAATACTATTTAAATAACACTTCTTTAATCGACGTCAATGCAAAATAATTACATTATTACATAACTCAATGTTTCGAATGACTCACATTTTCATATCATTTGTGGTCAGTGGGGCGTGTTGCGCGATTCGATTCGCTAAAGATATTTCAAAACCAAATAAGTAAAAATCAATTTGCATAGCATGGTAGTGATTTTGATAAAATTTTAAATGGCTATTTAAGGCACCTTCATAATGTACGATATTAGTATTAATGTTAGAATTAATGTACAGAATTAACATAAATTGAGTTATGAAAATTATTAATATAAAAACAAAGACAATAAAATTTATGATTGTACTTCCGTCCCAGAGTGCTTTACCTTATTACATAGTTCGATGGGAGTTGCAAGCAAGCCACAGCACATCTAATTTGCTAATGGACTGGGTATATGGGGCTTTAATGAGAATAAACGATCCTTGTGAATAGCGCTTTTGCGTGAAAAGGTAACATGATATACCTAGCCATCGATCGAACTATCTAGGCCGCTATGATTACATCATTAATATGTCTACTGGACTTTTAATGTTTATATTATCTACTTTAACAATACGCGACTCCCTAAAATATAATTATGTAGTTTAGTTGTCACTTTAATTTCAGAGAGACAGAAGTATCTTGTAAAAGAATAACTCTAAATCATCAAGTAAGATTGTGTTTCTAACGACCGTTCCGTTCAAAAGCAAGCGACATTTGCTTTTTAAAAATGTAACCAAAATGGATCAGGGCTTTCAGGAAAGTTTAATTTATATGGAGATTTTTTTTTTGGACAAACGACGTTTACTTATGACGTACTACACCTAAAATTGTATTCAAAGACAATGTATATTCAGTCCAAAAAAAAATTCACTTAATTTAATTGCTTCGCAAGCCGCTATCGCTTTCGTCGCGTAGCATTTTCGCCAAATTCGCAACTTTTCTATAAAATTTCTCGTAAACATTTTAAGTATTTTCAAGGTGAACAGCAAACAATGTTAAATCTTTAACATGATTTTGGGAACTTTTATAACTTTGCTATTGTAGGTAACAAAAGTTTCTTTCCATTGAATTTTTGAATTTCAATTTGGGTTTAAAATACTAACGACTATACGGCGACTTTGAGGTAATAAATGTTGTATTCAATATATATATGGGTATATGATTAAAAGCAATCCTAAACAATAATCTTTAATAGGTTCAATTCGTATGAAAACTATAAAATATGTAACGCCATCTATTGCCTTATAATTGTACTAAGCGCAATTTATACTCTGTATTATGTTAGATTTTTTTTTAAATTGGAACTTACTTATTACGTACTTATTAGAAGCATTATTTGCTTTTTTCAACCACTAATTACTTACTTTATTTATTTACTTTATTTACAGCCTTATATCAGAAATACAAAATATATACTGATTCTGTGTGCCTACGGGCAAAGGCCTCCCCCATTGTCCTCCATTTTTCCTTATTGTATACCAATCTCGTCCAGGTTTTAGTCTTTCCAGCCATTTTCATGATTTCATCGGCCCACCTTTTAAATTGCCTACCTCTGTTTCTTTTATGGCCTCTTGGTTGCCATAGTGTTATAATTTTGCTCCATTGACAACCACTAATTAAAGGACTTTAATTAAATACGATGAATAAAATATAATACACAGTACACAGTAGTTACTATTTTAGATTTCCGTAAGAAACCTATTATTCAAACGTATACGAAATCTGTTTTATGTAACTAACTTGTAAGTTCTATTTTCTCAATGGCTTTGAACTTCACTCGAGCATTATATTTTTGGCAAGGAACGAGAAATTTTCATCCAAATAGGTCATTTATGAGAAAATATTGTGTGAGTATTATAGCTATTAAATAAATTATGGGTTCCTTTAAGCACAAAAAATAATTGTTATCGAAATTATTGTGGAAAGGTCCAAAAACTAATTGCTGCTTAGTGGTTAACGCAGAACGTTAACTTGGCCCTGGAATTGATTCCACATGGCTTAAAAAAGATTGAATGAATAAGATGCAGTAGAGAGGTGTATTACCTATTCTTTAACACCATTGTGAGCATACGAGACTTCAAGCAATATAAACCAATCACTTCACTGGAGTTATGTATCTTAGAAGAGTGTCGCAGTGTTGAATTTAAAAATCAATTAAATACGTTTAATAAAAATGAATTTTCTGTTTCGCAAATAATTACAGAGAAGATCTAAACACAAAGACCTTTAAAAAGTTAAAACGAGTGTCCGTATTTTCGTAGCTCTTATCCAAACAACGTATCTTAATGATGCTTTCTAAGGAGATAATTTAAAGATAAAGGAAAATTTCAGCAATTTAATTTGAATTTACGAAAGATAATTTAGTGTTAAGATCCTATTATTTCTTATTAAAATTTGGAGTATTATAAATATTCCTATAATTTCCAACAATATCCTTATGCAGCATAGGTAGGTGCCCTAAATTTAATCTAAGAAAACAATATTTTTTAAACTAAGAAAATGTATATTTGAGAAATTCTAAACTTTTAATTGTAATCAATGAAAAAAAAATGTTTAGTAATCACAAATGGAATATTGTTACCAAAAACTTTTAATACAAGCGGATAAAATTTGGACATATCTATGTATAAACATACATTCATAATGTATTTAACTCGATTAAATAATTGGTAATACAATACTAAATTTAAAGACAAATACAAGAACTTATTATGATTATGATTGAACGAACGAACGATGTTGAAAGGAAGTTTTTAATTTAATACTAAAATATCGATGAAAATATATCTGAATTCAATTTTTCATTTTTATTTATTATTCATGAAGGCTGCTTTTATTTGAAAAGTTTTTAATCTAATCATTATCTTGAACATTGATTATATATATTATTACATATGATTCCCATAAATGCTAATTGCTTGTATTTTCAGGCGATAGTTAATATATTTTTTATATTATATATTATAAAGTAAAAAATGTATAAAAAGGCGATGCCTTCGTGGCTTACTGAGAAACGTACAACACTTGGAGGTCCTATGTTAGGCTTTCAAAACAACTCTTTGGCCTGATACAGGCATTAATTGTTAATTTATACAGACTGTTACTATTTCGATATTACGAATATTTCTCAAGCGTTAGTGTTTTATTAAAAGTGTAAAGGTATATTTTTTGTTATCTATATATATAAATGAAAAATGGTCTTCGTTTGAGGCTCCTTCACGCCTAAACCACTGATCGTATCGACATGAAACTACCACCATTCGATGCGAAATTTTTCCTAGATGGTTTATGGCTATTTATTTATTAAATTCCAACGTTCCTTCATTTTTTTATTGCTGTTTTACTTTTATGAAAATTTATCCATACGGACTTCACCGCGGAAACATTCGGGGAGGCTTCCTAGAACCTCTAAACGTCAACATCTGTTAAAAACTCGATTTTCGAAATATTTCAATTTTCTTAGCGGGAAGTTAAAAGAAGAATAATAAAAATATGAAAAAAAATAAAATAATGAAACATAAAATTTATTTTAATTCGTCCAGCAAAGCGGGCGCGAAACGGCTAGTACTTACATAAATAATAGACTTACTAATTGTGTAGGCAAGAAACGTCTGTGCACTAGAATTTAATCGGTTTGCTGCATAAGAGCAGTCGCGTTATTAAATACCAAAGGCTCATTATTCAAAAGCATTGTTGAGAAAATTATGTTATTTCATATTTTTTTAATTTCAAATTGTATCTTTGTTTCTTTCTGCTTTGTTGTAAAGCCTGGAGGTTGGGGTAGAAAATCCTGACTAATATTGATTTCGAAAGACACGGAAGGTACAAAAATACTTTAAAACATCACAGGAGTAGGTTTAAACTAAGTCCATACGAATTAGTTTCCGTACTTAGACGCACATTTGGTCCGTTGTGAGTTAAGTGTTAAGTCCAGGCTAACCCTGCCTGCCTGCTCCTTACAGAAGTTCCCTGGGCACTTCGCAAGCTTCACAGAGCGACCTCACTGCTCCGATGATTTCTGCTTATTGGGAAGCCACAGCCACACATTCCAGGACTACGTGGGTGACTGATTCTTTTGCACTGAAACAGCCTCTGCACAAGAACTGTCTGTCGCACTGAGGACAAAGAGATGTTTATTAAGGAGACAGTAGCCCATAATTGTTGTATCATTATGTTGAGGCTTAGAAGTCGATTTGTCACTAGCCGGTGATAAAAATATCTGTGCCTTGTTGTAAAAAATATTGAGTTTTGTTATGAGCTCATTAACTACTAGAGTCCACAGTAGTGATAGGACAACGCCTTGTGGCCAACCTCTGCTGTAGTGTAGGTAGTGATGTTAACGGTGAATAGTATAGCTCGTTGTTTTAACGTGTAACTAGTTCCTAGTGAAATCACGACAAGGAATAAATCTAAGTAATAATTATATCTAATCCGTACCTTATTTAGCGATAATCGTACCTGACTTATATATAATACTATAGAAATTCCATAGGAAATGAAAACGTAAAGTAAAACAGATGGTAATTTAGTTAAATTATTAAAATGTCATACTTGTTTGCGAAATTTAATTACTGACATAATTATTCACGTGAACAGACGTACGATTCATCCTACTTCATTAAAAAAACATTGTCGATAAATATTAATTTCTTATTATATAATAAACATAGTTAAGTAAATAAAAATTTGATTGGGCTAGATCAAAACTTATTTATAATGCATGCTTTCAAAAAATATCTATTGGATGCTAGCTGAAGCGATTTTAATGATTTTATTCTGTAGGATTCACCTTCAAAATATTAAATTAATTATTATAAGGGCTCATGCCCATGAGACGGTTTCAATACTGTCGGGTAGAAACCGTCCGAGCTTGCACACAAGACGGTTTGAATACGACCCGGTTTCGCACTGCCATACTTTACTGCGCACCGGGCGTAGACGTGGCGAGCACCGTGTCCGGTTGCGCGGAGAGCCGGGGCTAGCGCCGGCGTCGTGTGCTTGGCGTCATAGTGTCCCATACAGGACTCACGACCGGACGTAGTAGGTTTTTCGCCGGAGGTAAGCCTGGCGAAAAACCGTCTCGTGGGCATGAGCCGTAAAGATTCTCGAATGTGATAATGATTTAGCAAATGCCTACATATATGTATTAGTAATAGAACAGAAAACAAAACGACAGGTGATTTATTCATGAACAATGTTGCCAATGGACACATATATTACCAAAGACTTTGACAATACGCGCTACGCTTTTTCTTGAAGGATCTTAAATGCTATATGCTATATATCCTCTAGGGGCAGTTTTGATAACAGTTGTAAGGGCTAGTTGATCTAGTTCTTAGGGTAGGAAATTAAACACTCCAATATGATGACTTGATTCACTATAATTCACTTCACTGATTTTACGTAAACTGTATAACTTCAAACTTGAACAAAGGAATTGCCCGTGCGCATGTGTTGCAACCTCTTTTATAAGCTATTCCCTACTCCGACCAGACCAAATGCGTCAAATGAGTAACTATTGCACATGCGCACTTGTATTGCTACTTTGCTACGATTCTTAGGAATATGTTTCATAAAAATGTTTGAAATAAAATAAAATGAATATGACAAGCTAGCACAGTGATGAAACTCAGCTGCAGGTATTAGTCAGTTCGGTAAACGAAGTTGCAAGCACCAATTAAAATACAAAGTGATTTAGAGGCAAAGCCACGAATGAAAGACAAAGTTCTATACAGTTTCGTAGTTTGTTACGTTCCATAATTAGATATTCTACTTGCGTACAACGGAAGCTTCTCGTTCAAGACTAAGTAGCCAATTTAACGCAAAACATAATTATCCTTTTACCAAAGGAATTTTTATTAAGACAAAGACTTTTAACCAAAAATCCCTATATCAAAGGCTCAAGCAGATTTCCCAAGAACATTTTTCTTTATATTACGCTCATAACATAAAACTTTTTCATACATGCCTTGGATTCAATTAAAATGCCTGCATTATCCATTCGCTTCAAAGGTAAAATAGCTTCATTTAGGAGGCTAAACGGTTCGGGATATTTTTGATATTAAAATACCAGAGAATAATATTTATCTCCAATTTTATAACGTTGCTTAATACTTTAGGTAGATATAAAAGAGAAATATCCCATCACTGATTGATATTGTAGATGCAATGTTTTCAATGACGGCTCCCAGTGACCGTCATTTATGGGAAAATAAAATATAGCCTGTATTTAAGTAAGACAATTTGTAAAAATGAATTTATACTGCCTTAACAGATTGCGGATACCCACAGTATCCAATAACTGTATTGCTAGGGAGAGTTTTAATAATTACACACAATAATTATATTTTGTTTCCGTATGTTGTGTTCTTTTAAACAACTTCGTTCCTAGTTTGTTTTTGTGTTTTTCAAGCTGTAGTTTTTCACAATGTTGATGTATATGTAGAGCAGTGTTGGCCTAGTGCCTTCAGCGTGCAATTCTCATCCCTGTGGTCGTTGGTTCGAACCCTGGCTGTGCACCAATGGACTAGTCTATGTGCGCACATAACACTAGCGCATGCCAAAATTCGACGGCGTGTGACGAGCATAAAAGGCTGATCACCTACTTGCCTATTAGAATATCAAATGATAACGAAACATTTATAGAAATCTGAGGCCCACAACTAAGAGGTTGTAGCGCCACTGGTAATAATAATAGAACGACGGGTTGCACTCCGGAAGTGCCGGCAAAAGTGAAAACTTGAATATTAACGTTGTGCATTTTTGATATTTTGGTATGTTTAGGGAATAATTTTGCACGAATTGCTTTAATTATCAGTATAAAAGTACTATCATTTATGTGGTAGAATACAATATTTATTAAGTGCGCTATCGTACGAATTTTTGATCATGTCACGTGTCCTGACGCGAGTTTAACATTTTTTACCCATTCCAAAAAAGTGTACAACGCCGCTAAAGAAGTTTTCACTTCAAAAATATAATAAAGTCAGTTGACTATATGCACTAACCATTAACACGTAAAAACCAGATCAGTTTAATTACATTTTAAACCTTTGCTGAATTTTATCACACCATAAACATTATTACAGTATGAGACGAATTAATTATTTAGTTTGAATAATGTAATTAGATTTACATTTATGAGCACTTTGGAACTTTTATCGCGCCCGAATCTATCCTGAAAAAAATCTTTAAATAATGTCCAATAAAACGTAATGTCATGGCACGTCTTTCATCAACCGGCATGTCTTGACGCCAGTGAAACAGACGTAGAAATCGGTATGCTTTATGTCTCAGGGACAAGATATAAAACACTTTTTTTGTGAATAAGGAATAGATATATATGTTTTTCTATTCAAGAGATTAATTGTAAATATTCGATATCGTTTATAGCTTAAAAAAATATTATATTTGCGTTTTTTAAGATTCCGATTATTTTAGCTTACAAAGATTAAAATGCTATCAATGGTCACAATACAAGCTTTAACAGTTTTACTGATTTTTGTATCAATTAATGTATAAAATTACTTTACGCATCTATATTTACAAGTGTCGAGAAAATTGTACACGGGAAAGACTTAGCTGTTTACAGTATACTAGTAGTGTGTTTTGTCTACAAAGACAAAACCACGGAAATCAGTCTTCAAGCTCATCTTGTTTAAATTCCAATGACAAATACAGTTCAGTTCAACGCCTAAAAGTCATTACACAAAACTGAACGAGCAATTTGGCTTTTGTACACTGCAACAAAATAATTGCATTCGATTTTCTCAGGTAGATTGGATTGTGTTTCAATGTATGCAATACCAATGTTGGAATCTGTTTCTAGCTTCATACATTTTTAACTAGGAAAACCTCTTACGACTCATGATGGATACTTAATCTATGTGTGTTAATAATTAATGAATTTATATTATCAATAATTACTTTGAGGTCGCCGTTACCCCACGATAAATATTTTCAAAGTAGCAAGCATACACAATAAACAGTTCTCTTTACTTCTTCAATTCTCTCACGTTCATTTTGTTTATACTAAGCTAGGTAAAGGGTTGAATTTGTGTAACTTATTAGTCTGGAGGTTTCTGTATCTGTCAGGTGATCGGCGTTGTGAGCCCAACTGTCGGCGTTTTGGGTCTGAGGTAACCCGGTCTCTTCTCGATGTTTTCCTTCACTATACGAGCGAGTGATAAATGCGCACATAGACAGAAAGTCGATTGGTGCACAGCCGGGATTCAAACCTAAGCGTTGCCTAAACATTGCGCGTTGGGGGAGTGCTGCGGTAGAATAGACTTCGACAAAATATAAAAAGTGCAGACAGCCTGGCAATATTTAAATTAAGACTAAAAGACCATCTCTTGAGTTATCCCATTTACCTACGTAAATGAAAGTCCACCCAAGTTCTACTTCGCTAATTCATCCTTAAAGCTCTTCAATGACCCACGACGTGATAAGTTGTATCTTTAGTATATAAGTGACTATAGTCTGTTATAAGAATAAATGTCTTTTAACCTAACCTACAAACCTAAGACCTCAGAGATGAGACTCGGATGCTCAAGCCGCTACGCCATCACTCGTCACTAATTGCAATATATCAATTAAATTTGATCTGCTGGAATCAAATAGGTATATTTACATTTATGCCTGGCTTCATATCAAATGCAGTTGTGCGTAGGGGATAATAATTACGAAAAATAATAATAATAATAATTAATTTGCGTGTTATATTTTATTAAAACAATACTTTCGCGTTGTCTTGATTTACTTAGATAATTATTAAAAAAAACAGACTAACGCTTCTTCTGGAAGATGTAACTTTTACATATATTTTTAATGCAATCATAGAACAGATTAGACTACCATTGCACAAACCATATTTAGGAAAATTATTAAGAATTTATTTCATATATTTACTTTATTATTTATAAATCTTGTTAAGGGTCAAAGAGGTTTCTATATAATAACTCACCTAAAAAGTCATAATATCAAACCCATTCCAAACAATCGACACAAAAACACTTCACGAACAATATAGCGGTTTGAATATTCGTTAGATTCGTTAGTATCCGTTGTAACGCCAACGCGGGTGAAAGGTTCAAAAGCTTCAGCCGGACTGAATGAGTCGCTACTGTTTTCATGAAAGGGAAATTACAAAGAGCCCAATTTACTCCTATTTGAGGGTCACTTATAGAACTGGTCGATGGACATATTTGTGTTAAATTGTGTAGATTTTTCTGTAAACGAATATGCTTTATTTTTACAAGTACTAATAAGTTTCGATATCAGTTTGTATAATTTTAATATTATTTTAGACAATTGAGCATTTTACCTTACTTTAAATAACCTTCAATTTTTCTGTACAAAATATGAATAATTCGACCACTTTCTCAGCGTTTGATATTCATGAAAGAACTTTTAAAATAAAGCTCTGTATTTTCAACTTGAGGTTTATTTAAAATATGGAGAAAGATTCAAGTTTTATAAATTTTCTGTATAATATGTGTTATGAATTTCAAAAAGAAAGACTTCTACAGAACTAGTTCATTTTTTCGTTATTTTGAAACTACTATGACGAAATACGTTTATATAGTATAGACGTCATATTTTCATTTTCTTTGTCCGAGCAAGATCATTTGTGTTAAGCAAACCGTTGATTATGTACCTGAAAACGAAAGTGAGAATCTTATCTTAAATTTTTTTTAAGATAAGATTCTCACTTACCATGAATGAAATGACATTATCAACATCTTTGCTAAACGTGGGGCAAATTAGAATAAAAAAATACGTACCTTATTATATTGTTACACTAAAAGCATCAAATATTTCAATTACACATTTCTATATTTACTAAGTGACTTTGTGATAACTATTTATATATCTTAATCTAAAACCACGGCGCGATTCTTAGACAAGGCCAAGAAATTAACGCCACTCAGACGACTCCTTTCGAACTACACCATTAACTTTCCTATAAAACAATACGTAATATAAAAATACACTATTAGATTTTTAGAGGCATTAGCCTACTCATGACAGATACCTAGATATATGATTTGATAGGTGATCGTCTCTTTGAGTTTATAATAATTTCTGAAGTTATACTTCTTTAGGCGCGTTATGAAAAATTGATGAGAGTGAAATTTTACGATGCGAGAATTTATGTTACACTTAATGTAAGAGAATAATAATAAACATTTATTTATTTAATTTTTCAAATGTAAACTGAACTTTATTGACTATAATGACTCCTTTTCCAGTCTTTGATTATTTAATTGTAATTAATTATTTGCATGCAATCAAAAACTATTTTTAATAATGCCAAAGAAGTATAACTTCTTACGCGCGTACATAAGTACACGCACCCTTTTTTTATCATAAAATACAATTCGATGTGTATGCACAGTTCCTATAAAAATCAATAGAATGGATGAAAAAATCTAATTAGTTATCCTAAATATATCGTATAAATCCATAGATTCTTACATAAACTGTTATTTATGTAAGAATCTCAACAAGTCTTTCGGATTTTATGAAGGGTCTTTGAATATTTAATGAAGTGATGGTAGCGGCATCAATCTTTACAAACGGCTTACATATGATTGCATAATATTAACTTTGTATTATTAAGAGAGATGAATAATGTAGGGAATTTAATGTAAACATGTACTTGGTAAACCTTGGTAAGCACATTATTCCAGAATTCGAATACCGGCCCAGTTTTGTTTCGGATTGGAAACCACAGACCGGCTTTAGGAGGAAAGATGACAAGTGTCAGATAAATGTCATCTGTCACACAATTAATCAATTCGCTCAGAGACTAAATAAATCACAAAGATAATATATGTTGTGTAAATCAAACAAAAAAATATAGTTTTAAATATATTTCTGGTTTAAACAAATTTTAAGGAAAACATAAATCACGTATACAAAATAAGAATCTAATATAACAGTTTTAGATAACTTAATGTATTGCTTATGTTTTTGGCAGTATATTAAAACTATATCTAAGTTCTACGACTAGGTATTAACTATAAATTTTTTCCTGGTTAAATTTTGAACTGGTGAAATCAAGTGGAAACTGTCACGATGAAAATGGAAAATGAAAATAGAAAATCTTTTCCAAATAATAAACATTTGGCACGTGGGGTACTTAAAAGTAAAACATTTTCAGTCTTAGTGCATCAACTGGACCCTTATTCTAGTTTAGTTCTCTTAATTTCCAATAGCTTCATGGTATTAAGGCACCAGAACATAGCTGATGCGACATAGAATATTTGCAGAAGGGTTGTGACAGGAGTTGGTGAAGAAATGCTTCTCGTGAGGAAAGCGAGGGCTGAACAACGAAGAACCTCCAACAGTGGAGCGTATTTTGAGTTGTCGAATAGCATTCCAATAATAGTTAGCGACGCCATCACGTAAAATACGAAAATCAGAACTGAGAACGGTGTCATGCCCTGTAAAGAAAAATTACTATCAATAAAGTTCAAATGGGGCAAAGTTACGATCTGTCTCTATTAGGGGGCTCATAGCATATAAAACGTATAAATTATTTGTTACTACGGTATTTTCTAAAGTCTGCGTATAAGAGAGATTGTAGTGCGTCGTGGGTTGATTTTTGGAATGACTTTTTAGATTGGAAGTTGCAGAAACCCTTTTTAGCACGTGTTTGGCGTTTTATAATTTAACAGAAATTAGCACGCCCTGATATATCTGCTAAGAATATTTATGCAGGCGCAGGAATCCTTGCATCAATTACCATTACGCTAAACTACCTTCTGTGTTCTATCATATAGACTCTCTGTAAAACGATTTCTTAGATTGCATCTAAGTATTCCTTACAACTATTAGTTTAGGAGTAAAATATATAAAATAACACCTTTATTCATAAAAATATTGTCCAATTGCACCGTTCTATCTAAAGCACTCATGTCTCTCTACATAGCATAAACTAAATTTGTCATAAAGAGACGAAGAGTATGAAGAGTGGTCTATCTAACCATGACTTAGCGGATAGTATTACTACCGGTGAATAACAGATTTTAATTACAGGCGTCATACTTAGCACTAAGTTTGGTTCAGATAAATTAATATAAATTATCTTTATTAATATTGAGCATACTATTCTCTCAAAACAACTGGGAAGCAAGTCGAAATGCACAAAGCTCCGTTTTCAGAGTATTATATAACTTGCGATTCTAATGGATTACGATTGTATTACGTTAAGAAACAATTACAAAAATAATTACTATAGTATTTTCACACATGGGTAATTTTATTTCAAATATAATTGTTTGATTCGGTTATTTCGCACCCCAGGATCTAACAGTAAAGACTTTCGTCACTTTTTCTCTACGAAGTGTTCACGTATATAAATTCAATGGGGCGGACATGTTTCTGATTATTTTACCGACTGCCGGCTGTCTACGGTAGCCGACTGTGCGAACTTGTCATCGTTGCTTAGGCGGGAATCAAAACCCTAGTAAGCTGTATCACATCCATTCCGATATAACGAAAATTAAATAAAAATAGTTTAGCTAACTCTAATAATTTATTATAGTTTGTGTGCTTTTCACTTATGTATCGCACAATTATAGATTTTCTACTAGCAACAACAGAAATTTCTTAAGTAAATAAATCACACATTTGATTGCTTTCAGAGTAACCTAATAAACTTCGTACATAGGTTCGTATAATAACTCTTTAGAGAGTTACTGTATGAGTTTTATTTGAAAAGCTGTTGGATGAAATCAAATGGAAAGGCATTGTTGTAAATATTTGATTTCCAAATTGCGTGTCGTGGATGATATTAAATTACGATATTATGTAGTTTTTATGAAAAATATTTCTATATATAGACTGTGTTTTTTTCATAAGTATTGATTATATAAAATATAATAAGAACATATTATATTTTAGCTCTTTAATTTAAATCGTTTTACTACATGGTGTGAGGATTCGAAAAGAAAACTAAAATAAATCCAGTTCTGAACAATTGAAGCGTGTGAGCTGATTACATAAAAATAAATTTTCTTAATATATTATAATATCTTCAACTATTGAATTCATTTGAATTTTACGAGAATTTTATTTAGTACCTGCAGACGTCAATAAATTTTCAGTTTTTATTAAAAGTTATTCAAAGATGGATGCTTGTTTTTCCGTTTAGTTTCAATACATGAACGTAGCATACTTATAAAAATGTAATAATAGTAGTCTTTGAAATTGATATTAGATTTTACGGATTAATGAAGTCACAAAGGGTCAGGTTCACGAAATGATTAAAAAGTCTTCATAAATAAATGTACACAACACTTTCTTCATAGATTAAAATTTTGACCTAGTTTGAAAGGTGCCTTGAGAAAGTATTCCTCTCGCTTGAAAGGTTATTCCAGGTTTAATCGATGTTTTTTTGTCTAAACGTTCTTGACCACAATTTAAAAAAAATAAAAAATTCCTCAACTCCTTAAGGAAAAGCGAGTTATTTGAACTAGAATACGATGTTTTTAAAAATCTAGAGAAGGTTTTACTTCTAGCAAAAACGTCAAGATAACATTTTGTATGATAAGTGAGGTACATTTATTTAACTTTATGAATGTACCAAGCGAAAAAAGTTTTTCATTCATTTACACTCTAACCAATAGTTTTTTGATAGCCGAAGTGAGTCTTACCATATATCTGGAGGCGAGTTCAAAGAAACCATAGAAAACAACAGCATAATGTACTACGATGTAGCCATTGCACCACGTAGGGAGAGTCACGTCGTATTTTTCTCTACTTTGAATCTGAAAATTTAACAAACACAAAAAAAATTACAAAATTGAGTTTAAATTGTGCAAATGTTTAAATTTAAGTATATCAGTAGATCTACAACCTTTTTAGTTCTGGGCTACAGATTTCTGTATCTGTTTCATGATCATTTGTTAATCTAATAGACAAGTAGGTGATTAGCCTCCTGTGCCTTAGGAAGCGTTCAAGTATTACGTCACGCAAATTTTGGAGATTATTGACCCCCATGTAACGGGCCGTAACGTTTTTCTGTACCCAATAGTAAAACGTTTCGTGACCACCTAGTGACTCTTTATACCTAAAAGTTACCATTATGTGGTGTAAGTACTGGAAAGCCGAAAATAATATTAACAATAACGTGTAATTCAATCCCCGCCCCGCATCGTAACGCTTTACAAAAAGACCCCCCCCCCAGCCCAAAATACATTACGTAGTACTTGAACGCTCGCCACAGAACTTAATTCACGTTTAGAATGATTTGTTTGATAAAAGCTTTCAAAAATAAATTACGTGTTACTATTACTATAAAGTAGAAGATGAAAATAAATTATATAACCACCGGTCAGTCACTGGTTGTAAAGGGTTATAAACGAGGGGTTTGACTTAGATTAACGTTTAGGGCTCTTGGACATTTAATTCACTGAACAAATTTGAAAGGGTTCGAAATTCTGAAAATAGAACCTTAATATACCTGTCAAGGTTTCTTAAAGTTCGTTTAGGATAAATAAAAACAGGATGGATGGCGTAGTCTTGCTCTTTCGCGAATTTTGTAAACGTTTTTGACATTCATAAGCATGCCCTAAGACGCATCAAAATTGAATAAACGTGTTTTGATTGATAGACTACTCTGATTTTTAAGAATTTAACTCTGTATCTGTCTTGGACCTAGGCCGAAACTCTATAAACCCCAATAGCTATACCAAGGTTGACATAACAAAAAATGTATTTTTATTTACATGAAACTTAATATTTTATACGAACGAGATACACGTCGCCATCAGCCGTCCTAATTTTAGTCAACTAGGCTCATTCTGATATGTATCTTTAATGCCATTTTGAATTGGTTAAACGCTCTAATATTACGAATTTTAGACGATAATTTAGACTTTAAAAAATTTGTACGCGGCTTTGGCAAGATAAGCATCTTCGGATATTAAGAGAACCACATTGAAAAGCCATACAGGACGACGGTATCGCTATCAGAAGTTATTTTATAAGTTATCACTTATACTCTACTTATACTTCTACTCATAAGTAGTACCAGTGCTGTTTGTTAATAGTCAGGAAGAAGTGAATAGTTGACTTTAATATTAAGGTTAGATTTAGTACAATAACAATTGATTAAGTTACCATTGAAGTTTCGGTATCTACCTATTTTATCTTATTATAAAACGTGGACTAAAATTATTAACTTATTCGTTACCATGGTTACCATTGTTTAAACATCATTTAGTGCACGTTTTATAAGGCCGCTTCGGATTTAACAGTGCAAATTACTCAATTGTGGTTGACCCTATTTTGTTTTGTGTCGTTTAGTGTTATTTTTTCAATGTGTGTGTGTTGTACACAGTAAATGCATATTTTTGTCCTTCTTTATATATACTTACATCTTCTTTCAAATCGTCATCTCCAAGTCTCGCTGTCCCAGGCTCCCAGCTCGGGCCCCAAACTATCGCTTTGATCTTGTGTTCCCAATTTTCAAAGCTACGGAATTTCTCTATCACATATCCCGTATAGAAAATCTGTAGAAATAATTTTGAGTTCATAATATATAAAACTTGTCTTTTAAGGGAAAATACTTTCATTCAATAGCAAAACTGAGATCAATTACTAGGGTGCAAATTTTGCAGCTCGCCGCGCGTTCGAACCCCCGCTTTGAACGTTCTTTAACATTTACGATCCATAAAAAACGTGGGACACGACATGTATCCTGCATCAAACCCGAATTTGGTCACCCTTGAAGCAGATTAGTCCCACCATAAAATTCACGATTTAGATTTAACTTCATCCCACAAATAAGTGACACGTGATTAACTCACTTGTAAATAGAATGGGTTAAACGATGGCTGGTTGTAAATGAGACCGTAGACAATTTCGATTTTGTCAGTTTCCGGTCTAAATGTACCGAACAACCTGTCCCAAATGATGAGAACTCCGCCATAGTTGACATCCAAACAGTACTTGTTGCTGCCTGAAAGAATCGTAGTTATGAAGATATATATGATAAGGATAGATAATTGCCATTTCAATTAAAACGAAATAATTTCAATTATAATTTGTTTATCGTCACTGAAGTGTAAAAGAAACATTCAGTGAACCAAGGTAAAACAACTTATTGGCGTTTCATTTTCTTCTTTAGTTAAATGTCCTATTACTTTGTGAAGCCTTGTAAGTTAAGGAAAATCTTTTTGAAAATAATATATTCAAACAAACCAATAATCTAGGTTTGTTTGTATATGTCGGAGTAATGGCGCTGGTATCAGCTGCCATTTTCATTATTAAATAACTTCTTGACTATGGAGTCATTATTATTATCGATTACATTCGTATTGTCTTTGACGCTATTCATTTAATTGTCATTATTGTCAATAATGACAACGGCAGCTGACACTGACACCATTGATTCAACATACTATTAAATTACTACAGACTGTCAAATAGTCTGTTAATGGAGATCTTAACTGATATGACTTTGAAGTTATTAAATAATGAAAATGGCAGCTGATACTAGCGCCATTACTCCGACATATAATATTTTCAAAATTTATCATTTATTATCATTGAATTACTCAAGTTGTTGTGCTACAAAAAAAGGCTATATCTTCTAAGTCTGTCAGCAAAACCTTAAAACAATTGACTGAAACGAAACCTTAGTTTTTAAATTACTGTATAATTAAATAGGGTATGGTAAATATTATGAATTATAAAATTACATTTAAAATGAGTTTATTAAAAAGAAACATCTTTATACTAATAAACGAAAAGAATTCCACGACCCGCTCAAAGTTATTAAAATTCGCCCACGCGATGTATTTCGCTTGACAAAACTTTTGTTTTTGAACATTGAAAATGTTAAGGTTTTATACAAGCTCAGTTGTGTTAATTAAAATTGGGCTGTTATATATTTTAATTATTGATTTATTTACGGGTTTTAAGAAAAGGTACGAAATTGTAAAATAAGTTTTTGTATTTTTTTAATGAATGGATACAAAACTTAAATGATCATGAAACAGATTCAGAAATCTGAGGCCAAGACCTAAAGAGGTTGTAGCGCCACTATTTTTTTTTTACAAAACTTAAAATAACACAAATCGTCACTGTAGAATGATTACCTCGTATTTCAAAAAAACATTTATTTTTTATTCTTAGATTCTTATGTCATTTAACTGGTATAATCTAATGAATGAATTATTTATGTTCTTAATAAATAAGTCCTTTTTATCATCCAAAAATATGGAGACAAAAGCGCGTAATAATATTTTAACGAACATTGACGAAATGAAACATTTTTTTCGTTTCCTGTTATGTTTTACAGCGACGAAATAATCCTATTTTTGTACAGTTCCATAATTTTTTTAGTTGATAGTAATATTCTAACAGCCATTTGCTATAACTGCAATTGATTGATTTTTAAACAGACAAAATTAGACCTAAGCGTAAAATTACGACTCGTGGTTCAGCTACAAGACACCCGTCTCTTTTCATTAGTTTTTTAAATCGCGAACCGTTCAATTTTACAATTTAGCAATGTGCAGTGCATTTTCGTATGTGTAAACTTGTGTAAGGATAGCAAGTATAACTTACCATGGTGTACCCTGTGGTGACTTGGAGTATTCAAAATATACTCTAAGGGTCCAAGACTCTTGATGGCCTCCGTGTGAATCCAGAACATGTACAAGTAGCTGAACTGGTGGTGCATCACAAACTGGGCGGGCGGGATCGCTAGGGCGAGTGGTAAGTAGAACGCCTGTAATGTTACAGAATATTTATTTGTTACACAAGGAATTAAAACAATAATACATAAAATTGGTAAAACTAATCTTACAACAATGCAAGAAGAAAATTTTACGATATTTTTAAAAAAGGGTGCGTGTACTTATGTACGCGCGTAAGAAGTTATACTTCTTTGGCATTATTAAAAATAGTTTGGCTTTGTTCCACCTCCAGTTTTTGATGTTTCACAGCGATAAGATGACAACTCTTTTTTTGTATTCAATTTAGTGCACTTACACTGATTCATCAATTGTTTTTTGTCTCTTGTCCTTATATTTGCTAGAGAAAAATTACATGTTTTGATTAAACAATGTGGTAATTTTTTTAATCAAAACATTACTCGATAATAATAATACAAACTGATAGTTAACCTCAATTGTAATGAAGCACTTAGGAAGGTTGATGAGCACAGTTTTTTCACAAATATTAATTAGTATTGGTTTAAATATTCAATTTAAATCACTTCTGATTATATATAATTCAAAAAGCATTGCTAAATTTCTTTGAAAAAATAATTAAAACTCCTTTATTTGTTTAAAAGGTAAATGACAAATGTCATTATGGTCATTCAAAATTCTTGGCATACGAACTTCACGCATATTCTATTTCTTTTTACTTGTAGATTGTCTTATTCCTATCTCGCTCGCGCACGCTATAATCACACTCCTAATTTTGTGTCACAGGTGCGCGCGCATCGTAAAATTTCACTCTCATAAATTTTTCATAACGCGCCTAAAGAAGTATAACTTTTTAATACAACATCGGATCACATGAAAGCAAATGAATAACATATTGTTCACTATAAGTAGTTGTATATATATTGTTTAATTAGATTTTTTATAGAATTCAATGTTTTTGTGTGTTGACTCTGACAGCAATATCTCTAATCAATATTATTTACGTTACGAATAGTATAGAATAATAGTTCAGGTTGTATGCTGTTTATAAGAGTAAATATTAATCTTTACAATGTACTTAAAGCTTAGCTTAGCTTTCAGTTGTCTGTACGCTTAGACCGTTTTATTAAATTATATATAAATACTAATTTATTTCTTTGTTTATATAATTCGATGTTTAGAGTGCTTTTCAGTAATCATAGTCAGCTTACTAAACAATTCTGTTATTTTAAATTCAGGACTAACCTAATTTGTATATTTGCTACATATTCTTAGTAATTAATAACTTAAACTCCCATTGTCTAGACGTTGAATAATATATATTATACATTTGAAATACTAGCACAATATACAAATTTTAATTTAATTTAACATCAAACTATATTATAAAAATTAATTTTAAATCTCATTTTTATCTGTATTGTAAAAACAATTAACAACTAGTACTTAATAATATAACAACAATTGTCGGCCCAAATTTAAAAATTCGTGACGATAAACGATAATATTTCAAAATTTATTCGAGATTCTTTCCACTAAAATGCCTAAAAAACAAAAAAAAAACGTTATAAATCTGAACTTGCACATTATTTTAACAATTAAAACATAAGTTCTGACATTATTGCAACTAATCTGAAATAAAAAGATCACAAAGGAACCTAAATAAAGAATTTATTAAAGCAATAAATATTGGAATCTCAACAAAACTACATCTCAACGGTCGTAATGTATATTAAAATAATGAGCCACCGATTATTTCAACATTAAAGGATATGGACGTTTCGCGAATACTTAATGTTCCTGTAATTACTATAAACGAACTTATAATGAGGCATTTATAGCCAATAGATGTTGGTAATTAATGAATTATTAATCAAGAACGTTTTCACTTATTGTAATAATTGTTCAATGTAATGTTATTAGTGTTAAATTATTTAGGACTAATTTATACTTCAATATTGCTTACTAAAGAAATAGTTAAACAAATTGATGCTTTAGGTATTACTGGTGTGCTGGTTTATTGTTACAAGAAAGAATTAAGAAGGCTGAAACTCGTTATTTATTTACGAATTGCGTATATTATTTACGAAGCGATATCGAAGTCAATCATTTAATTTTTATTTGGACTGAATATCATTTATAATTTGGAATTCAATTGAATATGCATGAAATATATTATGAAAGAGGTTATTTGATGAACATTTTGTTTTTAGTTGCGTCATATTAAATTTGCACGAAAAAATACAAGTATATTTTGGCTTCAATTTCATGTCTATTTTTTTCATTCTGAATTCTTATGGGTTTCTAAATTAAAATATTTGGAGGCTGCAACTCATTGTAAAGTAGAACCTCGATAACTTAAACCTCGGTAACTTAAAAACCTCTATAATTCAAAAAATAATATGTTCCCTTCCCATCAGAGCCAAAAAACCTCCATAACTTAAAATACCAACCTCTGTTACTTAAATAAGTAATCTCTGAATTGGCCCTCAGTAACTTAAAGAAATGTTTCCACAACCTCTATAACATAAAATTGTTTGTCAATGAGTCATTTTGAAAAAGGGTGCAAATCAAAAGTTTTCGGTTTTTAAAACTGTAAGATCATTTATAGAGCAGTGTAGCAACATAAAATGTATTCTCTTCTCAATTTGTCATTGAAAATCTCTATTTAGAAACTGTGAATTTTTAAAAAAAAAGAAAATCACAGACTTTTTTAAGTAGACTAAACCTTTAATTTTGTTAAAAAATAGGATTATTTAAATTTTTATTTTATTGAACCAATCTTTTTTGACGCATATTAACCTATCCCTAACCTATGTTAGATATTACCAAGGTCTATACCTTATATTAAAACCTCTATAACTTAAAATATTTTTGTTTCCCTTGACTTTAACTTATGAGTTTCTATGTATAAGCAATATGTTGCAATACATAACATTCTTTTAATTATTGTGCTTGGTTATACATAAATAGTTTTTTAAAGATCAAATAATATATCGTTAAATGAATGAAAATATACTATTAGTAATCAGAAATCTTAATACTTACAAATCCACACCATCCTTGCAACACCGACTGTCTGATGCCAACGCCCATATTGAAGTCCTCTGATGTATGATGCACTTGATGCTGGGCCCATAGTATGTGAACCTCTGCAGACAAATATTATTTACTACTAATATTAGGTACTCGCCTTTCTTTACTCAATTGGATACAAGAGTTTTAATGCTAAAATACTGCTTAAGGACCGATCTGGTCGCCAAACTCCAAAAAAGTACATTGTTTCTTTCCATTTTTCGTTATCGTTTCTTGAAGTATGGCGAATGGGAAAAATATATGGTGCAGTTGAGTAGTTTATGTATACATTTTGAAAGACCGATACACGATTTAAATAACTTCGCTTGATAGAAATAATACAAACATAGCCAATTTTTGACATTTCATTTTATGACGAAAATGTATATAGAACATGATTTTGAAATTGACACGATATATTTATCGCAAGCCATGTAATCCATTTCAGAAAAAAAAATTGATAAAATTACATTAATTTAATGTTTTACACAACTAATTGTTATTACGGGCCGGCGCGCCTCAGTGCTCCAGCTCTCCACTGCGCCCCGCAGTCCACCCCGAGACACTGACACAGCAATTCGTGCTGGGATAGGGCCGTAATAGTTTAAAAATCTTTTCAAAATAGAACTAAAAGGTATAGCTACTATCTTATGTAGCGACACCTACAATATGTATGAAATACCCTTAAACGCTAGAAAAAGTTATTACGATTGCTATGGATATATGCATCTTCTCGAAATTCGGGCCTTCGGGCCATTCTGAGGTTAGACTAGTCGAGGATTCTCCTTTTAGATTAGAGGAAATGTACACTATAGTCAATTATCTTGCACAATATTTCTGGATATGAGGAAATATATTTA
Organism: Pieris macdunnoughi; assembly: GCA_905332375.1. Taxonomy (NCBI): domain Eukaryota; kingdom Metazoa; phylum Arthropoda; class Insecta; order Lepidoptera; family Pieridae; genus Pieris; species Pieris macdunnoughi. Next base: position 3,458,439 of record CAJOBZ010000007.1, read on the forward strand.
TCAAAGGAAGGAGATAGGGCAATAACATCCTTATCAGAAAGTACGAAGTGTATTGACAAGCAATTAAAACTTTTAATAATACCGATTATCCCTTTTGGGCTTGGAAATTAGAGATCTTAACATTTATTAGTTTGCGTATAATAGTTTGCGCCTGATATCTTTAAGAAACTCGCTTGCCCAACAACCATCTTTGCATCTATTATACTTGCAATGTTTTATGAAATTATCGAATCTCGTTTAAATGTACCTACTTATGTAGTAGATACACAAAATTTTAAGTTCTAAAAGCTAAAAACGGCTCTTATATGGGAAAGCATATTTATAGTATAATTGTTTGTTGTATATATCTATATATGTACATATAAAACAGATATATGTATTTACATATGTGCATTATTTTTTTGTAAGAAGTTGTTGACCCTATTGCATCTTTCATCGTGATTTTTTATTATATTAAAACGCAACTAACCAAGTCTTGACTCACTAAAGACGGACGGAAGAAAGTTACACATATCTAGCTTTTTTTTATAGAACGGGGCAAACGGGCAGGAGGCTCATCTGATGTTAAGTGATATTCTCAATGGAAGAGGGCTCGCGAGTGCGTTGCCGGCGTAAATGCTAAATTCTATGCATAATAATATTAGCTATGCTTGATAAGTACCAGAGGACTTTTAATATATGGAATATCACTTTGTTAGTATTTAAAGTTTAGCCTTTGGCATCTAGCATCTTCATAAATCTTTCGTAACATAACTTGGTATTTAAATTTTCGCTCAAACAAATTGTCCTAATTACGTCTTCGTAAGCGAAGCCACGAATATAGCTAGTAGCTTGTGATAATATATTAAAATTAATTGCTATTGTTTTATAAGCATAATATCCGAGTGATAACAACATAATTACTATTCATGTGCATAATTATCATTTATTGTGATATTAATTAACATGACTGGACCAATACCTACATAGTTATTGAAAATTTATGATATGCATATGTACGTAAATTAATTATTCGGAGATTAATAAGAAATAATATCACTTTTTATTAAAATAAAACTTAAAGCGCATTTAAATGGGAAATTATTAGACTGAGAATGATATTTGAAGCATGTTTATTCTTATTTATTTACACTTTGTTGCATTATAATATAAAAATTGAACATAATGACATTTAAAGGAAAGGCAACTGGCGGCCTTATCGCTTCCGAGCGAACTCTTCCAGGCAACCATGTATTACGAGTATATCCAGTTTGACACACGGGAATAATTCTTAGCGCTACGACTGACTCGGCTGTTACCCTGAATCTAATGGCAACTGCATAATTCCACAAATAGTACTAACTTCGTTGTTTTTTTTTTTATAGAACAGGGGCAAACGGGCAGGAGGCTCACCTGATGTTAAGTGATACCACCGCCCATGGACACTCTCAATGCCAGAGGGCTCGCTAGTGCGTTACCGGCCTTTCAAGAATTGGTACGCTCTTTTCTTGAAGGACCCTAAGTCGAATTGGTTCGGAAATACTTCAGTGGGCAGCTGGTTCCACAAAGTGGTGGTGTGCCATGTGTCCAGGGGCCAGGTGCGCTATGTGTGTGTGTGTGTGTGTTGTGACTCCCACCATGTCATACAAAGTCGGAATCGGCTTTGAAGTTGCGTGGTAAATTCAGAAAGAGAAAGAATTACATATTAGTATAGCAAATAGCTAGTTCATTCTCCATTCTTACCATGACAAGCTCTGTGCATCCAATAATAGCAGAAATCGACTCCCAAAGCGGCGGCGTACCACGTCAATGTATTATCCCAGGGGAGGTCCACCATTCTATAGTTACTGTATATCCATGTGTATAAATACGACTCTGCCCCACGCCATATTAATCTAGAACGAAATTTGGGACAAAATTATTTAAGTACAAAAAATGTTATACTAAAAGTGTACAATAGGTATGAAAGTTATAAACCAGTCTGTCCCTATAGTAACCTATACCTACTGCCTTCTTACGGTATGTACTACATCCTTGGAAATAAAAATAGTTTTGATATTTTTAAAGTATATTGCTTGATCTCAGTCTAAGACAGGTCATTTCTACGTTTATAATTGGAATAAAATACAAATCCACTAGCATAAAATCGATGGTCAAACAAACAAAAAAAAAAAACAATTTTTTGGTTTATCAAAAAATGTCGATAAATATGAGAGAGTAGAGTTTGTTCGTACCTTCCACATTCTTGAAATATTCCATGTGATATACTTGTCACGCCGTCATTTAATCGAATCCCTTTCTTGCCTTCTAATCTTAGCACTATATGTTCAATTATCATAAATATTATGAAGTATGGGAATGACTGAAATAGAAATATTTAATTAAAATAAATTCAACAGAACCTTCATACGCGTTGTGTGTTAAAAATTATTAAAATAACCTCCAATTAATCAGCCTCATAACGTAGACAAAACAAATCGAATTTAATTACGAATTAATCAGACAATTTGCAAAAGTATTTAAAAGGTTGTGGGAACGGATGTGAGCTAAGTACTGGATGGAGTGGTTTTTCCATAACCAATTTCACGATAAAAACTTTATTTATAAAGTAATTTAAACGTTATATAAGAAATTTTGTTGCATTATTAAAAATTGTATGACTACAATGAAATTGTTTTCTGAAACTGCTTTCGTAACTTGGTAACGTCACTTGTACGTTGTTACGTTACTAACCTAACCGAACAAGGGTTGAATTAATAAATCATGATCTAGAATTTGAAATAGAGGATACGTGAAATACATTCGCGTTCTTTCTAGCAGTTTTAAAAGTCCATGAGCGACAGATATCTGTGCATGCCCCCTTACGGCACTTCACTAATACTTGAGATCAAGGTGTTAAATCATTAGTAGCATTATTAATTTTTTAGGTTATTATTAGTGGCAATTACAATACTTTAGAAGTGTGAAGTGGGCTGGTCTAAAATTACTAACCACAGGGGTCAAAACTACGATATTTGAGACTTATGCCAATGAGAAGTGCAGCATGATCTGTCACTTGTTTAACATAATATAGTCATTACCATTAACAATTCAATTGTAGTCTTGAATTGCGATGAAATAAATCTCAGTACAATTATTAAAAAATTATTAAATCAAACAACATATGCTTTATTGTTAGAATATACCATTTTTATACGTAAATTGATTGGTATAGATTCATAAACCATTAATTTATTAACTAAGGCGCGACGATGCATATTTCAGAGAAAATACAGTCGGCCCTTAGACGGAAGATGCTACGAAAAAAACTTAAAATGTTTAAATGTGCAACAAGTTCAATCAGCAGCCATTATAATGTGATAGTTCTATTCTAACGTTATGTTGCATTAGCAAGATTTTATCGATACGGATATAATAAAATGTTGTTGAACTGACTATTAAGATAACAATTTATAACTTAGATGCTCTATGGATAGGTACTGAATAAATTAATAGTCAGTTTTATTTGGTCAACCATCTAAATTGCGTAAAACATATTTATGTTTATATTTTTTTTATAAACGCTTTTTTTATTAAACCATCCAAAATGTCTTAAGAAATGCAATTAATTCGCTTTTGTATTCGTTTAATAATTTATATAAGTGGTTACATGATCGAAATGCAACTTTATGATGTTTCTTAAATACATAAAAACGACAGTTTAGAATCATTCTTTTAAATTATCTTTAGCTGGGTGTATGCCAAGGTATAAAACTTCACACTGAGTGGTGTTGGCCTAGTGGCTAAAGCTACCCGGATCGTGCGTTCTAAACACAGTTGGAATCAAATTTTCTTTGACAATAAACACTCGCTACTATGACGGCAAAACATCGTGAAAACTCGTTTGCGTTTGCCAGGTACATATGGCTCACCTACTTGCCTATGAAGAAAAACATCTCCCAAGACCTATTATAAAAATTGTAGTTTTTGCAAACATGATATTTTGTTTCGAATAGGTGATTTAATGATTGATTGACGGAGAAAACAATCTAATTCCATCAATTTATCATTCAAGGCTCATTGCAAAACTTCGAAACGGTATCCAGAAATAAAAAAGCAAATAGCAAAACCGTAATTTTATGGATGATTGACGATGTATAATAATAACATAGTTATTGATAGATAAATTGTTGTGACAAAGTTGGTAAAAGTTTTTGGTACTTTTCGCATCAACCATTTCCTCATTGACGATTCAGTTCTAAACGGGATTCGTAAATTACATTTAATTTTGATATAAGATTGATAATGCACACGATACTTTTGTACATGTTTCATATAATAACGGTTTGTAAGCTCATTTATGATTGGCAAATTAGGCCTTGAACAAAATGCTGTCAAATGAAACATGTGTTGCGACATTTTAGAATATTATTTGTTGAGCAAAAACTTTTGCGACACTTCTTTCATAATCATTTTTAATTATGCTTGTATCTGAATTTAATTTATTTATCTTCTTAAAACCAGAGACAATAAATTTATTTATCTTGTTCTCGATTAGTACTAGAAATTCCGAAGAGTTTTTATAGAATTAGAACATGGCACAGTGGAATAATTACCGTTTATTTATAAAGCTCTCTTGTGGATATCAATAGTAAATTATAGTTGTCAAATTAATCGTATCAATAGTATTTACTGAATATAAAAGTTTATTATACTGGCAATAATTTTTTTATTTAATTCCTGAATCAGGCTGTTGAAAGCTCTTAGCATCGTTAAGCACCTTAGGATACAACGTAACATATTCTTACTTTATCGCTCATTACCATCTATAAAATATGGTAGTCTAATAATGACCTGTCTAAAGAAGTTTGGCACATCTTCCGGTTTTTCATATAACGTTTCTTCAGGGGAATGTATGTAGAACATTCGCCCTACACCCTTTAAATGTGACACCAACACATCTGATAGCTCCTTATTGACTGTGGAGTTCCTATAAAGAACCTCGGACGCCATCTTCGTTGTTGACTTTTAATCTGTAAATAAGATAAGTATTTGTTATTTTTTTAGAATTTTAATTTAAATCCGGCAGCCTGTGCATCCACCACCATGGGGGCCGAGCGTCCCGGTGGAGGAAGCCCAGAGGGGGAATCTCCAGCGCGAGCGGGTGTGGTACCCTGGGATAGTTTTTGTTTGTTCATTATAACTTTCTTACCTCACAAAATGTAGGGAATGCGGGCAATAACAATAATTACTATTCTAATAGAAAAATGTTAGATGTTTTTACTTGTTATTTTTTCTGTACGAATGCAAACCGAAATTATATGCACTGCTGCGGAAGGTTAATTGCATTTTATCGTACCGATACTGTAATGAATATTAATGTAAATTAACTTCGTATGAGTGCTTATCGATAACGTTATCAAAAATCTTGTTACTAAAAATGATTAATTATTAATCAATCTCATATGGGAAGCCAACTTGAAATTTTATGTAATTTATCGGGTAGCGTAAACACGTATTTGTGTGTTGTGTTTACTCATAGTAAAGTACCGAACTTCCAAAACGCGAAACGATTGAGAAGTTGAATACAATGGTTCTGTACAATTCGTGGGTCAGTGGAGACGTTTTTAATAATGTACACTATTTATTATCAACCCGCGTTAAACAAAGGATTTACAACAACTTAATGCTTTGTAATGTACCTAAATGCTGAAGTGATTTCCTGCGTCTGGATATTCACTCAGGGCGTAACTCCGATGATTTAGGAAATCTCCGCGTTTTACGTTTATAAAACAAAAAAAAACAAATACACAAACTCGGAGGCACTGAAAAATAGACTAACACTCCTAAGTGATATTCTAAGCTACCCTCATTTACGGTTTAAAAACTGGGACGGTTTTCAAATAAATGTTTGAGGGTATCCGACATTAACACCTAAGTTGAAACTGTCAATTTTACAATTAAGAAGCATGGAGCGGCACACCATTCTTGAGATATTCGCCCGACTCATCGCACCAGCAAATTATTTTATTTTATTCGCATACTTATACTAAAATCGAACTTTAATGCACATTTCAAAAAAAAAATGTGATAAATGAAATTTAAGAGTTGAGCGGCAAAATGTGAATCTCTCAATATCTGTAGTGCTAAAACTCATTATAATGATCGCTCACCGTACCAAAGTTCCCATTAACAAAACATGACATATAATAATACATTCAAATTTATAAGCTACATAGATCGTTAGACTGTTTTAAAACGTAACAAACACCGTACATTTTATAAAGGCCGAGACTAGACATCTACAAGACGGTATCATGTTGTACTGGAGTGACAACTCTCTAGTTTGTTACGTTTGTTAAGGTGTCCATTAGGCAAATAATTAATTCAAATAAATCGTAAAAACTTGTACATTTAACACGTTTAACGCGTTTAATGTAATTATGCCGACTTGTACAATTGTTGTTCGACTAATTGTTGTGTATTTCGAAACTAAAATATTAAAGTAATATTCGATAAATGAATTATCAATAGAAAATTCTACACTTCTGCATAAAAAAATGGAAAGAACTATTTCTAGAACTTTGTTTAAAAATAAACATACAATATAGCAATAACAACTTGATTTGTTTAGCTAGCACGATTTGTTTACGTAAAATTTTGGATTTTATAATTCCTTAAATATAATTAAAGTGTTATCAGGACTACTTTTTTTTGTACCATATTGATAACACCGTGAACTATTCTTAAATATCCTTTATGAATGGTCAAAAAATGATAATAACTCATGCTTTGGTGACATCCATAGTTATTACACTTTTATTAAATAAAATTATAAATCAGCGGCGCTACAACCTCTTTAGGACTTGGCCTCAGATTTCTGAAAGTGTTTCATGATCACCTTTTAAATCTAATAGGCAAGTAGGTGACCAGCCTCCTGTGCCTGACACACGCCGTCGACTTTTTGGGTCTAAGACATGTCGGTTTCCTCACGATGTTTTGCTTCACCGTTCGAGCAAATGTTAAATGCGCACATATAAAGAAAGTCCATTGGTGCACAGCCGGGGATCCAACCTGCGACCTCAGATTTGAGAGTCGCACGCTGAAGACACTAGACCAACACTGCTCAGTTTTATTCAATACCTATTTTTAAATAAATTCGATCGCAAGTGATGTAAATGATCCTGGTGAATTACTTTTATTGAACAAGTCGAGCATGATAGCCGCGAAATTTGCTGAGAATAAAGCTGAGATTGCAAAAGTTTAAATTACTTGTGTCTACGGACTTTATGGAGAAACTCTGATATTTGAATATTCTAAATTTTAATATTATTGAAGACAATAGACCACAGACAACTTTTATTTTACTCTGTGGAATGTTTAACGATGAAATTTAAACTATGTTTGCTCTTTTATAATTCCGTTTAAAAATAAGATTGAACATTTGCATTAATTTATATAAGTTGCTTATATTATTACAAAAATATTTTTAGATTCAGATTTCACAGTGGCTAAATGTTAAAGCAATGTTGGCCTTATGGCTTTAGTGCGACTCTCATCCTTAAGGTTTGATCTCCGGCTGTGCACCTAATTCTGTGTGTCTAATTCTGGCACGAAGGAAAGTATCTTGAGGAAACCTTTTAATAATACTATTAAATATTACTACATTCCATACAGTACGTGGTTTATAAATAGCAAGTACTTAATGGTGAAATGAATTCTTTGCTCATCATTTGTTATCATGATTCTCGTAAATGTTGAACTTCAATTTAATACGCTTCAACAAACTTAAAGTTTTTGAAATCTAATAGAAGTTGAATTATTCAAATTATTTCAGTGAGAATAATTTCAAATAAATAAGGTTGGGCGTTTCGGTTGAAATCACTTATAGCACTTCCAGAATTATATATTCCGAATTCAGCAGATGGACAGTAAAATTGAAATTGACAAATTTTTTAACTACCCAGTGAGAACTTGAATTACAAGTTGTGGATCTTATCGCATGCCATGGATGTCTGTTTTGATGGCGTCTTCAATTTTGCATAAATATAGATTATGATTTCAAGACTCTTGAGGCATCAACAGATTGATTTATGATTTCCAGGCCAGCGTCGGTACTCTGTAACTCCAATAGCGATACCGAGTATAACAGTTTTTTATAAAAATATCGCAACCCTGGAATCGCGCAGTACAAAGTACATTAAAGTCGGAATCGCAATTGCACTGTTTTATTTTTAGTTAAAATAAAATATTGAAAAAAAGCCGCCGTCTTTTGATCCTGTTAGATGATGATTTTTTTTCTTAGACAAGTAGGTTGTCCTACAGCCTTACACATACCGTCATACCGATTCCACAAAATGTTTTCCGCACCGTACGAGCGGGTACTGAATAGAAACATAGAAAAGAAAGTCCACCGTTGAAAGCCGTTATTCATCGCACGCAGTGTAGGATTGAGAGGTGAACTGCTGATGAAATATTGACATTTGAAATGCTGCATTTGAATGCCACAGGGGCCTAACTTATTAAATTTATTTTAGTTTTCTATTTATACATTTTTAATTATTATTATTATTTTGTTGGTTAGGAATATTGTAAATTCTATACATAAAAATGTTTATCGGACTTCCTGCACATCTTTGCTTCTTATAAAAAGAAATATCGTTTCTGTTCCGTTCCCTGGAAGGGATTTTACGTTAGCAATAAGGCCGCAATTCAATGTACCCATATTTAGGTACGGGCGCCTAGTATGTGTTCTAGATTTTATGTAGATATATATTATGATGTATGTAGTTATTATAAAAAATGTCTAAATATGGAAAAGTGTCACTGATTTAAGAGTAAATAATTAAATTTTGTGCCAAAAAAAGCCAAGTCCCAGCTTGATACGGGTTACGTTATGTGTGACGAAAGTGAAACAATTAGCACGTTCAATACCACGGTTCAATTACTTTCAATTCATGTCTTGCCACAAATATCTAGTTATTGAGGAATATAGCCGATAAATAACTGACATTACATACAACATTAATTTCAATTATGTGCAATCGCTCGGGCATATTAGAGCACCGTTTTTGTCGATTTAACGAACGTACGTGTAGTTATTTATATAATGATAAGAATAAATTAAGATTTATAGTAAACATCGCAAATTATTATACGACCGAGAGCTTTTAAAATAGGACGCAGAACCAAAACGCTGGTCACCTACTTGCCTATTGAAAAATCAAATAACAAAGCCCTGTGCCGTTCCGTATGGAGCATGAAGTTTCACTGAGACATGTATCTAAGACACGCAACTACTATACAAGCTTTTCCTTCGCCATGTGAGCAAGTTTATTTGCGCAGCGAAAGAAAAAAACACATACAGACGAGGTGGGTTTGAGTATTGTACTCTTTAAGGGGGGGGAGACAAAGGCGCGCGGATTTTCCATACGTCTGTTCAGATCGCAAACTATGCGAATTAAGCAATGCTTCTATACATTTGTAAATGGGAGGGGTGAGTGGGGAGGGGCAGGGGGGGGGGGAAGGGAAGCCCCCCATTGCAACACTGACTGAGCTTTGGTTAGCTGTTGAGCTCAGTTAGCCCTTAGCTTGAGTTTGGTCTGAGGAGGGGATAGGTTATCGAATACTATATTACAATGCTTCTATACATTTGTAACAAGCAACTTTGTTCTATTATCAGTTGCCCTTATTGATAAATATACTGCATAAGCCATATTTTGCTCGTGCAGGGAAATGTACTAAGTATGTATTAGACCCCCGCTGCTGATAATTATGTTATAATGTTGTTTGCTAATTAATGTATGGTAAGCATAGATAATGTTTACTTCTTGATAGTAATATTGTGTGTGCATTAGTTAATGATACACTGTCAGCGCAGTGGTTTACGTTGAGCCTGGAATTCGATTATGGAAATGAATAAATATATAACTGTGTAAAACATCAATCACACTTCTAAACTTCAAGTCTATTTAATGACTTGTTGTCTATTTGTCCTGCGAGAGTTTGAAAAAAAAATCAAAACACAAAAGCATTGAAAATAGAATCTAAAATATTTAAAATTCAATGTTTTATTTTTTATTTTGTTTAGATATAATCAAATAAATAAAATATCAGACATAAACAACACAATTTACATATTAATTTATGAATGGCACGGGATCAAAATACGAAAGGCTTGGCATTGAGTCGATTTATCTTTAGAGTGCGAAGATATTCAAGTCAACAACATTCGACGCCATTCTTGAATCTATAGATAGAACAATTTCCATTATTTGTTATTTAAGTATTTACTTTGCAAATGGAATAGTTTTACTATACATACCTGTAGGTCTATGAGGGTAAAGTATTTTTCTAGAACTTAATATGAGTCTGCGTATGTTTAAAAAGTCTTCTTTACAAATACAAAACTTTGTATAAACAGTACGTTCTTAAAACAAATTATCCGAACTTTATCTTAGACATTTTACATTTCGAACAAATAATGTTTTAGTTTTTCCCTCAACTTCTTTACAGATTTTGGTTTAGTTAATATATTCTCGATGAAGCACCCCGGCCGAAATTCGGGTTACACCAACTGAGAAACGTAGGCTTGCCGCAGGGTTCCAGGAGGGGTTTTTATATTTCCTTTATTTTTTTATCTCTAAATTAGCCATTCCTTAGCAATTACAAGTAAAACATATTTTAAAGTAAAGTACATCTGACAGAGGTCACGGTCCAAGCGACCTTAAGGGTTTTTGGCTACCTGCCAAAACTAAAAGAGCATCTTCCGCTACAACGAACAAACCACTAAGCCGCACTAAATTACTTTATCCATAACCTAATATGAAGAACATAATCATAGTAAAACGCGTTTGTATTATAATTAACTTCATATTTTAAAGGCATTTCAGGGCATTTTCACATTTTATCGAAATAACTTTTAGAATTATACGTATACACATTGAAGAATGTAATTTTATGTGGGTAAAAAAAACATATTGTTTGCTATTCTGCGCGTTAGGTGTGTGGAACCATTAATTTTATTGTTATTTTCAAGGCTATAATAATAACACTCATACTAGTATAATGGCCGCTCAACAAATAAATAATAATTTAAAATGTTTTCAAATTCTATTCGGTAGTATTATCTCTATGATATTTATAGTCCAGAAAGGTGCGCGCTGATACATACGATTTAACTTTGAATCGCCATCGGATCCGACACCAAGATTGTGACATAAGTTACGGTCACATTACAAGTTCATCCGAGCCAACGAGAGGTTTTGAAGGGTTCTTACATATTACTTCCTTACACAAGTGTACCATTGAATTTTCTAAGGACAATATTTATGATTCCTAGTGCTACCAAAAATTCATATGAGATTACAAATGCGAATAACAATTTTATTTATACAATGTTATCTAAATACGATTTATGACTTTGTAACATCTTTATGCCTTTTACTAACTTGGCATAGCAATAAGTCAATAAGGAAGTAGGATAAACTACGGATGTTGTCAACACATTGTTTTTAACTAAGCAATATTTAAATTTGTTCAAGGTGAATGGATGCATATAATTTTTTGGAGAGAGTTTTTCATATTGAACAATTATTTATTTTATGTCATCTTCTACCAGAAAAGGTAAGAATGTATATATACAGTTTAAAAACAACAGTAGTTTGTTAGTGGTTAGACGATGCTCAATCCTTAGGATTTGAATCCTGGCTGTTCTATAATTCCTTCTTCAGTAGCTCATTAAGTGAATGATAACATGAGGAGACCGTCATGTCATAGGGCAAATTCAGAGACACGTCTTAAAGTAAGATTCAGAAACGAAACCTAGCGCTAAGTCTAACTCCCGTGCGTCTAAAATGTGTAGGATTTTGACATACGGAAGTGACTTTCGTCATATTGTATCCATAAAATAACAACATTGGCCAATAGAAAACACATTTAATCATTATTATATATGGATTAAGCAAGAAAACAACTCGAAAAATTCCAGAATGGAAAGAAGCATCTTAAAGTTGAGGAGAATAGACAAGATAAGAAATGTTGACATGCGCAAAAAAGCAAAACTCACAGATGCACTTGCTCTAAGGCTTAAATGTTAATGGGCAGGTCATATTGCTAGAGTGCGGGATAAAAGATGGACACTAGAAATAACGAAATGGACTGGACCTACTTGAAAGAGATGTATAGGACGACAAAAGAAAAGATGGACAGATGACATTATAGATCTAGCGGGGAAACACTGGATGAATGTTGCTCAAGACAAAGAGAAATGGAAAAATATGGAGGAGGCTTTTACCCTTCATACAAAAACTAGACCACTAAAAATAAATAAATTAATCTAACTTATTTTTTAAACTTATACTAACACAACTAATACTAATATTAAGGAACGTAAACGAACCAATTGTTGTATGCATTAATAAAGCTTTAATAATAATATTATATTGATTATTATTATATTCGTAATTATAATGTGCAGTATAAATTATTAACAAAGTCGTATTAAATTACACTTGATAGATTAATAATGAAGGCTTTGAACTCTAACTGGGTTAAGTTCGTTCAGTCAAATTGTCAAATTTACATAAGTAGAACTGTGTGTCGCGATATTATCTACGAATATATTTATGTTAACTATTAGTACGGGAGGTAGCAACGTTTTCGAGAAAGAATTCCAGGTCAGCTGATTTTGTGATATGTCTTCCTTCTTGCACTTCCGGTTAGAGTCTGGGCAGTCTGGCTGGCGGTAGCGGTTGCGTTCATTAGTGCGCATCCTATCTGTCCAGGTAATAATCCTGGATTTTAAAAGCATTTTAAGAAGCGTAATTTTTGATTTTTCCTTTTTAAATACGTCTACCTGATATACTTTTTTTATTGCCAGACATTTTTCACGTTGCTAACTATGTGCCAGACGCGATTTTAAGTTTTATTTTTATAAAAATTTCAAAGCATTTTAGAATGTCTGTAATTTTAATATTATGTTATTTAAATATAAGAAAAACTGAAAATGAATTTGCCAGACATTAATTCGATTGTCAAGTCTTGAATTAAAATGATAAAGTATTGAAGTATGATGAAGCATTGCATTTTAAGAAGCGTAATTTTTGATTTTTCCTTTTTAAATACGTCTACCTGACATACTTTTTTATTGCCAGACATTTTCACGTTGCTAACTATGTGCCAGACGCGATTTTAAGTTTTATTTTTATAAAAATTTCAAAGCATTTTAGAATGTCTGTAATTTTAATATTATGTTATTTAAATATAAGAAAAACTGAAAATGAATTTGCCAGACATTAATCGATTGTTAAGCCTTGAGAACTTTGACAAAAAATAAAAGTGGAATTGGAACAGCATTTATTGAGGGTTCGTTACGTGACGGAAATTTGGAGAAATGCTCACTCAAAACATCCAACATCTTTATCTCCAATGGCTTTTGGGTGGACCATTAACGGTGACAAATATGATTTTGTTTGGTTTTTGGGAGATCAATTACCATCCTCAGTTGCAGATATTATTGTTCAAAGTAAGTGTTAAATGGAACATTTATCAATAATAACTAAAATGTTTAATAACGAACAAGAAAAATTACACTGTTTATTTTTTTTCTATTGCAGATGATAGAGTTTTAGAAGATAACGAAAGTTCACAAGAAGATGATATGAATGACACCGACAAAGACAGCGACGATGATGATGATGATTATGAAGATGCCTCTTTTTTGTGACGTCACTATAGGCTAAAACAACTTGTAAAACTTAATATTAATTATTCATAACTTACATTTAGTAATTAGGACAATTTAAAGAAAATAAAGTGTTGATTTTTAATTTTAATCTAATTTTATATTCCTTTTTATGCTCGTGCTACAAGCATTATACTGCAATACTTTTCATGACTTTTACATTTTAATTCAAGGCTTAACAATCGAATTAATGTCTGGCAAATTCATTTTCAGTTTTTCTTATATTTAAATAACATAATATTAAAATTACAGACATTCTAAAATGCTTTGAAATTTTTATAAAAATAAAACTTAAAATCGCGTATGGCACATAGTTAGCAACGTGGAAAATGTCTGGCAATAAAAAAAGTATGTCAGGTAGACGTATTTAAAAAGGAAAAATCAAAAATTACGCTTCTTAAAATGCAATGCTTCATCATACTGCAATACTTTATAATTTTAATTCAAGGCTTAACAATCGAATTAATGTCTGGCAAATTCATTTTCAGTTTTTCGTAAATTTAAATAACATAATATTAAAATTACAGACATTCTAAAATGCTTTGAAATTTTTATAAAAATAAAACTTAAAATCGCGTCTGGCACATAGTTAGCAACGTGAAAATTGTCTGGCAATAAAAAAAGTATGTCAGGTAGACGTATTTAAAAAGGAAAAATCAAAAATTACGCTTCTTAATATGCTTTTAAAATCCAGGATTATTACCTGGACAGATAGGATGCGCACTAATGAACGCAACCGCTACCGCCAGCCAGACTGCCCAGACTCTAACCGGAAGTGCAAGAAGGAAGACATATCACAAAATCAGCTGACCTAAAATTCTTTCTTTTCAAACGTTGCTACCTCCCGTACTATATGCCAAAAGCCTGCTAGTATGTTATGTGTTTTTTTCTAATACAGTATTAAATGTGTTTATTCGGTGATTGAAGTTTACTAGAATTGATGTCCAGAGGGTATATATGACTTTTATCGTCAGTGTATGAATACTGCTGCGGTGATAAACGCAATCAACAATTGGTGATTTAGAAAAAACCAAAGACCGCTAACCGATTTTGTGTTCGAAAAAAATATTTGAATATTGCTTTTCTTATTTGATTCAATTAAAATTTGTGGCAGGTAAAACACATACAAACAACTAAGGAAAGTAAATAGAACGATTTATAAACAGAGTCCAGAAAGGAATAAAGCTATACTAATATGTAATACTAATCTTTCCGTGAAATCAGCAACAATCTCATTACAACTACGGATCAGTAAAATGCTGTTTGTAAACCAACTTTGGTAGCTATTGTTTGCTATCCTATACTAAAGCTTTCCTAGATTTCTAAATGTCTGAAACGGGACCATTTAAATGTTTTTTTAATAAACAGTCGGGTTTATTGTAACGCAATGCCATTCAAGAATGGCGTACATTCTTATGGGAGCCGTAAACAACAGAGATTATGTCACACAGCTAGTTCCTACTTGTCAAGTTTCAACCAGATAAGGTGGAAAAAAATAAAAGTTTTTAAATCTCAATATTCTCTAATATTTAGGTAATATTTTATAATCTCAATCTAATAAATAATATCTTTAATATTATTTAAAGTGAGTAACGTCATTTACAAATTTTATAAAAAACCAGACACACACCACGAATTGAAGAAGTGCAGTACAATTTTATTAAAATGTGCAATATGACGTCATTGTTTTAATACAGCACAACATTTACGATACTGTTTATTTCTTTATTTTAATAAAAAACAGGATCGAAATTCAATGGTAATATTAGCTGCAGTTTACGATAATTTTAGATTTTTTATTATGTTACAGGAGGCAGTCGAGGCTCACCTGATGTTAAGTGGTACCACCGCCCATGGACACTCGCTTTAGGTGTCAAGACTAGCATTTGGAATTGGAAACCCTCATCTTGGGGTGTGCACTCGTGATAGATGCCGATGCTTTTAACACGTTCGTTGCATTACGAGATCTATCAGATCTCTTGCAGGACTTTTGTATTGTGCGTTGAACATAATCGTGTTTTTTCACTCCTTGCGGGAGGATGTAACTTGTAAAGTTCTTTAAGGATGAGCAGGACAAATATACATATTTGCTTCGTACTTAAAGCTGAATTCAAGGACTTTAAAAAATAAATTAGAGATGGATTAGGTCCCTAACGCACAGTACTGTAATTGTTTTAATTCCTTGCGTTAGGAGATATGTCGGTACTCGTGAAATCGTACGCCTCGTAGACGCAAGAGATTGAGGATGGGATTTTTAGTGTTGTCCTAGAATCGACATTCGGGAAGTCGCGGGCACGTTTTGGAAATAACACTCGCGTATATATCAGCGTGTTGATTATTTTTGATAAACAATGAGTGATTAAGTTTAAAAGAAAAAAGTGTAAAAAATCTATTTTATTGGTGAGGTTTCTAACAAAAAATCAACGCCGGATTATACTGCTGCATCGTCCAGTAAAATATTAGTTTTGGAAAATGTTCAAATTTGCCCCCCATTGACTAATAATGACAGTAATTCTGATTATGAAATATTTAACGATAAACCTTTTTCGTTGGAGCACACGCAGTTAAACAACACTGACGCTTCTAAAAAAACTAAACGAATTGTTACCATTTGCGCGTAATGTGCAAGCAATCAATGTGCTTACCATGTTTTAATGAAAAACACTTTGCATAATTAATAAAACTTTTAGAATCGATAACTGAGATATTATTTTATTCCCATCACTACTTACTACACATATTGAACTATCTTCGGGTGCGGTACGAGATACAATCGATATCTAATTTTTTTTTGTTATTTGTAGTTTATTCAAATGTCGTAACTGCGTGCGAACCTAGCAAAATATAAAGCAATTAGCTATCTTTCACCCACAAAAAATTCAAAATATATGTCATTGTTTTTTTGGAAGATATAAATTATTTTCAAAAGTGTATTTTTAGGAGACTGATTAGGTCTCAAACGCACCAGAGGATAGGCTTGTTACGAGATCTTTTAGGTCTCCAACGCACCAGCTGAAAGTTCTTTAAAAATGATGGCGCAGTGAACGTGTTAAATAATGAAAACCAGGTCACAAAATCCTTTTTATGGAAGATTTTTTATAGGCCAGGGAAATGATAAACACAAGTGCTATGTCTGAATGGCGATTACGATGTTTGTGAAGTAAGGTTAGATAGTAAAACAATTTTTTACCGGATTGAAGTTATGTATTTACAATTATTTTTCATAATTTAATTAAAAAATAATTAATTATAAAAAAATATTATGATTAACTATTAATTAATTGTAATTAAAAAATATTTAATTATAAAATAATTGTAAATACATAACTTCAATCCGGTAAAAAATTGTTTTATCATTAAATGTGTGAAAGTTATGTCAATAAAAGATAATACTAGGTTAGATAGTTTAATTTACGTATTAAGAAATATATTGTATATAAAAAAAAAATATGCTTATTAGTAATTATGTAAGCGATTAATTCGTTCAAATTTTACATTTAACTCAAATTACATTGATGTATCATATTTTGCTCTAGCACTTATTTATTTTAATATGTATTGGTCGGGGGTTCAATGCTCTGACAATCTAAATCGTAACTTTGCTAATAGCAGTTGTTAACGTAAATATCAGTGGACTACATACACTAATAACACCTAAAAAATATAATGTCTAACTCGCCTAGTTATTAACCGTCCGAGTCCTCACAATTCACAAAAGAAGAACGAATTACAATTATCTAACCGGCAATCGAACTCGGTCTCTTTCCCTGCACAGGCTTATCCACAGACACTAATACTTCTTCCAAAATATTATATTTAAATACCATTATCAATGTAAAATTATATTCGATAAAAACACATGGAATGTTTATAAACAGTTGTTTATATAATATTATTATTGAAATAATATACAGGTTAATAACCAGTAATTGTTACACACGACACATTATGTAAACAACTATGTAGAAAAAAACATTTAAAAGCGGTAATAAAGTACATCGTAATATATTGTATGATTTATCTTTAATGTATATTTTCTATCCGAAACTCACATATTCATATATACACTCAAATATTTCATACTTAATGCTTTAAAAGCATAGCGAATATATGAAAAACATACTATAATAAACTACTTTCCACATTTAGATCTGTAGAAGAATATACGAAAAATAATAATAATAAAATAAATACGTAAGTTTCGAAAATTAGATTATGATAAAATTATAATCTCCTTCGCCGTTGTTATCAGTCAAATTTTTTGTTATTTTAGGTTAACTTTTTACATAAATCAACTGAACTAATTTTGATTAAAGTAAAATTTATACAAATATTTTTGTCAACTATTAGAAAATTGTTAAAAATATATTAAAATATTTACTTACGTATAATTTCTTTGTCTTATATATTTTACTTGTATCCAATAATCACATTATCACTATAATTCCCGTATTAAACAATACACTTTAGTTCGAGTAATTGAAGTACGATTGTGCGCACGGGCTGCGCTTGCGCAGACTGAATGTAAAGTCAACTCGACGTTCTGACGATTTGTATAAATAGCCGGTAATGTAAGGTAGTAACACTTCAATCGCTGTATTTTATAATTGAAAATTATCATATTTTATTAATGTTGCTACAGCAAAAAATTATTTACATTTAATTTGTTTTTCGATTACCATTGATATTTTTACAAAAACATTCAACGAAAAAAAATTAAATTTTCTTAAAAGTATTCAAGATCTTTCTTGAACATCCAAGTATAAATCTTATGACCTGATTGTGAATGTAAAGGGCTCAATAAGCCCTCAAAACTCTTTCAGTTTACAAAAACAGTCGCTTTTATAAAATCCAGTAGTTAAAGGTTTTTAATGGATTCAATAAGTAAATATATATAACTAATACATTAAATTAGATTTGACTCTTAAAGTCGCCTGCTAACAAACAGCAAGGATACCTCGTAATGGATACCCTAGCTAAAAAAATTGTTCCTACGTTAATATTTAAAGTAAGTCTGTAAATTACTACTCAACTTTTAAATTGACTCTGAGACTACTTTGAACAATCGCTAAGAGATAAATCTATCCACTCACGTGTTGCTATTCGATGTTACACCATATTTTTCAATTAAATAGCAATATGTTGTTGTGGAATGGTAATATTTTTTTGCTCTAATTAAAATTTTATATATTATAATAATTATGGATAGTTACAGATTATAAGAAAAAACTTATGAATACGATAGAAAAACATTCTTACTTAAGGTATAAATAATATTTGTATAATATATTAGCATTAATTTTGGATTAATATTCTTTGAAAGCCATTTTTTTAAACTTTCTTACTAATATTTTTTTCCTTTTCTATATAAGTATAATAAAAAAAGTTACTTGTAAATGTCAGTATTAATTCATGTTTCACACTTACAATACAAAAAAATACCAGGGAATTTAAACAATAATGTGAAAGTACATAGGTTCACATTTATTAAAACGATTTCAAGCTTTAATGGTATACTTATCTATTTAGATACATAATTCTTAATTAAAATTGTTACTAACTTGTCTTAACCAGCTCTATAGATTTCGTGTCCGAAATAATTGGATGAATTATTATACTGAAACCTTAGGTCAAATTTTCCTCTAATATCTGATATCTTCGATTTGACTTATACCAATAATTGTTCGAACCGTCGTAAAATAATGGAGTATATCTGTTTATTAGGTACTATAATAGTGGTTGGAATCTTAGTACAGGCTTTTATAACAGGATGTAAGAGGCAACAAAACACTCGGAAACAAAAGAAAGAATTATTGTTTCTCTGGGGATCGAAATCAAATATGAACAGAAAACACGTACTGTCAATTGCCAACTAAGAAAATGTATATATATGTGTATAAAATTGTAAGACTAGGAATTTGCTAATTAGAATGTCCCACATAAATTGCTTAAAGGTGTTTAATTTGGACATACAAATATATATATACAAGTAAGTTTTAAAAACATACGCTTTAAGTTACAAATTTACACAAACCAGTGTCGAAAAAATATAATAGAGAGTTAACGGGCACAAAATCTCGAGTTATGCTAATAATGTTTCGCGTTCAAGCATTTTCATTTTAGTACAGTACAGTATGAACAATGTTAACCTAGTGAATTCCGGGTGCGACTACTACCCATAATAGTATGTAATCTATGTGCGTATTTAACAGTCGCTCTTACGGTGAAGAAAAGCATCGTGAATAAACCAGCATGTCTTAGATACAAAAAGTCGGCGGAGTGTCTCACAGACTACTACCTAGTTGCCTATTAGATAAAATAAATCACAATACAAATACAGAGGCTCAGACCTTAAGGGTTGTAGCGCCATTGATTTTTTATTTATGAACTGTATAACATAATTGTATTCGATGAGCTGCGAACAGTTTGGATACAATTGGAAGGCCTGAGTTTTTCCGCTGTTACATAACATTTGAGATTATAATTGAAACGATCTTTATATAAAATTATTTTAAAGCTCTAGAAATAAAAGCATTTGATATATATGAGGATTATAAATGCGTTTTTAAATAATTTAATTCAAGTTTTTGCTGAACAAGTTTCCATCATATCATCTTAACTGTTGTGTCAAGATAATTTTTGAGTGCCCACTTAGCCCGCCTAGTGTAATTAACATTTTTATAGCTAGGAATGTAATTTAAAGATTGTATTTATTAAATGCCAAATATTATACATATATACATCATACTTTGTTAAATTTATAAAATCAAATTTGAGGTTTTGGTGATACAAAATCATTTATATTTGCGCTAAACTTTGTGAGTTACAAGTTCTGTATTTTTTTGTTAAGGTACAAGAACACAATTTGAAATTATACAAACTGTCCAATCACGATCTCTAACCAAAATTAAAACATAAAAATAAAAGCAATGAAGCCAAATAAGGTTAAAAGAAAAACAATTGTCCCTAATACATATAAAACTATTTAAAAAAAATCTATAACAAAACAACTAAATAAAATGAAATAAATAAAATATGTTTATTATGGAACATAAGATACAGGTATCACTTATTCCACGTCATTAAATTTGAATCTATAGGCATCCCTACTCATCGGCATCGCAGAGGGTGTAGGCCGAGAGAAAAAGCCGGCGTAAAAAACTCTCGGTACTCTTTTAAATAGCAAATCATCAAACAACACTTATTTTAAAACAAATATCGCAAATTAAAGTAGAAGTAGCCTGTCTAGCACTAGTCCCAGGCCCTTTTTTTAACTAGTACTTTATAGTAAGCATTTATTATATACATTTCTTAAATTTATTAAAAGGCAGAGATAAAAGAGCCTCTGGGATTTTATTAAAGAAGAGTATCCCTTTTCCCTAAATAGTCATATATAATACTAGTAGACTCGGCCAAGCGTTGCTGTGGCTAAGATTTTTGGTATATTTCATAGTAGTAAACTATTTAAGAGAAACGGCAGGAGAACACCATGCGTTTTTGGTGGTTATGCCATTAAATTGTAGCTTATGTGAAACGTTGGTACGAATAAAGAGCCTTTTCTAGCGGTGGTATTTTAATAAAAATTTTTTAATAAAAGGTCGCTTATTGTGACGTAACTATAAAAGATAGAGACATGCTATCGCGACATTTTTTAAAGATACTGATGTGTCCTAAAAAATTGTCATACATCATTTTGTTCTATAATTAATACACCTTGATAGATTATTCAAGTTTTAGTTTTCATCCCTAATTTTTTGAAAATGAAACATAGCCTATGTCACTCGGCAATAGGGTAGCTTGCCAACGGCGAAAGAATTTTTGAAATCGGTCCAGTAGTTTCGGAGCCTATTCTTTTCAAAAAAAAAATCTAATCTTTCCTCTGTATAATATTAGTATAGATAATCTGCAGTCTCCGTTAATTTTTTCAACTAAAACATATTCAGTGGTAAGTACTATTAAGGAAATGTCTAAAATACCTTCCAACGTTTAATGCGGTATGGAAAGAATGCCTTCATAATGCTAAGACCGTTCGTAATTTCCATCGTAGACGCACAAGAATTGCAATTATTCACCTCACTAAACGTAGATCAACAGGAGAATTTAAACTATATTAAATTTAAATCATATTAAATTCCCTGAGGTTACACGATTTGGATTTCGTTTAATAGTGATCGCTCGTTGAATTTAATTAATCGTAATAAAAAATATTAAATATGATGATCCTTCCGCTTGCCCGTATTCAACGAAAAACGGTTCGAATCGTCGACGACCAATCTCTCTCCGAGCAGCTTGATCTCTTGGCGTTGCGTATCTTCTTCTTCTTCTTCAGATGTGGGGTCACTCTGCATCTTCTATCGCATTTACCGTGGAGTGTGTTCAGAGGAGTTGTTCGGATTAATACCTGCAGCTGAGTTTCATCACCGGACATCGAGGCAGAATACGAAATTCCACCCGTAACCCCTCGAAGTTTCCCAACTGAGCGTTTTTAAGGCAGCTTTTGCCGCGCACCACCAATAAGTGGAACTACGCGACCACCAGCAGCCCACTGAAGTATTTCGAAGCAATTCAAAATGAGTCGAATTCAATTTCAAGAAAAGAGCGTACCTATTGTTAGAATAGCCGGAGCTATCTCGACATCAATATTGAGTTTTCGTTTCGGATATCAAGAGAAATGCATGGAAATTGCATACAGAAATGTCGCGTTTGCTAGCGCTTGGAAGGTTCAGAGTACAGGCGCTGCGCTTAAAATGCGTTGCGAGATAGCTACAGACACAGCAGCGATATTCAATTTGTTTATTGTCATTTATACAATTGATCAATTTGACCTATATAGTATGACAATACTGAGGTCTTATCAGTTGTTAACAGTGCATTACTTTATTATTTATATTATTTACCTTGAGGTCAATATCCATTTATTGCATAATCAATAAAAGATATACAAACTTCATATTATAAATGTTTACCCAAAAAATAAGTAGTTAATATTGTGATGATAATTTATAATCATGACTTACTTCAAAACATCGGAAGCAATTGAGAGTGTAATGAATGTAAAAAATGTAAATCAGAATTGTATTTATGTACACGTGCGGGTTGCAAGTTCTAATAAAAGTTCAGCGTGTGTTTATTTAAATGAGGAAATCAACAGTTTATTGGCTTTAGAGAAAAACATTTTGCGAGAAGATAAGCTAGCGATGGGCAACTCGAGTAACTCGGGTCAGACCATAGGCGAGTTAGCCCGAGCTAAAATATCTGCAAACCGAGTAGACGGAGAGTGCGCGCGGCTTGCGTTCAGTTGTGGGCTTCGGGGCACGCGAGTCGTGGCTGCGGGCGGTGCGGTGGGCTGTCGCCCCTCGGCTAGCTCACGACTCGCGAGGCCCGAACAACCGGAATCAGCCCAACGAGATGCTGATAATTTTTTTTAATAAGTATTAGTTGATAGATAGATGACAAAATACCAAACGGTGCTGTTTTTAATTTAAGGAATAAATTGCCATTAGATTTATTTTAAATTCTTATTATTTACAAGGTAAAAATGTCACCATAATTTTATTTTGCGTTATATAAGTAAGTTCGTTTTGTGATGTGACGTTTGTAAACACTTTTAATATAAATAAACGTCTGATTTTTAATGGGCTCAATTTTATTTGACTACCATTGCCTCAAAGACTAGACGCCACGCAGCCCGCCGGACCTGACCCGACGAACCGTGAACGTAGCAAACTAGCAACCCAAGGAACGATAAGCCATGTTGAGCATATATTGACTCGGACGGACGACATGGCGACGCGACGGATCATAAGGCAAACCGACTCGAGTCAACGACTCGAGTTAGTATCCGTTTCAACTCGAGTTACCAAAAAGTCAACTCGGCACATCGCTAAGATAAGCACAATATAATGAAAATATTCACGAGCGACATATTTATTACGATAGCGAATCTGAAGTTTTAATTAATTGACAACTAAAGTCAGTGCGATTGCCCTATGCAATATCTGTATGGCATTTGGGGGGGGGGGGGGGGGGGGGGGGGGGGGGGGGGGGGGGGGGGGGGGGGGGGGGGGGGGGGGGGGGGGGGGGGGGGGGGGGGGGGTGGGGGGGGGCGATTAAAATAACCTTTTGTCAGTAACCGCGCCCATTCAATGGCTTTATTTTTTCAAGTTTTCTTTGATTTTCTCAGTTCTAGTGTCATTGACTTTCAATCGTTTAAAGCTTTTATTCGAAGCGAAAATGTCAAGGATTTTTTAAAAGGTTTCAATTAGCATCAAGTGTTTGATACATACTATAAGACTCGAATTTTCGATATCTTGTAATAAACATAAGATTTTTAAAACTAAAATAATTTATGACTCAATTAATAACAGACCGGCAGATTTTTATGTTAAGTTAGAGTTAGAGGAGAAAATAGGAGACGCCCATCCCCTACCTAATCATTTAGTATTACTAATATTTGATATCCTGTCTGAGCTTAAGTCCCCGGTAGAATGCGAAAATGACCCTGAGAACCATCATACTGCGGCTGTGTCAGAACCTGAGATTAATTTTATTGGATATTGCTCACCTGGTTCCCTCATTTGCAGCCGATGTCTCTCATATGGAGTGTGTCGAGTCCCATATACCCCTGTAAACTTCACTGGTGTGAAGTGAGCTTAATGAACACTCGTTCGTGTTGCCAAGAGCGTGAAGCCTAAATTAGAATACTCACGAAATTTGGTTGAATGTAAAGAATATTTAAGAAAACTAAATGTCGATTCTATATAATTATTTCTCAATCTATTCTTTCCTATTTTTATAAGTCTTTCTTATTTCTTTTATTTCGAGTCCAGCGACGTTTTCTCGATACATATTGAATATAAATGAAAATAGCTATTTCTTTAACAGAAAATTTGTTTCATTATAATGATTGAGATCTAATTCTATCAATAGATTATAAAAGCGATATTCATTTTAAGTTAATTAAGTACATTTAATATAATAACCTAATTTATTTCCATACTAAATATCATCAACATTAAAATTTGAGTTTAGATTTTTCATTTATTTTATAAGGACATACTCGTACATTGGCGTGAAAAACAATCGTGATTTTTCTATTATTTGCCATTTTTTTAATGTCTAAAACTTACTTACTATTTAAATAATTATGATTTTCATTACGTATGTTATATTATTATTATTTATGTCAATTGTGTTCCATTCTCTTGACTGAATTCAATATAGAGCGGTTTCAGTCGGTGACGACCCGTTACTTTATGATTTTCTTTAAACATCGTGGGGAACAACGTGTCATAGTTAATCACCAACATGTCTATAAAGCGAACCGACACTTGCAATCGGAGGCCTATATAGGGTTGTAGTGCAACTGGTATATTACTTTTTTACGGTACTTTTTACCACGCATTCTGTGTAACCTGCTTTTGAAGTATTTCTGATACGGCCTAGCCTCTATAAGGCTAGCAATTCACGATCATTTTGATTACATCGACGACATAGAGCGCTTCTATTTTGCCCGCTGATACTTCTATTACTTTATAAATATGGCATTTTGTTTCAATATGTCAAATATGGCGTAATGGTTGATGTTCCTTACAATATCCTTGTATAGTCCCACCAACTTATCTGTGAACTGAGTGGTAGCGCCACCGTCGCTTTAGTGTTGCAAATTAATAAAAGTTACCCATGATTGGGTATGTCAGATAAGAAACTAGGCAAACATATAAACATAATTTTATTATTTTAAACAATACCTAACATTGTTTTATAGTAATAAAATGGTAATATAAGTACTAAATAGTCTTCAAAAATAAGAAAATTAATGTAAGTCGATACATACATTAGCTCAGATTATTCCAGCGTTATTTTTACGTGACGAGAACTATAGGTAGTTGAATCACTCGGCTTTATATTGTTTATGTTACAATTACGTTAAAAAGTAATCAATGAAAAAAATATCGGTAATTTATAAAAAGAAAGTAGACAACACTAACCTATAGCTGCCGAAATTCAACATGGCGGCCGTAGTTCCCATTTTTTCCATTTCACAGATAAGTTGGTGGGTCTGTACACTAACACTTGTCGATCAAAAAGAGTGACGGACAATATCTTGTTAGTTCTTCTCGCCCTTGAATTTGGAACTGGTGTAAGTGTAGATCTTACAATTTTAATATTGACATTCATTAGTGAAAATGAAAATGATAAAAATGTTTCATGTCTCAAATCTCAAATTTTACATTAAATACATGAGTTGAGACAGCCCCCGTAAGTAGTCAGAGACACTTGTGTTGGGGTTGGCTCGAGTATATATAATATTGAATAACAGTTGTTAGAAAAGAATACAAAACAAAACAAAACCCAGCTAAGAAGAAGCTAAGAATAAAATGAAATGTAATTCTCATAGTTTCTCTGACGATTCTATGAACTTATTCTATGCATGCGTGGCTATGTGTGTATGTGCGCATGTGTGTGTGTGCTGTGTGTGTGTGTGTGTGAGTGAGTGTATACTTGTTGTTAAGTATATAATTATATAATATAATTATGTATGTATGTCTCCAACTTGTTATTAGTGCACTAATGTGATGAAATAAATGTTTTATGATAGAGTAAAGCGATTGTAAACGTTTTAGGTAACAAAATAAATTTATATATACATACTAGTGGACCCCACAGACGTTGACCTTAAGTGATCATTTAAAGTTAATTAGGATAGTTAAGCTAGAGTATGAAAGTACCGACTGAAGTGCCAACTGACGGGCATTTTCAATTTGTAAATCTATTCTATTCCCAATCTTTTAAAGTCACACAAAAATTTCGTAATATTCGTCCAGTCGTTTGTGAGGCTATCAGTCAAATACACATGCATTGAAAAATCTATATATAAAGTATATATGCAAGTTATCAAGTTAATTTTAAATGAAGTTTTAAAATAAAATTTTTGATTTTTTGTATTTATAGCAACAAACTACACCTTTTGATTTCAGTCGAGTGTCTTGAAATTTATTTAAAAATTTCTTTTAGAAGTTCTTTTAATACTCGTAATTATTTCCTGTCATTGTAGGCTATATCAGATACCTTGCATTGTTAACTCCAACATCTAAAGTATTACATTTTCGTTTTTAACTTTTAGATTTTAAATATTATATTTATGTATTTTTTATTTTATGTTCTTTTTCGTTAATTATTTATGCACTTCTTGTACTTTACCCTCTGTAGGTGTTTATTTTTTTATTTTTCCTTACTAGGGTTGCCTGGAAGCAATCGCTTGTGCGCGATAAGGCTGCCTAATAACTTAAGTAACCTGTTTTTTTTATATGTATGTTTTTGTATAAGGTAACTAAGTGTTAATAAATAAATACAGTTTTACCGTGTGATTATCGTCCACAAGCTTTGATGTATAGTACATGAGAATTCATGTTTTTTTATTAAGAGTTATGTTACAGATTATTTAAATTTTATTAGATAAATGTATTTTTTTAATATATTTTGGTCGTATTTTAAACTACGCTTAGACTAGATATATATATTTTTTTAAAGGAATCTCGCTGTTGGCCTTAAGGGCCTTTACAGCTCAGCTCAGGCTGTTTTGGCGAGCCTGAATGGGCGTTTTCCCGCGGCTAGCGCAAGGGCGTCTCCTGTGAGAGTCGGACCTCTTTCTTGCGGCTTGGGCCGTCGCGGGGTGGTCAATCGCCTGAAGGGCAGGATGGAAGCTCACTGGAGTGAGCAAAGCACGAAGTAAAGGTCCTCGCCTTCCTCGGTGAAGGCGGTTTTTTACCCTAATCTGATTTTGATTTTTATTATTGTGCCGCGCGGGCGGCTTTTAATTTATCATTAGCTATTGTTATTGGATCGTCCGGATCCGTTCAAAGTTGCGGGGCCTCCTACGAGCCTTTTTTGTCGGGAAGGGGTAGTAATTGATGTTTTTACGCACCAACGGGTTGGGATGATGTTTAGCCTTGTCGAAGTGGCGTGTGGACGCCAACTTCATCCGTTGGGCTATGGTAAGGAGCTCCAGGTCGTGGTGGAGATCGACGTTTCTCACGTAGAAGGGCGCACCGGTCGCGATTCTCATGAATTGCGACTGAAGCACCTGTAGCCGGTGGATATGGGAAGGGGCACAATGCGCAATGACTACGCTAGCGTATGTCATGCAGGCCTTGTATAGTGTCACCTTGTGTCTAAGGGACATGTGACTCCTTTTATTTAGGACATGGAAAATGGAGGCGAGAGAAGACAAAAGAGGCCTTCTTGCGAACGGCGGCTATATGCTTACGAAAAGACATGCCGCTATCGAGCGTCACTCCTAGATATTTGGCGGACTTTTGCCAAGGGATGGCTTGCCCGTATAGGGTTACCTCTTTTTTGAGACGGAATTTTTCCTGAGAATGAGCGAGAGCACCGCGGTTGCCCCTGGCAAAGAGAACTGTGACGCTTTTCTCGGGATTTATTTGGAAGCCCCATTTCCGAAACCATTTGCCTAGCGACGTAGTAGCGGTCTGGAGTCTGTCCACGATGACACCTCTGTCTTTGTGAGTGGTATAGAGAGCGGTGTCATCGGCATAGAGGGCTAGCTCCACATTGGGCGCCCTAGGGATGTCGCCGGTAAACAGCGTGAAAAGAAGGGGCGAGAGGACCGAGCCTTGAGGGACTCCGGCCCTGATGGGTCGAGGGGACGATAACGCTCCTTCTAAAAGATAACGCATAGAGCGGTCGGACAAGAAATCGTGTACGATACGCACGAGTCTTAGTGGCACTTGAAGATGGTAGAACTTGTAAACCAAGCCGTTGTGCCACACCTTGTCGAAAGCCTTCGCTATGTCGAAAGCGCACCCGTGGCTCTCGGTTTCAGGGAGCTGTTCATCCCGGAAAGGATGTGCTCCGTGGTCTTATGGACTTGATGGACGCACAAGTGGGCTGGCCTGAAGCCAAACTGTTCATTGGGAATGAGCCCCTTTGAGACTAGATATAATTATGGTGAATCAGATATCGTGAAAAGCATACAACTTAAAATGGCTATAATGGCTGAACATGTTGCCCGAAAGATGTACATATGCAAGAGTAAAATGGAAGCTTGTACGAAACGTGGCACTGTTTTGACAACCGATCCTGATGTTAAACTACTCCTATTGCATATTGGCAATTCTAGTTCCGATTAATAATGGAATTCGAATTCACACTTAAGTCACACTCTGGTATAGAGCTTGATCTGCCTGTAGTTTAAAATGAAATTGCGTTATCTAGTATAACGCACAGCAGATTCTATGCCCCGATGCAAAATAGTTCGTCTAGTGTGAAATTTTCTCTGTGAGATTTTTTCTAAGTTCATTATTTTTGTATATCTATATAAAATATTAAGCTGTTCTACTATCACATGTCGCGTTACTAAAGCCATTTTTTAATTATGAACCAATAAACTATTTTAGCTTTTTAAATTTATACATATCCTGTTTTAAATTCCAAGAAGTTATAAGAAAAATAGTTCGTCTAATTGTTAATCGATGCAAAAGAGTTCGTCTATCGGTGAGTTAAATAAGATTATTCCTTCTTTGTACAATTATGTTGCATAATTTAAATTTGTAAAAGAAATTCTGTGTCATTTGTCAAGTGAGACAGTATAAATTCTGAAAAATTCAGTTAAGTTTAGTTATTTTTTTAGTTTTAGTTTTTAGTTTGCCTCTTCGCATTAAAGCTGTCATTGAGAGCAAACGCGACATAACTAAGTGGTAGACGAACTATTTTGCGTGAGTGACAAGGGTAGACGAATACTTTTGCGTTATGTTTTTTAGAATATTTTTTTAAATTTTTTATAACATAAAAAAAAAAAAAAAAAAAAAGAAATTAACGGGATAAATTATATTATTTTTTTAAATTTTTTACAACTATTTGACATAATTTTAAATTTATCCGACGTTTCGCGTGCTTTACAGCGTGCGTGGTCACGGTGACCAAATTATGTCAAATAATTGTAAATTTATAATAATAAACATAACTTTAATCCGGTAAAAAGGTTTTCTTAAATTTTTTTTATTTTTTATATCATGGAAAGTCATGAAAGAATTTCAGTTATGTTAAAATAAGCTATAAAATGTTCCTCAAATTGTGGTTTACTTTTTATTAAACGTTTTTAATTATTTTACCAATATTTACTTTCTATATTTTGCACTACTTTCCATACTAGACGAACTATTTTGCATCGGGGCTCGTACTATACTTAAATAAATATACGCCACAGGACATAATTATTGTCGGATTTAGATTTAAAATTCGAATTACTCATATGATTTATCGATCGAATTCAAATCAAGAACGATATTGAATGGAAAAAACAAAAACAACTACAAATTCATAAATTTTGCTTCCATTTTAAGTGCCCAACCCACCTCAGCATTCCATTTACTCATCCTATTAATATGAACACTGTCAATTTTGCAAAAAGACTCTGAGTTTCTTATTTGCAATTAAAATTAACTTGACATCTGATTCGGTCTTTGAAACCTGTAGAGTTAGTCCGGTTCATTTAAATAAAATTTCTTGCTTTTTATCATTTCGCGTAATAAATCAACGATGTCCTTTACATGTTACTCTACTATTCTGCAGCGCTGGTACTCTGCAACTTTAAATAGATATAGATTTGACTTTCTGTATGATATTTCTATATAGTTCTCACAATGAACTCAGGATACACAAACACAAAGACATAATTTAACATTACGATCTAGTCTAACTTAAGACTAATAAGTAATTTAAAACTAACCTTATATACTAAAAAGGACATTTAACATAAGAAAGTGTCCAATAAAACTACTAGTATGTATTAAGGGGAAGACAATCTCTTACTGTACAATTTTTCCACTTCTCGGTGTTTATCACAAGACTAACGTTTACTCACACTAATTCACTTATTCAATGGTTATATTCTTTTCAATCTTATCACTATGAATGTGGTGGCAAGAAGGTGGTATACGGTGAGGTAGTTTTTTGATGTGAAATATCTATAGCGGCACGTAAAACCGATTGCGTGGCGACGCATGCCGCGGCGACGCGTTGCCACGCTATATATATACAGTCTATATGCAGTAGTTTGTACGGTGTGTGTATTTCGAAGTCACTGATTAAACGAATTAAGTAGTCACGATTTGAAATAAATTCGTAAATTTTTGTATTTAACGAAAATAAATGTTTATTCAATAAATAGTCTTCGTTATCCGGAAAAAAATCGTAATATTTTATTTTATCATTGTGACATATTTAGTTCCTATTACAATCCGTTCTTTTCTGCATATTACTTTTACAAAATAATGTCGATGTTTCACATCTGCCAGGCGTCCCGTGACGGCTCACATTTTTTTAAGCATAATATATATATTTATTAATTATTATTATTATTAAAATATATCTATCGTATTCATCACAACTTAAACTAACAAAACGTCATGACAAATGCGACACTGCAAAAATAATAAAATTTTAACCTCGATATCTGCAGTATCCTATCATCGGACAGAACACCGTAGGGACTAGAAAGTGGAACAATTTTCCAGTTAGGTCCTGTGTCTTTGACATAC
This sequence comes from Pieris macdunnoughi, assembly GCA_905332375.1. NCBI lineage: Eukaryota > Metazoa > Arthropoda > Insecta > Lepidoptera > Pieridae > Pieris > Pieris macdunnoughi. The sequence continues at coordinate 3,489,702 of CAJOBZ010000007.1, forward strand.
ATAAAAGGGATTTCAACGAATTGAGAACTTCATCTTTTATAAAGCTGGTGAAAAGGTATAAAGGAAAATTTAATAAAACCCATATTTAGGCAAAATAAACCTATTATGTATCTTCAGCGGTTGTTTTCGCTCGAAGCTAACAATTGAAACATGTTACGAACTTTTGGATTTAACTCATTTTCCTGTTATACGCGAGTGTATCAAAGTTTATTCTACAGAATGTTGAATTATATCATTTTAATATAGTCCGTGTTTTTTTACCCTTAATTTAAAAGTTTCGCTGTACCTATTTGCTATATTTGCTATCGCTTTGTGTGCCTTCTTACCTTTTTTTTAATAGAACAGGGGCAAACGGGGAGGAGGCTCATCTGATGTTAAGTGATATTGACACTGACGCCCATTGACACTCTCAATGCCAGAGGCTCGTGAGTGCGTTGCCTGTCTTTTAAGAATTGGTACGCCCTTTTCTTGAAGGACCCTAAGTACAGCCCGGAGTGAAATACCGTCTTGACTTGCTGAGCCACACCAAGCGTTTTGGAGGCTTATTTAGCCTTTCCCTCCAAATAACCGCGAAACTGAACGTCGTTCGATATGTCATCGTAACTGCTGCTTGCAAATCTGATTACCAGAATAAATCTTTTTACTATGTGTCGATGGAATTACTGTTTAAATGTTGTAATGTTAGCTTAGTAGTTTCAAAGAGTTTACGCGTGTAGTCAATTCTGGCAGTTTTACTATTAATTTTTGATGAATTATTTAAAACCGATGTGCACGGTCGGCAATAGAGCGAGGACTTCGTGTTTCCAGGTATTAAAGTTTGTATTAAACGTCATTGAGCCAACGTGCAGAAGTCTGGTACTGTGGCTTTCGGACAACGTGCCCTATTACATAGTAATATGGTTTACGCGACAACTGTCTAGCCGTAAATATAGGTGGTAAAGTTGGTGCTTAAAATAATAAGTATCGCAGTTTGATGGTATTCTTATTAGCTTTCAACTAATAACTAGCTTTTTAGCTTACAGCTAATAACTGCTACAAATAAATACTAAGCTTGATTTATTCTTCATATTTTTTTTGTAATAGGAGGCAAACGGGCAGGAGGCTCACTAAGTGATATCGCCGCCCATGGACACTCACATTGACAGCAGTCTCGCAAGTGCGCAAGCTAACCAATAAATAAATTAAATAAATAATATTTACTTTTTTCAGACTGATCCATATTTTGTTAACAACCATTTACGTTTAAAATTCAGTCATAGGTTGTATGTTAGTATTAGTAAATAAACGGTATGCTGTCCGTGTATGACCTACCAATAATTACCATAGATACGAACGCCTTAGAATATGCGAACGCGTGTTCTTTGTACGAATCTGCGTGTTCTTTGTAACACATTTAAGACGTGATTAGTATTATGCCAAACATCATGCATCAAGGATGCAACTCTTTTCAGAATAATGACCTTAAAACCATTACGTCTCCTCAAACATACCTGACTAACCTCTGTAATCCATGTATGTAGTTATAATTGTCTTTTATTTTAAACAAATTATAAATTTTAACTCTATTACAATAAAAAAAGTAATAGAAACCCTGTAGGTAACTTGTATTGTATAATGTTATTTTTAAGTATTGTTATACTTATCTTTCTTATTCCGAACTGAGACTCTAGGTTATTTATTTTCTTTATTAATACTTCGTTGCAATAACATAATAAAATTGACAAAATTAAATGAAAAGGAGGGCAACTGGCAGCATTGTCGCTTTCGAGCGATCTCTTCCAGGCAATCACTGTTAAAAAAAAGAATATATATTAAATTAGATAAGGTAAGCAAGAAGTACAAAATAAATAATACATATAGGTATTTACATAAAACTAATACAGGAACAACAACAAAAACTAAACTAAAAAATGACACATGAAAAATAACAAGTGCACATGAATCACGACAATTCTAGATCAGCCTCACGTCAGTTAGTACGAAAGTTAGGGATACGATGTGGACAGGTAATGTTTGTACAATAGAGATTTAAAGGAGTATAGAGAAGCGGCTAAGCGAATAGGGACAGGAAGTGAATTCCATAGCCTCGCTGCAGAGACCTTAAAGCATAGGAGGTTATATTGGACGTCAAACAATTGTTAATTTAATGTCATCACTTGCTTTATATAATCTATAATATAAAAATGAATCGCAAAATGTGTTGGTAAGCGCATAACTCAACAACGCCTGGACCAATTTGGCCAAATTCTTTTTTTAAATGTTCGTTGAAGTTCAAGGATGGTTTTTACGGCGAGTTCAGAAAAAAAGTAAAAAAAAGTAAAAAGTAAAAAAAAGTAAAAGTTCGAATAATTGCGGGAAAAACAATAAAAACAGCCCTTTTCTTTTTCCCATACAAATGTTGTCAATTTGAGCTTTATTGCTATTATATAAAGTTCATATTAAATTACAAGCACTCACTGTTGTCTAAGCAATGTAGGTGTGTTCCTACTTCCTAACGTCAAAGATCATATCTATCAAAACAGTGTGCGTTGGAGCACAGAATACATCGTTGGAGGATCTATGCGCCAAGTAATCAAACAAAAAATATCGTATATCACAAAGCACTACAATGATAATAAAACTGATTTCTGTTAATAATTATGATTCACATGATTAACAATAAAGAGATTACTTACTTTTAAATCCTTATATATGTTTCATTTAATTACTTTTTATTCACAACGCCCTATCACCAGGGTGACGGTTCTGTTCAGGAGAATTTTTAGCCACGACTATAAAATACGTAGGAACAAAAAGCTGTCACACAAATCTTTATGACAGGACGAAGTCTGTCGGATCCGCTAGTTTATAATAATTAAAAACCTTTATTGTAACAATTTAAATTTAAGAACCTTTGTCCATGTAACAAGCTACAAAGATACAAGGATCGAAGGTCTCAAATAGCCACGTCTTCCTTGCATCTTTATCCTTCTGTGTAACGTTATTGTTTATCTTATAAGCTCATTCAAAACACAAAAAAGACCTCGGCAAGCACAGTATCAATCGCAACATGTTGTTGTTATTGCCTCTCGCAATTTTATAAAGAATAAATACAAAATAGAAGCTTTTATAGCCCTGATTTAAATAGTTCCCATCATTCATTCAACATGATCAGTCTGTGGAAATTTTATATATTTCACAAGAGATTTAATTCTTGCGCAATTTGAATAGTACCATGCCAAACAAATTTAATTGTATTATCTATGTTAATAATTGTTAAATGATAACCGTTATGAGGTTAATTTTTATCGAAGTTCCGAAAAAAATCTGACCTATTTGAAAGATGTTTTCGCGTTTTGTAGTTTTAATTTGAAAATTCGCTGGAAATATCAATGAACGTTGTTAATTCTTTAGAGTAGTAGGTGACTAGAAACTAACTACGAAATAAATATAGATACACCGAGAATCGTATCCAGGAAATCACGCTTAAACTACTAATACGAAGGTGATGAATGGATATCGGTTTTTGAAAATGGAACACCGTGGCTAAGTGAGTAGTTGTCACTGTCTTAGTTATTCAATGCATCTCGTCAGTACTAAGTTCGGTTAAGGTTTCGGCTTATACATTAATTAAACTTATTTCAAATACAAACAACAAATAGAATATCTTCTGGGGGTGATATTTTACATGACCCTTCAAAAATTCATAGATACCCATATCACAAAAACAACTGAACAGATTATGGTAAGACTTGGAATTGTCCCTAAGTTGGAATATGATTGAAATCATACGATAAGACCTTTCTTGGAAATTAATGAACAAATAACTCTTAATATGGCATTTAATCGAATTCTATCAATATCACACAGACCAAACGGATCCTTATTTAGAAGTTGGTTAAAAAATAAAGGTGATAAAATATTCAAAAATGTATCAAGTACAGGTGATCCGAATCTCAGGACGAACGAAGTTGAACCAACCGACTATTATATATGGCATTTGGAGCGTAATTTGTAAGGCTATTGCAATTTTAAGTAAGGTAAAATTTAAATTGCAGCATAATTCGGTATTTCCTAACGGTCTGCGTATTAGTTTTATTAATAATACGGTCTGGGTCTCATTGCACATTATTTTAGGTTTGTCATTCCTTAGTATTTAAATAAAACGATTTTTTGACCAATTTAATATAACTCGACCATATCTTTTGTACAAATTGTAACAAATTCTATTTTTAGTATGCAAATAGATATACTTGGCATGTATCTATTAAATACGAGTTCTTACGAATTCTTGCGCAATAGTGTTCGCGCTCACCAAATACCTAGTTGTCGAGTACCAAATCAAAGTTATGTCTGAAACACTTCTAATTAAGGTTTATAAAAAGCCGACTCTTAAAAGTAGCAAGGTACTTGCGAGCCTCTGGAGTTGTGCGTGTCTATGAGCGGCGGTTATTAACAAGGTTAACGTTAAGGAGACTCCTGCCCGTTTGTCTTCTATAAAAAATATGAGATTTTTTAAACTTTATTCGAATAAAAAAGCTCCAAAGCCAATGAATACAAAATTATATTAAATTAAATATTTACAAGAACGCTATGAAATTTTTCCATTTCTAAGGGTCACTGGTCACGTGACACTTACAGAATCGAAAATTTACAAAGCGTTTTCCAATTATTTAAAGGTTTAAAATATGTACGTATTTCTTCACAAATGTTTTGAATAAAGGCCCATTTAGATGGAGAGTTTCTCGTCTCGAAGGTACGATTATCGAAAGAATATAAAAAAAGTTTCTTCGTCTAAACATTCACACCAATTGCTCTTCCACTTTGGCAACAATTGCCTCGCAATGGAAAATTTATTGTGTCCGTGTAAACAGAATTCCAGAAGCAAAAATCGTATTTCGAGGTTTTGTGGCAGTACCATGAGTGTAGTGCGTGAGAGTGTTTTAATCATTTATAATTATTAATACAAGAATTAATTAAACGGAAACGGAAAAAAATATTTTGGGTTAAAAAATGTTTTGTTATTAGTTTTTATAATTCAAACACTCGTACCTTCTAAAAAGTTCAATTAACTTAATATTACCCGCAGCCCCATAATTAAAAGGATTTTTGTGTCATTTTTGAGTAATCACTAAACTCGAATGAAACATCTCGCACTCAAAACGGTTCAAACCGATTTGTACGATACTCGTATGAACATAAAAAAATGTCATACAAGATCGTGTTTATACTAGTCGAGATTCTCATAAGTTAGAATCTTCTTACTAAAATGTCGATGTGTAAACAGACGCAGGAAATTAACGCCTAACGATAAATCACTGGCGATTCTCGTATGTCATAATCGTAGGTGAGAATTTAGTTCTTGTCTGTAAGTAAACATTTTGATACGATAAAAATTTCTCGCACCAAAACGTTCGAAGAAACTCTCTCCATCTAAATGGGCCTTAAGACAATCATTCTGTCAATGTTGTAGCATAGCTGAACTGTCTAGACAGTAAAACTCATGTCAAATGCAAATGCGTAATAATAACAATACAATGTAATGCATTTGGAGTATACTGTCGTAAGATTGACAATTTAAATGGAAATGTAGCTGAAACTTTCAACAAATAATTGAGAAAGTGTAGAGATTTTCTCCTGCTTCGTTGAGTGGTGTTCGGATTTTATTGAACATTTGTCAACCGCTGTCACCGCTGAAACGTTCACATACACATAGGATAGCTCACTAAAATAATATTAAGTGAAAGTGAAAGTAGTATATAAAGGGACGAATAAACAGGTTTGTAACCTATAATCTACACAGTAATAAAAATAAAAATTGATTAATATAAAAGTTTGGTCCCTGTCCACCGTTCGCCGTATTGCGATAATTATTCGTTGAGAACCAACTCTAGGATCGTCGGTAAAGTAAATTAAGTGTAATTGATACACAATTAATCAGATTTAAATATTTCTGTCTTATTCATTTCTATATTACTTATATAGGCTCAGAGAGATGTCTGTATAGTTAGTATTTACATATTAGCTATTTACAATATTTAATGTTCTTAGGTTCTTAGTTATCGTCAATATTTTAATATATCGTAAATACTTCTGACACTTATCACACATACATAATCAATCTTTGCGCCCTTTAAATTGGGATTTTTTGTGAAATGTGAACACCACCTTATGAGATAATAAAATGGTTGGATTGGATATTTCGATTTTATTTTTAGACAAACCTGGCTTTAATTGTTCGAAACATTACCCTTCACTTAATGTTTTTTCTAATGTTCAGTTAGTTGGAATTTATTGATTTTAACACATGTGAAAAAATTGTTTTCTCTGACTTATCACCATCCTTAAATCAGTATCAAGAGTCAAGATATAAAAATAAAAAATATTAATATGGTTGTCTATGAAGTCGGTTTACGGACGATAGTTAACGTGACAACGTCATAAACATTGATAAAATTATTTTTTTATGAATAAATTCGAATTTTATTGAATTTCCTAGACAAAAAAAAGAAAAAGTGAAACCTCGACGCAAGGCCAAACGAGTTTAAGAGAGATAACTCCATCTTGTTTTAGACAATGTCACTTCAAAAATTACTATGAATGCCTGAAATTTAATAAAAAATCTTCTTTTATTAATTTATTAAATCGACCAATTTGGCATACAAATCAGCGTCCCCGTAGTATAAAGGCTTTTCGCCAGATTAAGCTATTACTCATAAAAATTATGGTTATCGTTAGTAATGTTAAGTAATGTAAAAAAAATCAGTGCAAACACGTTTACATTACATTGTTTAGTTTATATTGTGATCTGTTAGTATTAACATAACCAGTTATTGCATGTGAATATTATGAAAGTCATACATTAATTGCATCATACTGTTAATGGTATAGTCATGGTGTCTTTAGAGATCCCTGGCCATTCAACATATTCTCTTGTACCTATTATTTACTTATTAAGCACTACATCACATATAATACAATTACTACTTGTTACAATTGTTTAAAAATATATGACAATTAGATGAACAAAAGATTATAAAAAAAATATTAATTTATTTCCTTATTTTCTATTTTTACAATAACAACAGAAAACTAATTAATATAAAAATAAAACTAAAGAAAATATAAACGAAACGTAAAAACCTAAATCTTTTATAATTAATTATAAATAATGCAATTCTTGTGAATTCAGCCAGTGTGCATCTAATCCGTCTCACATGCAATAATATTCAGGGTGTGCAAGACAGGCGTAAATAGCGCTTCCCTGAGTAAATTGGTACGCGCTCGCGGCACTGCAAGCAATTGTAATTATTTATCCCCAGTTTCTCCAACATTTCCGCATTATTCATTCTACCTCTAAGGACCTTAAAAAATATTATTTGATAGTAAGGTCCCTCCTTACCTCTAACTTGTTGTATCCTACCATACCCAAGACAAACAAAAATGGAATATTATATTATACTTACAAAAGAGAATTTAACTAGACTCTAAAACCCATACGGTAGCAAGTGTTTTATAGGTAAATAGCAACAGACTAAAAATATTGCTAAACCGAAAACACTATCTCAAGTAAACAAAAGTTGAATAATGGAAAGCTAAGAAAAACTTATCAAAATTAAGATTTGCTTAGGATTGAAGTATTATAAAACCTAATTTGAAACTTCTTTCATAAAGAATCGATATTATTCCAAAGAAAATTCAGCCAAGATTATTTTTGACTAGACAAAATAAGAGAAAATCCAGTTGGCTGCCCGCTACCAAATGCTTAACAATGTCATATGTTAGTACATATTTTATTTTTAGATATTGGAGAATATGTTTACGTTCAGTCGGTCACTTAAATAGTTTGTACATGAAAATAATTTATATGAACAAAAAATAATAATTTCAAAATGATTAAATGATGACGTAGGACTTAAGAAATGAAATAAATCAAATTAATACTAGGAAGTAATAAATATGACTTATTTGTCAGATAAGTTAATTTTATGCAGATTAGTTTCTTTATTTTTTGTGTAAATCATTCAACGGCCATCTCGTGGACTATTCTCCTAAGATCATCCTTTTACCATGTGCAAATATATTGCATTTTAATTTATTACTCCTTAAGCTTAAATTCAAAAGAATTTCTAGCATCGTAAAGTTTAAATATTCACTGTCTTCGGTTTCAGTCGGGGTTTTGGCCTCTTTACCAAAGTTTCGTTATAAACTGTTATTTATTTAGCATCAGATAAAGAAAAGGGCAACTTTTTTAATATTAGAATTATTTCTTTTACATATCTAATGAATATTATATCAGAACAATAGTACATAAATACAAATAGTATATCTAATAGAGTACAAAACTATGGCACGTTTCGTTTGGTTGTGATTGGTAAAACGGATAGTGTTGCGTGTCTGTGATTGGCCCGAGATTATGTTGACCAATAACAACAGCTGATAATGCCTTGAGCTGATGAATTATATCTAAGAAATATATATTTTAAGATTTTATAACGATACATAGTAACGAAAGCTATATACAACTTCTTGAATTCAAATGGGATAATTTATAAATAATATTGTATAATGCAACATGTTATTCTTGTTGCATCATGACAATTACACATATTTTAATAATTTAGTAATCTATCACTAGTGGATAGTATTTTTATTATTAACACGCTTATATTAGCTTCACCTGTATGTATGTATGTAACCGACTCCTTCGGACTCGATTTTGACCCAATTTTAACAGACAGATTTAATTCAAACTTTGCGCACCTGTCAAAGGTCGATGACAATGCAATAATCCGAAAAAAAAAAAATTAATAAATAAAAAAAAAATAATAGTTTAAAAAAACTGCTTTATATAGAAAACTAAACTAAAAAAACAGAAAATAAATTTTAATAAATATTAATTAAGAGTAATGTAAAAAAATTTAATAAATATAAGTTATTAATAGTTTGAATAAGAAAAAAAAATGTTTTATTGTAAAAAAAGCGTAGGGTGCATGGTGTCAATAGTTATGAATATTTAATTGACAGATATGAGAAGGATTAATTATCATTTCGATAATATCTTGAAAAGCACCTATTATATATTGTTTCCTCATTTTAAAAAGATATAAATGTTAGTCTATATATGTATAAGTTTATTTTAGACATATAAGCTTTTCATTTTATAATTCAAATTTACGAAATTATATATTTAGGCGTCCTTCCCCGGGATGCTCAGCATCCGGTGGTGGATAAAGAGGCTGCCCTTTGTAATCTTTGGGGCAACTCTGCACTAATAACTGAAAAATAACTTAAAAATATACGCAGTGAAAATTTGATCTTGGGGCGGATGGAGCAAAGCTGCCAAAGCTGTCCAAGGAAATTTTTGTCAGACCTCCATTCCACCACTGCACAGGGAGGATGACTCGCTGGCCCACACCGCGAAGGAGAAAGTTAGCAACGGAATACTAGGTTGATACATCGAATGACGTTCAGTTTCGTGGTCATTTGGAAAGCAAGGCTAAATTTGCTTAGGAAGTTTGGTGTGCAGCAAGGACAGACGGTACTTCAATCCAGGCCACCAATCTAAATCGACAATTCTTAAAATGCCGGCAACGCACTTGCGAGGGATCTGGAAATGTGTCCAGGGGCGGCGGCGGTATCACTAAACATAAGGTGAGCCTGCCGCCGTTATGTAAAAAAAATTGTGGCTAAGATATGACAAGAAGTAAAATAATAATTCATAAAACAATTAAGTACTTTATTTATTCGAAAGTTACACGTTTTTACATAATGCCCAAACTAAGATCTACTACTACTAGAAGTCATCTTATTTTCTTCATTTTGGTGATGCTTCTAGTCACCTTTCTTTTCAACTTTGATGACAATAGTCTTATAAACGAATAAGAACCAAAATATAGCAGAAGATACGTAGAACATTTGTGAAAACAAGTTAAGTCTTAACGAAGGTACTAGGGATGTAGCAGTGATGAGTACGAGACAACGTAATAGCTCCAAGAACGGCGCTTTTGGGGAAGCGTCCAGAATCATTCCAAATACCGTGAGGGAGCCGAGGAGGTAAAGAACGAAAGCTAAAACGGCAACTGGTGAAAGACTCTGAAAAAAACAGACAAAATTAAAATTGAAAACGAAGAGTATCTTCTTATATCACTGAATGTATTTCCGAGAATTGCCAGAATTCACTGCACGCGTATTATTTGACAGAAAATCGACCTTAAAACGTAAAATATACACGTTTTTTTGCAAAAGAGTTTATACGTATGTGTTTGGTTTACGCGAGATTTAATTAAAACGTCTTAATTTACATAACATTTTTTTTTGTACAAGCTATTTTAAATGCTTTGAAGATGTTCTGTGAAATGAATTTTAAAAAGTTAGCCACTTTTAGAGTTTGATCTCTTTATATTCATCCATCGAAAACTTTCAAACAATAAAGCCTTACGAAAAGTTCTTACATACTTTGAAAATGTTCCAGGGATTATGTTTCCGATGAGAATATTTTGCATTGTTTTAAGGCTTCATTTTAAACCAATCGTTCTATAGAACAAATTATGACGAAGCATGTTATAGATATGAACTGCTTCATTCAAATAATGACAAATTCTCTTTTATATGGTTTGAAACGATAACGTGCATGATCATGGCCATCTATTTCACACGATGCGAGCAGTGTTACTGGGTGTGGCGTAGTGAATTATTCGTGCCCTAATCGTGCGTGCGTTCCAATCAGGGCGCACGAAAGATTTTTTATTTCTATTAGTGCATATCTTAAAAAACCTAAAAATCTACTCGAATATTATTATTATGAAACATCACTACATTAAACATTGATTTTATACTACCAGGTACAAAATACAATTCCTATGACTAAAAAATGCTGGAAACGAGCTGAGAGTTGAAATGTTGGGGTACTGGAGTACTGGGGTACTTTACCAGAATAATTTTATAAAGAACACTTTAGAATATGTCTTAATGTATATAATATGCCGCATACCTCTGCGATGATTCTTAATAAGAGAATTCCGAAGTATGAAACTATATTTTCCAATATTACCAAACTATGACATTTTATATAATGTTATTATTTTACTGAAATCTTCCTTGTTCTCTAAAGAGAAACAATTAGGCAAGATCTTTAGATTTCAATTGTTTCTAGATCTTGTAACAGTAGAAATGAATGGTCAAGTAATTAAACATTTTCCTACTATTGCATCCTATGGTGGAAGTGACCAGTGTTGTAATTATATAATATCGATATGAGAGTTCCTTGTTTTATTAAGCAATTGATATTTTTTTTTATTTAATGTTACTTATAGCTTATATCTTGTACAATACAAAATTGATTTGACAAGGCTTGATTTTAAAAGGAAATTCTAGTGTCAATATTATTTGCACTTGAAGTCGTTTGCCTATTGAGAAAAAATATAAAAGACAGTCAAAGACATCTGAGAAAAACACTAAATGTATAACACCTTTAATATTTCATATAGAACTTAGATAAAAGGGCTAAAATAAGACCTTATACATATTATTTGTCTAGTAATAATCTAGTAATACATATTGTTTATATTTAAAACTACTCGAAACACTGTCAAAGGGCATTGACATCAAGAAATAAAGATACTAGATAAGCTTATTTATGAATTATTGACGTATTTAAACGACTCGTAATTTATGCCAGGTAAACAGGTTTTACCGGGAGTACATCAAACATTTATACAATAATTATAAATCTGAAGAGTTTGTTTGTTTATTGAAATCGCTTTTTGGAATTGGAAGATCCCATTTTTGTTAATTAGAAAGGCTATAAGGTATATATGACACAACGATCAAATGAACGCGTGTACAAAAGTCAAAAATCATTTAATCATATAGGTAACACAATGTACACTTATGAACGTCAAAAAAAAGAAATGTAGGTATATGAAATGCTCCTAACTTTACATTTAGTGCCAGTTCTCAAATCAAGGGCATAGAACGGAAGAGAAGAACTGGCAATAAACTCTCCGCCACTCTTTTTAATCGCCATGTTTTTTTTACACAACGTTTGTAAGGAGCTGCAACCATTACACCATGTTCCACATGACATCTTAAGTAATTAATAATAATAACATAAATTAAAAACAAAGACTTGTCCTCTATCAGCAGGAGGCATGGTGAAATAGGAGCACGCACTTACATTGTCGTGGTAACAACACGCAAACACATAGTCGAAATAACTAACATCACCGCATACACGAATTCAAGTACGACCAGTCACCACAAGTAGCACCCGTTCACGAGTATGACGCATGGCCAGCGAAAACCGATCGCACGGCTTGTAAATTGTAATTAATATGTTGCTAGAGACGATGGCAAGCGGCCAGATGTCGTTGAGCCCTTGGAAGATGGGACGGGCTTTCTTTCGTATGGGATGTTTAGGTTTTATTTAAATAAATGCATAATATTCATATGATGCTTATTAATATACTTACCAAATGCAACGTAAAGAGCCGATAGAATCCGAATAACACCAACGCGTAGTGGCACAATAGGTAGGCGGTACACCATTTTGGAAGAATAACGTCGTATTTTACTCGAAGTTGAAGATCCGGCTGGTAAAAAAGAATATTCTTATTAATATTAATAATTAAGCAGTTTTGGCTTATTGGCTTGGTGCTACTCTCATTCCTACGTTTCATTGTCCGCATTTAACACTAGATCGTATGGTGAAGGAAAAAGTTGAAAACCCGACATGACTTAAACCCAAAACGTCGAAGGCGTGAGTCAGGCACCTACTTGTCTATTAAATTATATGATCACAAAAGAGGAACTGATGTCTGAGACCAAGACCAAGAGTTTTATAGTGGATTTATCAATTTAAGAAATTTTGTTTTCTTGCGAAAATATGCCGAATCCTACTTGCATTTCGAAAAAAACGATATCACTTGTTGTGTTATCGCCTGAAGGACTAACCAACCCAGTGTCCGGCATAGAAGGTGGATTACCCCTATGGCAAATTATCAAGAAAACTGTACTGTAACTGATAGAACTGGGGTGAGAAAGGGTAAGGTTGGTAGCGCAACTTTTTATAGCACGCATAGTTTAGGTTCGCTCAAAGCACAATCATTGAAGCAACATTGACTTAGTATTTTTTTGAAGATAACATATAGTTTAAGAGTTTTAGAGTTTTTTTAGAGAGGAATTTATAAGTCTAAAAAAGTATTGAAATTTAAAAATACTCACATCTTCAGGCATATCTTGGAACCGTACGTAGTTCTCAGGTTTCCAACTAGGTCGGTTAAATACAGCTTGAAGTTTATGACTCCAGGTTGTGTATTCCTTGAATTTAGCAATTACGTACTTGGTGTAAAATGTCTGCAAAAGACACATAAAAGTAAGTTATTAACTATTAGATAAAAACGCATTTAGAACAATTATACGTGAACCCGCGGGACCGTTTTAATTTTCAAATAAAGAAATGTAAAATCGTGATAAATAAAGAATTTAACACGTTATATGTAGTTATTAATTTCCTTTTTTGATCCTACTAATATTATAAACGCGAAAGTTTGTAAGTATGGATGGATGTTTGTTACTCTTTCACGTAAAAACTACTGAATGGATTTTAATGAAACATTACAATAATATAGCGTATACATCCGAATCACACATAGGCTACAATTTATAAAGATATTGTGTGAATTGTCCAAAATATCAAGTAAGTAGGAAACAATCTACCATCTGCGAGCTATACTGGCGTGGGCTGCCAAAACCGAGTTACACATATGTATGATGGAAATGTTTATCTTAAATAGTCAATATCTTTAGTAGTCTTTTTCTACGCTACGCTAATATAAGCTACTCGAAATACTAATTAAAATATATATTTTAGTACAATAGGGCTGATTTACTAATAAATGCTTCTGTAATTTGTAACTTAGTAAAATTATCTCTTTCTAAGCATCTATTTAGGCTTTTCAAACGAGTTGTAATATTGTGATGAAGTGCTAAAAACTACTTAACAAGTACCGCATAGTTGTACTTGATCACGATGCCTCGACATCAAATGTCTACAAAATGTTTCTAGTATACCTGTAAGTGAATAGGATTGAAGGAAGGTTGTTGGTAAATAAGACCGTAGACAATCCGATCAGTGTCCTTCTCAGCTCTGAATGTACCGAAGATCTTATCCCAGATAATAAGCACTCCGCCGTAATTGACATCAATACAGTACGGGTTGCTGCCTGCAAAGTATTTTTATTAATTAAAATTTAAATAGACTAGCAAAATATTCACAAAATTTGCGCTTGTTTTATGATAAAGTCCTATAAACCAATTAGGAACAGTCCTTTATACGTCTTTATTAGCCATATTGAATGTACATTTGGATTAGAAGCAAGTGGTGTATTTTGTGCCGACTTATTTCTTTGAATTTAGGATCGTAAATAATAAGAAATCTATTGGTAAACCTGAACTGAAGTTTGAATGACCTTATAGAAACTTGACTATTACACGCTTCATTGTCTAACAGACTTCCAAAACATTGGAAATTACTAATACATGAGGTCAGAATAGTGTCGAAAGGAGTGTTCAAGGTCTGAAATTGAAAAATAGAGTAAAACTAGAAAAAAAATAAAGGACATGACAAAGTTTAGAAATGCTCTTACTTTAAGTAGAAGATTGAAATGGAAAGGGACAGGACGCATTATGAGAGAATGGCTTCCTCGCTGTGACAAAAGAAAACGAGGAAGACAAATAAAAAGATGGGAAGATGATGTGCGAAGAAAGAGACAGAGAAGCTAGAAACAGAGAAGAGTGGAAGCCTCTTAGAGAATGCCTATGTCCAAGGACAAGCTGTATAACAGAAATCAACCGGCTTGCTGATTAATTATTAGTGTTAATTTTTTAGTACTAATATAAGTAATTACAACAATAAAGGCTTTTATTGTTAATATAAATACATGAGGGACAATGTATGTATTATATTTGCTATCAAAATTGGTCTAACATGTAAAAAAAAAATACTAAAATTGAGAGACACTAAAAGATGACACCTGTATATAAAGGAAATAATAAAAATTATAACAAATAGATTTTTACCTTTTAAAGAAATTTTACGCAGTATGAAATTTTTTTACGAGGCTTACCATGGTGAATCCTATGGTGACTGGGGGTGTTTAAGAAGTATTCCAACGGGCCGAGACGATTAACAGCTTCCGTATGTATCCAGAACATGTACAAGTAGCTGAATTGGTGGTGGACCATAAATTGGGCTGGTGGGATTGCCAATGCCAGTGGGAGATAGAACGCCTAAACATAAGTACATTAAGTTATTTATATAAATGAGTCGGCTATTTTTATATATCTAAAGAACGACGCAACTCAGGTATAATTTCTTTAAAAACTAAACATAAACGATACCAACAAAAAAACTGTGTTCTGTTCATCAGTATGTTTTAAAGTACAGTTATGACGTACATGAATATTTATTATCATATTAACAAAAAAATTAGGCCATTGAAAAAAGAGTAACATTAGTGGAAAAATTTTGCCTGTGATTTTCCGTGCGTGCTTGCATGGAAGCTACAGACTCATTACGTAAATCGGATAGGATTATAACATGATTAGCGAAGTTATTATAATCCATTTGCTAGTAGGTCATCCAAATCTGCTTCGTTATTATTTGGGTAATTTTTTATTTCTTTATTTCTTGAACTTCTAAATTATTATTATAAGTTTTAGTCTTATAAATAAAAACAAATCTTATCGATGAGACCTCAAGTGCGAGATAAGACCATGGGTCAGTCAATATATGAGGTAATAAACACAGTATAGGAAGTATTTTTTTTATATTTCAATTGCCAATAATCGAATAAATAATTTTTTTTTATCTTAACCAACCTGTACAATGAAATATATAAGCAGGTGGAGTAAAAAAGGTACAGTACAAAGGTTTTTGGTGATATTTATCGACATTGGTGATATATATTATTTCTTAACATTGAATGTGCTTATAGTTTATACATCTTAATTAATTTGAATTATATCTGTACAAAGAGCGAATAATCAAATATATCGAAAGAAGATAGCAAGAGTAAAAAACGTAATTTAAGCGTCAATATTACTTAAGATATATAGATAAAGATTATTAGTATGAGGTATGTGTATAAAGACTTTTTGTTTTACTTATCAATAATTCTATAGTAAACAACGATTATCATTTAATATTATGAACAATCTTAGTAGTTAGTTGACGCTACCCCCTGCGGAAATCCTTGGGTCCCGGTTCGATCCCCGGCTGAGACAAACTCGATGTGTGAGCATTTGGTGTTGTGCTAGGTTTGGGTGTTTAAATATGATTTATATGTCTATCTATCTATAATATGTATTGTATAGCCGTTGCCTAGTACTCATAACACAAGCTTCACCAGCTTAGCATGGGACTAGGTCAATTGGTGTGAAATTGTCCAATAAAATAATAAAAAATAAAAAAAATAAATAGTGACGTGTACGTATAATATTGTGATTTCATATTCTATATCCATCCGGTCTATAATAAAATGTAGTACAATGTTCCTAATCCAGATTTGTTCTCTCATTACTTTGCGGATAATCTGAGCGGATCAGGCTTAATCTCCGAGTAAACCTTTTATCCATGCATTGAAATGTTAGTTTGCTACGCAGTATAATTTAATTGATGTCAATGGTTAAACTTCGTTGTATTTAAAATGTAAATCGCTTAGTTTCTACATATTAAGCTGAAGCCACCGCTTTTACAGTTTTATTAATGTCATCGGTCATAGGTAACAACACTGAAATCTAAGAATATCTACAGGGAAGTAAAACCAATGTCGAAAAGTCACATGATACGAGTGGAACCGGATGGAGGAATCCTATGTCCAACGGTGGACCAACCAAATTCTGACAATGCAAGCACATGATGGTTCCTAAATGTAACATTGTATTACCGACTGTTAAAAGTATAACTTTTGAAGTTATACTTTTTTGACGCGTTAGGGAAAAATGATAAGAGTATTTTTTTCTATTGTTATTGTCGTTTTTTCTACAAATGTAGAATGTAAAGGTGAAAGATAAAATTTTTGAAAAGATTTTTATATTGTTACGCCAAAGAAGTATATCCTATAAATTAAACAATAATTTAAGTATATATAATTAAGTTTTAGAAATAAAGGCAATTTTCTATTTATCATAGGTAACTAAATCTGATCACATAATTGGGCCGGGCCAGTTCGTGGTTATTTTTAGAAATATCTTTAAAAATTAAACATCATTTAATTTATAATAAGGACAGTAGATTATGTAATCTTACATTTAAGTTACAGGTCATGTTTTACGATGTCTATATTTATTAAAAAGTTTTTATTTTGATTAATTATTGGCCAAAGTTGACTACGATCGGGCCACATATATAAAGCTATAATTGGGTCAAAGTATTGAGTCCTAATTTCGGGCTTACTTTGTATCAGTATCGGTACTTATCGCGTGCTCCCGTACTTTAATCATCGCGTGCTTTAATGGTTGAGTGGACTAAACGTTTAAGCACTCATCAGGGATGTCACCTACCACTAATTAGTTATGTTCTTCGAATCACTTACGGTAGGTAATCTTCCTTAATAGTGCAAGATATTACAGTATGTGCAGGGAAACATAATTGTAGTCAATTATTAGGTTACTTATTAAGGTTACGACTTGACTTGAGTTTGTTGTTTTGTTCGTTCATAAAATACAACATGATCAATGTTCTGGGATAACAAAAAAATAAACAATTTTAACAAATCGATTATATATTAATAATTAAACTTCATAGTTTTATAGAGTAGATTTCCCTATATTTATTAATTTTTATTTAGCCGTAATGAATACCAATTAACGAAGTAAGAATACATAATTGTGTTGCATTATAGCTAATTAACTAGTCGGTAAAACGCATTACGAGGATACACACTTTTCATGTTTTTGTTAAGCATCAAATGTATAGGCTAATGTAACGAATAATAATATAATGGATTGAAAATTCTGCTTCCAATTTAAACTATTTTTACTCATTACTGCTTCATGTCCGACTTTGAGGTCCCAATTTTGAGGTTGTTGGTCGAAGAACCTTCATGACGACTTTTGTAAGAAGAATGGTATGAATGGTAGCCCTAAGTATAGATGCTTGAACACCCCATTGAGAATATGGAGCTCTCGGTTCTTCTGCCTCTGATGTCGCAATACTTTAGTTGTGTCGACATCCTTTTCATCGGATTTTGAAAGTCATGTTAATGTCAATGTAACAAATTACTGTTAAACGTCTCTGTGGGTCGCAAGACACTGGATGAGTTTCCACCGCATGTCGAACAATATAAGACATAAATATCCTATTATATAATGTAAAGTATTTTTGTGTGTGACAGAAATCGAAGGCCCAGACAAAATTGTAGCGCCGCTGTTTTTTTTTACACGCTTTACGAGTATATTAGCTTCACCTGTATGTATGTATGTAACCGACTCCTTTGGACTCGATTTTGACCTACTTTAAACGGACAGATTTTATTCAAATTTTGCGCATCTGTCAAAGATCGATGACAATGCAATAAACCGAAGAAAAAAAATTTTTACTAAAAAATAAAAAATAAATAATAGTTTAAAAAAACTATTATTTATTTGGGTTGCTCTATAGACGAAAAATATGGCACAGAGCGCCCCACGCTTTTTCACAATAATACCAGTATTTTTTGTTCATTACCATTTTCAGCCTAAATTAGGAATTATTTTTCACTTTTTAGTTTGAAGACTATTGATTTGTATTTTTAAAAGCTTATCGATTCCTTTGTCACAAATATCTGACAAACAATAGTAATTAACTAAAATCTCGTTAGCGAAGAAAAGAAACGCAACTAAACAAGTTGGCAACGAATGTCGTATCGTATAAGTTCAGGAGTTTGTTACGCGAAAGTTTCGGCGGAGTTAATGTACAGGCATTTGGAATATACGCTTTTGGCTTTCGTTAACATAAGTATAACCTTTATATACAAAAACTTTTGTCCCGAGTCAAATTTAGCAAATATTTGAACTGAGTATATAATAGTAACAGCTGTTTATTTATTAAAAGCAGTTTTTAAAATGTTAATGTAATATGCTCGTAAAATTTGAATAATATTTTAGTGTATAACTTATTTTCTGATTAAAAGACCTGTACTGATATACATTATCCTGAAATTGTAAATACAAAGATGTGTAATAAATATAATAATCTCGCGATATTGTAATATGTCGAAAAATTGTTTGTGTAGTGTTTGCAATTTTACTGTCACATTTGTACGGTACATAGTGTGTAATAAAATATCTCGGAGCGCTCAACTTATAGTACTTACAAAGCCACACCATCCCTGCAAAATGGACTGCCTGATGCCAACTCCCATGTTGAAGTCTTCCGAGGTGTGATGAACTTGATGTTGTGCCCAAAGTATATGGATTTCTAGAATTTAACCAAATAATTATGCTGGCGATTAGAATGTGCTTACACTGGTAGCAGCGATACAAAGGTTTCGATTTTCTGGATTTTTTTTCTTTGGTGGATACCTATACGTTACCCTATACGTTGGAAATCCAGAGTCAGAGCATAAACAAATTGTTCAAAACAACACGCCACAAAACATCAACGATTTGCCCATATATTTATAAAGAAAACGCTATAGAAATCTAAGGGCAAAGGCGAAAAGGAAGATCAAACGTTGACCATAGTGTGTACGGTTCCTGGGTAATCGGGGTTAGAGCATTGTTGGTTTAGTGGCTTTAGCGTGCGACTTTCATCCGTGAGGTCGTAGGTTCGATCCCTGGCTGTGCACCAATGAACTTTATTTCTATGTGCATTTAACAGTCGCTTGAAGGGTGAAGGAAAACATCGTGAGGAAACCGACATGTCTCAGACACAAAAAGTCGACGGCATGTGTCAGGGACAGAAGGCTGATCACCTACGTGCCTATTAGATTGAAGAAAGATCATGAAACTTATTCAGAAATCTGAGGCCCAGACCTAAAGAGGTTGTAGCGCCACTGATATATATATATTTTCTCTATATTAACTACTGGCGTACAACAACAGTATATAAGCGAAATAATGAAATGTTAATTGCTATGTAACGAATTAATGCAATGTAACAGTCGAAGAGAGTGCCTACGTAGACGTTCGGGGCGTAAGTCCGACGGTTTAAGAAATCGCCACGCTTTAAACCTAAGAAAGCCTGAGTAAATGTACTGCCTTGGCTCGTACAACTGGATTATTGAACAAATGCATACCATGACAAGCTCTATGCATCCAATAGTAGCAGAAATCCACCCCCAAGGCTGCCAATAGCCAAGTGGCGGTTGAGTCCCAGGGCAAGTCCACCATCTTCCAGTTGTTATAAATCCATGTGTAGGTATAGAATTCTGCACCGCGCCATAGCATCCTTAGAAAGGTATAAAAGTATCAACTAAGTAAAATAAAATATATTTATTATGGAACATAAGATACATGTATCACTTATTCCACGTCATTAAATTTGAATTTGTAGGCATCCCTACTCATCGGCAAAGAAGACAGCGGATGTAGGCCGAGAGAAGTAGAAGAGTATTAAGCACATATTGAGGGAATAAATAATTATCACTTGTTTAATATTTCTCCTCATCTGCAGAGGCAGAGTCTTGCCAGTACAATGTTTACCGGCTTCTATACTCTTTGAAATACTTATTGTAGTTAAGGAAAAATTAAGCCATTATTAAACTAGGCTATAGATTTCTGTAAGTTACCTGTAAGTATGTTTGGCACAGAGTGTTACTATGTAAAAACAAATACAAAATCTTGGAATCGAGAGTTTAATCTTATGTCATTATTAATCGGAATTTAGGTATAATTCGTAAAAAAATCGAAACACAAATTAATCGATCTGCTCTCAATAATTGAGCTTCTATATAATGAATGTTAATGCATCATTAATATTTAATTATGACCTATTAATGTTGAAAAAAATTCCGTTAAAATTTAGCACATTAGTGTTGCTCCGTGGATAAGTTCAACATTACACAATACTTAATAATAGGGCCAAAAATTGTAAAAGAATATTTATAATTGTTACGTAACAAATTAATAAATATAACTACTTAGGCTTATATGTTTATTATTTGTTTATAAAAAAACACTTTAGTGTTCATTTTAATGAACAATAACGAAACGAAAAGATTTAAGAATATTTTCTTCTATATTCTATTTTATTCTAGCAATCGATATTTATAATTGGGAATATTTACAATTATAAATATCAATTGTTAGAATATTCTCTTTGACTTAAATCTTTAATTGTCTAAATCAAATCATTTTAAAACTTCTTCGTCGAGTCTTCGTCTTGTCAAACAGTAAAAAAATCACGTCAAATTGATAACCTCCTCCTTCGAGTTTGTTTTTTCTTACTACTAATACAAAATTCCAATAGCTTTTTTGTATTAGCTATATTTATCTAATCAACTAAACTTCTGACGGGTCGCATGTCACCTCTGCGTGAAACAATATTTAATATTATTTCTTATTGGATCGTGAAGGTCGTTCCAGTGACGGAGTTGAACGCACATATACTCGTATTTTAAATCTATTAATAACATCCTGATCAGAACAGGATAGCTGAGAAGCACCGTTACTCCTTATGCGACTTGAGAGAGACAAGTTTCTGCGTGTATTTCTCATATAGTTTTGATTATAAGCAAAAATTAGCTTTCTGTAAATGACACATTGTCGATTTAGGGCAAAAACCTTGAGACATGATAGTTTCCTAACCGTACTATACAGTGTACATTGCTAGAAAAAAATACACAGCTTAGGTTAACGCACACGGCCTCAGGTTTAGAGCCACAGCCTTATTTCTATAGTAGTATACGAGTAGATATATGGCTAGGTATAATAGTAGTATAGATAGTAGTGGTAGTACTACTTTGGGCTATCTTTGAAGGTTATTAGTTTATAAAAAATTCGTACCTGCCACCTTCCAGGAACATGCCATTTGAGAAACTTGTAATACCATCATTCAGCCGAATACCTCGTTTACCTTTAAGTTTCAAAACAATATGCTCCAATATCATAAAGGTAAAGAAGTATGGCCATGACTGAAACAAAACATGATAGAAATAAAAAAAATAACGGAATAATAAATAATGATATAATTGAGTGTTTTAAAGCAGTCGTATTCAGCGAAGAACTGTCTTAGTTTTATTTAAATGTTAATAATACATAATATGTTGCAATAGAATTACAATGTAAATTTGAAAAAAATATGTTTTTCTAAATTTGGGTTAACGATAAAAGATATATTAATTAAAAAGTATTAGCGATATCGAATTATAATAAAAATTATGTTCCATGAACCTTGTAATTATTTCTAATAATATTATCACATTGTTTTATATTGAATCTGACAAAAACTGGAAAGAACAATGTATAAAAACAAATAATTAAAAATATTTAAGTTGGTTAAATACGATATTTATTCATTAAATTTTTATTTACAAAAAAAATTTTTTTACAAATAAATAGTATAAAATTTTCAAGACAAACAAACCTGCACATAAAAGTTGGGCACATCCCCTACACGCTCAAATCTGGTTTTCTTTGGGTCAATTAAATAAAACATTCGACCCACACCCTCCGCAAAATCACTCGGAGACGATAACACGGAACCGTTATGGTCCATTTTGACTTATCGGACTGTCACCGTTTAATTATTTATATAAAAGACAATTACTAAAGCGATTAGGCAGATTGATGCGCGCGTATTTCGTATGATTGTGCAAGGCAGCAGCGGTGGGGTGCTTGCCACGCACTGAAAAACTTCAGCATGTCAGAAACACAGGTTGGTTTTTATTAAGTTAGTTCAGCAATGCGATAAGTATTAGGACGTATAATGAAAATGTGCTTGTAGTCGAATTCTTTGGTTCATACAACAAAACGCATGATAACACAAGAAACCTTATTGTGATGTAATTTGATATTAACTCAGACTAATTGCTAACTGTAGCGTGATTTCTGCGATGTTTTGTGAGGGGGCTGGGATGTATTGTGTCTTGCTGATCATTTTTTCCTTATATAAAAGTTAGAACCTTAAATTTGTTGATGGTGCACTGAATGTGTTGATGCCAATAAATAACACCTGATAAGGAGTTGTGGTTCACTGTTCATGCAACCCCCACCATAGCAAAATTTGTTTACTAACCAACAGTACCAAGACTCAATCGTTACTAATTTAACAAAATATGGATCAATGGTCTGACATAAATTAAATTGTTTGAAATATTTGTTATATAGTTGTTAGGTAGCTGAAAATCTAATCTAGGTGGTGAAACTAATTTAATACTGGAACACTTAGCCAAGACGAAAAATTTACGTCTCATATCAATTGCGGATATTGGTTTGATTCTAGAACGGGCGGTGAAATTTCTTAGGAATAAAAGTTAGGCCTTACGCCTTAGCTTCAATGTTTAACTAACTATCAAATAAATAAGTTATTTTATTTTTATCGTAATATAAAATGTAGCTGGATTCTCACAAGCTCTTGAATGCAGTTCTGAATACATGTTTTATGACACATTGGTTAACAAAAAAAAAAAATTAAAGGATTGCTAGGAATGGTTATGTACCCCAATTGTTGTTCTTAGAGCCGCTTTGTAATTGCTATTTAATATTAAATATTGTTATAATTAATCAAAAACTAGCTGGTGACCGCGACTTTGTCTGCGCAGCATTAAAACTTTTTGAAGTGAAAAAAAAATTGTTAAGAGAACTTTTATTCATTTAATAAAACACTATTTTGACCGGATTGAAGTTATGTATTATTATAAATTTACAACTATTTAACATAATTTTAAATTTATCCGACGTTTCGCGTGCTTTACAGCGTGCGTGGTCACGGTGACCACGCAATTTATAATAATACATAACTTCAATCCGGTCAAAATAGTGTTTTATTAATTGTTAAGAGAATTATTTATGAAATATTAGTATTTTATATTTTATGCCAAATAATTTATTGAAATCTCTAATGACGAATTGTAAATTAAAATGCCACGTGTTTTTATTACACATTTGCTATGCAATTTTCTATAGGCGATCATGTTTAATGGGATTTACAATGAAACGAAAGATATATATATTGCTTCGACTTTAGACTATTATGATATTCGTTTAGTATTAGTAAAAAATACTGTGTTTATAGAGACTATCAGGGCAAAACATTATGTTCTAATCGCGATAAAAAAGTTATTGTATTTTTGATTTTATTCCTGGAATTTAAAAAATAGTATTAGCCATAAATTATATAAACAATAACCAGTACTCCTGTATTGCTTACCTAACTCCAGTATTCCTGGCAAAAATGCTAGTAATCAACTTAACGCAAAGAAAAAAAGAGATACTGAAATTTATTTCCCCATTTCAACGATACGATTAAACGATTTTTTCTAAACGGATTTGAAATTGTTAGAATGCGATTGCCCCTAATAGATAAGATAGAGATGCCTAGAATTAAGGCCACGAAAGGAATTCAAAGCCTCTTTGTGAATTAATTTAATAAAGTAAGTAATAAGTTTAACATACTTAGTGATCTACTTGAGGATCGACCCGGCTTTGCACGAGAATTTGAAAACCTTAGTGATATGGTATTTAAGTAATTTAGATGAACCCGTGTAGTTTATTGTGTTTTTGGCATGAGGCTCTAACATTTAACCACTGACTTCTGTCACGACCTGAGTTGTATGTTGCCAATTTCGTTGCTTGGAGACTTCTAAAGCGTTTGCGGTCTATGACGTTAGTGCGTCATCTTTTGACTTCTTCCAAGGACATCTAGTCACTTCATATTATGTGTATCCAAAATTGGAGCATGAACCCTCAATGGGTTAAGAACGGAGAGATCGGGATTCAAACTCACCTCTGGCTTAAGAATCACCCGCCTAAGCACGAGACCAACAGTATCTCACATTCACGGGCGTAATATAATATTTTGGTAAAAGGGCTTACGATATTAATATAATACTACAGTATTAAATGTCAACGCAATACAAGAAGTACGAGGCGACAAAATCATCGACACCTAACGTTTCACAACCTGTCTGGTATTTGCAAGTGATTAGTGATACTAGATCAAATAGACAGGCGCCTGCAATAAATCTTGTCAAGCGAAACCTAATGTCCCAACGGGTGTAATTAATTACCTCTTGATAGTAAACAGATAGTTGATTCTATTAAATATATACTGTAACCATCTTCTGTTTATACTCTGTACCATTATATAAATTGTAATGTCGTGGACTCCCTATTTATTGCTCTCATACGGGAAGTATAGTGAAACAAAGTCAGTTTTACGTGTCCATCGAAGGCTTGGGGTGTTCAAGCACCGGAAACTTTAATTTTCTAATATAGTTCCTTTCTAGCTTCAAAACATTTGATGTCTTTTGTTTTATAAAAAATTGTCACTTGGATGTCAAATATATATCTACGTCAAATAACATTGACATAGGTTTATATTAGTTGTACTGAAATAGACAACGAATCGAGGCTCATTGTTCAGTATTATTATTCGGTGATAGTATTTAGTTAGTATACTAAATCATAGATTAAGTTCAGACATCTGGTCAAATAGTTAATAAAAGCTATTTACTATTTAATTTTTCATCATTAAAAATATTTTTTAGCGCCATCTGTTGAACGTATGAGATACTAAGATACTAGCTTGTTTGACTAAACGCCAAGGATTTTATTTTTCATAAATCCCCATAGATGACACTATTTTACATTTTGTGTATATTTACGGGAGGATCAT
The DNA here is from genome assembly GCA_905332375.1 of Pieris macdunnoughi. Taxonomy (NCBI): domain Eukaryota; kingdom Metazoa; phylum Arthropoda; class Insecta; order Lepidoptera; family Pieridae; genus Pieris; species Pieris macdunnoughi. The sequence continues at coordinate 3,515,503 of CAJOBZ010000007.1, forward strand.
GCGTTTTCGTCTGCTCGTGCGTGTGTAGACTAGACAATAATATTTATATCGTACAACCTTATATAAAATATTTTAAATAATACGTATATTTACTTACTCGATTATCCAGAATGCAATTAACGTAAACATAAAACACAAAAATCAACTATAAAATAAACTAAGATTTATGGAATAGAGAGAAAGCTTGCCTCACACTCAAGTTCTATAATATCTCTTGTGTAATTGCCAGTCTCAACAGAGAGTAGCCGCCAGGGAAGCAGATATTTAAGTAAAGGATAGAGAATAAATATAAACGGAACGTGCAAATAAATACTTAATGCACTTCCTTTTGAAACTTTATGCGGATACAATGTGTTTATATTATGGTTTTTTTTTGTTGTATAGAGTTGTATCTGTTTTGTTTCCCAAATAAATAAATAAATAGCAGGGTGCCTAATTTATGATATCCAGGCATGTCTAGTGTCAGTCTAGATGTGTATTTTTTTTTTATTAATTGTCCTATATAATAGTTAAACTTTACAAAGTTGCTACTACCCCAGACAGAAACTTAGTACTACTATTTGTGTGTCTAAATTATGCTAAATCATAAATAGTACAAATTATGAGAACATAGATATATAGAGCATAACCGTACGTTTAGTAAAATAATAATCTTTCACTTCATGATAATCATTTATCGGACGCAACAATTTCACACCTGCGCGATGCGTCGATAATGATAATAAACAATTATCGCTGAAGTTTCACGACCATACCGCCTTGCAACAGTAGGTATAATTTTTAGCTTTACTTAATCTTACAATCTCAAAAATATTTAGCCAATGATCAAGTGAATGAATGCCAACGTTGTTATTGCTTATTCATTATACTTATTTATTTAATTTTTCCGTACACACCTGTAATCTATACGCATTATACATATACAAATTAATAAAACATCAAATATTGATAGTTTCACGTTATCTTGGATGGGATAAATGGGATGCACTTTTTGTAAATATCGTGCGACCTTATTCTTTTTTATGGGGAATTACACTTGATCGAATCTTATCGGGTCACTTATTGACATATTGAATATTGATTACTAGTTGAAGCAATATTTTTTAAGTTTCATAGTTTTAATAATAGAAAAATATAGTTTGAAGAATAAAATTACATAACGAGTAGTACAAACGAAACGGTTTCAATTATTATTCAGTGTATACTTAGGTAACATTGAAAATGTTTAGAAAATGAAAAACGGCCTAATGTAGAAAGTTGCCAATACTTTTATTGTTTTTCGAAGTAATCTCCGTTCCTCTATACACATCGTCGCATTCGATGGAACCACTAAGAAAAGCAGTGGGCTCATTCTTCCTTAGGGACTCTTCTATGAATTTTCGTACACTTTCACCGCATCTTCAGGACTCATAAAGCGAATACCTCGAATTTTATCTTTAGTTCTTGGGAATAAATGAAAGTCGCAGGTCGCCAGGCCAGGACAACAGGCAAACAGCGATTGACATATCAGTGTGCAGTAACTGCCCTTCCATCTTCTAGCACAACTGTCGCAAAATGACCTTTCCGACCAAAGAATGAGGCAATTTCTTTTTTCTTGACTTCTTGCTTTCTTTACCTTAGTTGGCCGATCCTAGAAAGGAAACACCCACTGAGCAGATTGTTTCGGCTTTTGGTTTCGGGTTCGTAGCAATATATCCAGCTTTCATCACCTGTGACGATGTCAAATACAGCATTTGAGTCACCGCCGTTGAACTTATCTAACATTTGGCGACGCCAGTCCATGGGAAGGTGTTTCTGGTCGTTGGTTAAAGTATGGGGAATCCATCTGGGACAAAGCCTTCTGACGCCTAAATGTTCGTTTAATATTTTTTGAACTTGACTCATACCAATGCCTAGGCTTGCCCGTATCTGCTGATAGGTCACTCTCTTATCTTCCTCTAACTTGCGTCGCACAACACTTAGCGTTAAAGGTCGTCCCTCACGCGGATTATCATTGAGATTGCTACGTCCACGCTTGAACTCGTTAAACCAATTGTAAATAGTGGCACGAGATGGGGCTTTATTTAGAAATGCTAATCGCAGCCCATCATAGCTTTGTTGTTGAGTAAGCCCACTACGAAAGTCATAATAAATCATTGACCGAAAACTTTCTCGCGTTAGGTTCATTTTCACGTGTATAAAGAGTTTTAGATTTGCCGCCAATTCACAAAAACAAATGACAAATGATTGCAATATACTACATTAGGTTACCAAAGAGTTCTAAAATTTACATTCAAGAAAAGTTTTCAATAGAAATGTTTCTAACTGGCCAGTTCTCAGGATTTTCAGTGTTACCCACGTATTCTATATGAATTATGTTTATTTTGTCAATGAAGTGAAAAACTGAAACTGAAAACTGAAACCGTGGGGTTTTAGTGGGTATGCACAACAGCGAGTCCCACATTACCCTTTCCCAACCAGGTCAACCGTACCGCGGGAAGGTATGCGTAACGAAAAAAAAGGAATGGGGGGATGGCCCAGTCACGGACAGTAATAAAAGCGAGTTGTAAAGGGTTGTAAGTTAAGTTAAGGCTTAAAAAATTCAAATTAAACATTCATAATTATAATGCAAGATGGCGTCGCACCAGTTCCTATGTCGAAGCAAACGTCAAGTTTTTGTGCGTTAATTATCATTCTGCGATTGCATAATTTTGCTAATTTTAATTTGAATTTTACTAACATAGTTATAAGTATTACTATACTAACAATATATGGACTAATAATGGTCTGAATTAAATGATTTTAAATTCTTTGTGTGTCTATCTTATTCGCGAGAGTGTTTTATTGGGCTCCCATTGGACCCATCGCCGCCAATCACCAATTCAGCCTTTATGTCTTTAACTCTTCTTTCGTTTCGTTCCCTTATTCCTCAAAGAATTCCAAAAGAGTTTAGAGTAGGTTAGTTATATATAATATACATCGTGTTATGAAACTATTTGAAAATAAGTACATATATAGAATAATAATATTAGTTGCTAACAATATGTACAATATAAATATAATAGTAGTAAAAGGTACAAAATCACATATTTTCTAATTTTTGGCTGCAAAAATTATATAATTCATTTTTTCGGTATTAATACTGAAAAAAAAATTTGTTATCCAGGTACTTAAGCAGTTTAAATCATTTTGTACATCCTTGACGATTGAATCTATAGTACTACCATAGTAAAACAAATTTGTGTTATTATTATATTGTTACAGCGTAATATCACCGTTTAGCTCTAGGTATAGTGGCTAATATCATTGATGAAAATCAAAAATAAAAGTGGTCCTACCATAGATCCTTAGGGCACACCACAATTTATTGGAGTACCATCGCTAATAAACGTTCCTATCTTGACTAATTGCTGGCGGTCCTAAAGATAAGATCTAAATAATTTTAATGCTGTTCCTGTTACGCCAATATAGTTAAGTTTTTTAGGTAAGGTTTGGTATTTATATCACCTTAAATATTATACCAATTAAACACAGATTCATTTTTAAATACCTCATGTCATAGTCTTGATTAGATAATTATTAATCAGTAGATAATTGTTTATATAAATGAATCAGAATTGATCAGATTTTACTCTGTCAACATGTTCCGACTGTTTGTCATCGCTTGTGTATTCATATTTGTTAATGGAGAACCGACTACAAACGTGAATCGATGTAAGTTAATAATGAAATAGCTATTTTATATACTTTTAGTAAACTATTTCTGCGGATAAACAAATCCGCGTGCAATAATTCTTGTTCCGCACTAAACGATTTCTTTGATGTATCGTATTCAACATCCTTGTAGTATACGAGTATGTGTACATCATCAAATGCATCAACTTTCTTAGGCTTTACCTTAATGGTGGGGTTTAAAGTTCGTAGGCTAATATAGAAAATCGTCTTTTCTATTAAATTTGATATGATTATTCGATATAGTTGCCTTCGAGAGCGATACAGCAATTGTAGCGGTCATAAAAAATTTCGATACCATTTTTATAGTACGATTTGTCTTTAGCCTCAAACTACGCTTCAGTTTCGGCTATTACCTCTTCATCGGAGCAAAATTTCTGTCCAGCGAGCACTCTCTGAGAACAGGGAAAAGTCGCTGGGGGCCAAATATTTCCAAAAGAATTCGGATTTATTACAATTGAATAGCTTCAAACTCTGCTAAAAAGTTATCAATTCATTGTTGTTTTAGATCGATCGTGAGTTCGCGGGTGCCCACTTTGAAGAGAGCCTTCGCAGGGTCTCAGCTATCTTAATCAACTTCACGTTTCTTTAATACACAATTACTGGTGCAGAGTCCGAATAATGTTTATCAAGCCAAGCCTTGGTTTCAATAGTATTTTTTTCGCCAAAAAGCAATTATTAACACCGAAATTCCATTTATCCATTTATTTTAAATAAACAAAAGTTCCTTCACTCATTTCTACACGTATCTTTTGTAGGTCAAAAACTAATAATCATATTAATTTAATACTAGTAGCGCCATCTATGTGTCAGCCTACGAACTTTTCAGGCCTCCGATTACATTATTATAATATATAACGATGCTGGTGTGTTTCCTTGCTAAGTATTTAAACTTTAACATTTATACAATTAATTTTACTTAAAATGTAAAAAAATCTCTTGTTAGTATGGAAAAAAATTGGTATTATTATTTTTGTCATTGTCTGTTCTTTTTTAGGTAATCAAAATTTAGGTGAATTACCTCTCCATATATATATAGATGGCTGCATTGACCCACCCTGCCGAGTGGTGACGGGTGAGGATGTGGTGGTCAACGTTATCTTTAAAGTTCGTAAGTAAATCTCGAAATTAACGATAGCTATATTGTAATCGTCGATTTTCCATAAGATTTTCTAATACATATTTAAAGGACTTCGTGATTCCGATTAATGTCAAATTCGTTAGCGCTACTAAAGTAATCCGTACAAAAATCACGATAGGAATTTATATTATGGCAGCTATTCGATGTTAAAAATTATTCAAGCTAATACCTAGTTTGTTTAGTTATTTAGGGAATACGAAACCTCCTTGCCTGTTATAAAAATTGTCAGTGACATGCAAAATAGATTCACGTTTTTATGACTAGTTGATTCGTTGTTTAAATGGGGTCTCGCTCTTACTGTAATATGTGGTGCGTTCGAAAACTAGCCTACGGCAACAATAGCTTGACTTAGCACTGCATATAATAACATATTCGTGACATATTTAGGAATGCTAGTTAGAGAACATGCGGTTGTTAATTACACTAAAGTAAAATGTATGACTTTTAAGTATTCGCTTTGACGTATGTTGTAATTTTATAATGTGATCACTCATCATTGGTGGGAATTATTTTTTATTTATTTATAAAAACACTCCTGCGACCCAGAATTGACCAGAGTGAATAAAATTTACAGACTAAACAAAAAGAAGACAAACAAGAAATTATCGACTAGAAACAATATTACATAATAAAAAATACAAGAAATTCACTTACAAATAATATAATTTTTTACAGTTCACTCAATGAAAAAGGTCCGTTAACCAATGTAAATCGTTAAATTAATTATTACATTGCGCGTCTAGCTCTTATTTCTTTTCTTCACATTATTTTCTCGATAAATTTTCCACTTCCATAGGAAATAAGATTTGGACTAGAACCACTCCAGGATCTATGAACTAAATCAGTAAATAGATCCAACCATTAGAGAAACTGTGTTGTCGCTACCGCATTCCAACGGGGACGGAAATCAAACCTAAGAGTTTAATATTGATTTTTTTTCAGCTCATACAACTCGCAGCATGACTACCAAAGCAATAGCCTTATCATTAATAGAGTATGATCTTAAGGAGTATGCTGTGACATGCAATTTTCTTCGGAACACATATTGCCCAGTTTTCAGAGATGAAGTAGTTGAATATACCCTGCGTATGCACGTAGAGTCGTGGTTTCCACCTGTAAGTATCTTTATATTATTTTAAATCGGTTGCACTTACTAAAAAAATTAGTTTTTCGAGAAGCACATGACTTTACAAGTGGCAATTTCCGTAAGCGCATTATTACATTAATGCAATTTATAGACCATGTAAGATCACCAAAGACTATATAAGTTACATTTTCCAGTTTAAACTAGATTTAGATTTTTGGACTAAATATGTTTTTGTTCGTACAGGCCCCATCTATTCCCATAGTGTTTCGAGTTATAGACGAAAAAGACGACCCTATTTGGTGTATCAGCACTATGATTGAAGTGATAAGACCGTCAAAAACAATAAACAATGAGACATTGAATAAATAAAAACTTTTTAAATTTTAATTACATTTTCAATTTTTATAAATTTAAATATTTTCCTTTTCCATAAATGCCTTAAGGAATAAACGCGTGTGAGTGAGTTATCTTTAAATAATGTTGGACCGTGGCTATCTTATCAGAATAACAACATATTGTCAACAAACGAAAAGGTTTCATAAAATAAGTATTAACTACCGGCCAAACTGCCAAACGGAATAATGCGCGTTAGTAACAATGAGTGAAAATTACACCTGTGAGCTACCCTCGTTGTTACCTAAGACCATTTATGCTTGCTACACAATTTGATAATCGCTTTTTTATATATATAATAGGAAATGAAACAAACAAACGCTCATTGTAGTGTTGACTGAGCGTAATAAAGTACCAAAAATGTAGGTACCAACGTGATCTTGTATTTGTCGTCCATGTATCACAATCACGGGCAATATAAAAGGTCTTGACGATTAGTAGCAATGGTAGGTCAATACGAAAGATCGATGTCTTGTGAGGTCAATTAGAGAGAGCTATGTTTTCCTATCACGGCCAATAAGATAGGTCTTTCCCAGTCAAGTAGCCAAGATCAATATGAAAGATAGTGTGGTTTTGTGAAGTCAATATCTTTTTTAATACGTGTCTTTACAAAGACATTATGGAACATTACGATCTAGCCTAACTTAAGACTAATAAGTCTAATCTAATTTACTAATAAGGATTTTTAACATAAGGAAGTGTCCAATAACACTGCTTACAGTCTCTATTAAAGGGAAGACACTCTGTTCTTGTGTTCTATTTTTTCACTTAATGTTTAGCACCTAATAGAATTAGTGTTACGTGCAGTAACACTAATGAACTAGTTCAAATGGTTTTGTCCTTTTCAGTCTTCTCACTAGGCGCGTGGTGTCAAGGAGTTGATTAGCCTCGACATTCACGTGATGGTGGAGCCTATGTTCGTGGGCTCCGGTAGTCTTTTTGAAGTGAAACTTCTTTAGGCGCATGAGGGTAAAATTTTAACGGATGAAACGCAATAATATTAATATTAGCGTCACGAAGATGTGGAGCGTTTTTGTCGAAGAAAAGGGAGAGAGCGATTGAGGCAGAGTAAGAAGGGCGATTTACTTTATAGAAATTCGTTTTTTTAATTAAAATTTCGTAAAGAGAATTTATGAAATATTAGTATTTTATATTTTATGCAAAATAATTTATTGAAATCTCAAATGGCGAATTGTAAATTAAAATGCCACGTGTTTTTACTATAGAAGAAATAAATTAAAAAAATTAAATTAAATTCCTAACATATCTTCCTTTTTCTTTACCTCTAAGTCTCGGAAATCTAAAGATTTAAATGTGTATAAATATGAACAAGACTTTAAAATTTGTTTGCCAAAGAAGTTTCACTTCTGACTTGACATGTACAAAGTACGCGCACACTTTTTTTATTATTGTGGCGACGTCCTCTACATTAAAGTCCCGACGGAGGTCGTAATTGCGAATGTACCAAGGAGCATTGACTATTCCCCTGGGCACTTTGTTTTGGAATCGTTGGATTATTTGGATGTGGCTATTACTGGTACAGCCCCACAGCTGGCAACCATAAGTCCATACAGGTGTAAGGACTTCTTTGTAGATCACTAATTTAATTTGTACTGATAACGTGGAATGCCTTCCAGTACAATTTAGTGTAACGGAGATCAAACTTGTGGCGCTACTTAAAAAGTAGGACCATGGACCTTCCATCGGAGTTTGATATCCAGATTCATACCTAGGTACTTAGCTGAATTTTGGAATTGCACTTTGACGTTATCAATATACATATTAGTCCATTGAAATGCTACATTATCTGAACATTTGTTAGAGGACGTAATTTTATTTATGGGACAGTAGGGGGGTCAATACAAACTTAAACCCAAGTTTGTGAGGATGGCGCCCTTGTCCCCCGGCCGCCATCTTGGAAAAAGGGGTGAAAACACGTTTTTGCCTATATCTTCTAAACTATCCATAGACAACAAATCGAGGCTCGTTGTTGAGTATTATTATTCGGTGATAGTATATTTTCGATAATATTTATGTATTGTACCGGGTCAGCAAGTTAATGACACTAATAGCTTTTTTCTATTTCACTTCATATCAAATATACACACTTCATAATCAAAAATATTTCTTGAGTGTCATCTGTTGAATGTATGAGATACTATGCTTATTTGACTGAACGAATAAACGTCAAGTTATTTTTGATAAATCCCGATAGATGCCACTATTTTACATTTTCTGTATATTTACAGGAGGATCATGTCTTTTCTACTGCTTGTGCTTGTGTAGACAAGAACTAGCGTTCTAATACAATCATATTTATCAGCGGTCGAATCGAATCATAACGGAATTAATTGAATCACTTTAAATCCTTTTAATCTACGGCGGTGATTAATTATTTTTTATTGTTTTATATTGATAGTAAAAAAATTATAACGTAAAACCTAAATATAATATTTTAAATAATACTTTGATTAATTTACTCGATTAGCCAGAATGTAATTGGCATAAACATAAAACACAAACATTAACTCTAAGCTAAGATTTATGGAATAGAGAGAAAACTTGTTTTACAGTCAAGTTCTTTAATATATATTGTGTAAATGCCAATCTCAATAGAGAGTAGTCGCCAGGGAGGCAGATATTTAACTAAAGGATAGAGAGGAATTATAAACGGAACGTACAAATAAATACTTATTGAATTTCTTTGTGTAAAGAAAGAACACCTATATTAGGCCGGGTGATAGTGACACAAAATGGTTAGTCATTCGGTTCTACAGGGGTCTTATTACGAAATTAAAAAAAGAATTTTGATGGTCATAGCGCTGGTACCGGCGGTTCATAGATACGTACATATTTGTAAATATATAGGCAGTATATTAACAAATACGTATCTATGAATTAACTAATATTAGGTCCTTACATATGAAATTGGCGTTTTTCGTACAGGCCACTTTAATAACGATGTTCTCCTCTTTGGTAAGGAATTCCAAATTCAAATTTGTACAGCTATTTACTCATGTATTTGTGCTTCGATGACCGTCATTCATTTGTTTTTTTCTTCTGTTTTTTTTCTGTTTACGTCACTCATTTTACAAAATGGAAAACTTAAAGTATCGCATTATTTACGAGTACGAGTTCCGCCGTGGCACTAGTGCTGTGGAAACGACTCGAAGGGTGAATGATGTGTATGGCGATTGGCGGTCATGTTGCAAAAGAAAACACAGTTCGTTTTTGGTTCCAACGTTTTCGTTCTGGAAATTTCGACCTGCAGAACAAGCCCCGTGGACGGCCTGAGACCCAAGTTGATAATGAAGTATTGAAGGCTATTGTGGAAGCGGATCCATCGCAAACCACGTCCGAGTTAGCTGCAGGCTGCGGTGTTAGTGATAAAACTGTTTTAATTCACTTGAAGCAAATTGGGAAGATTAAAAAGCTTGAAAGATGGGTACCTCACGAATTACTTTGATTAATTTAATATATTATATTTAAAAATATTCGACTTTTTGTTCCTCCCATACAAAACGCCAATTTCATATGTAAGGACCAATATGTATAATATGAAGTAGATAAGGCAAGGTGTCTACTCCACTACTACTACTACTATAGATGTTTACAAATTGTATTAATTGTCCTATATTACTATTACAACTAATACTGTGTAATAACCAAAAATTTGAGTTAAAGCTTTATTTATTTTAATACATTATATAATTAATCTATTATATTAATATTAAGCCCCATATATGTCGCATTATAAAATGTCATGATATGACGCAACGCACCTCGCGCCCTGATTGGTTGTATCAATTGAAATGGCGGCGGCGCTGTGAACATAGTCTTACCCAAAACACCCAGCTTTTTGGAAGCCAGTTTGGCTTTTTCTTCCAGATGACTGAGGCTGTGTGAAGTACTAAGGTGAGTGCCTACAAATTGAGGAGAAACGACGAAAGGATCTTTCTTGGCAGAAAATGAACAAAAGTGAGTCTTTGTAGCGTTAATCTTCACAAGGTTGCTACTACCCCAAACAGAGACTTACTACTACTACTACTTATGTGTCTAAATTATAATGAAACGTAAATAGCACAAATTATGAAAATATACATTTATAGTATAATCGTGAATTTCGTAGTATTGCAATAATATTTCACCTTTCACCGCGATGCGTCAGGATAATGTTAATAAACAATTATCGCTAACGTTTTACGACCATACGTCCTTAGATCAGTATAATGTTTAGCTTTACTATATTTTACAATATCAAAAATATTTAGCCAATGACCACGTGACTGGGTACCGCAAATGTTTTTGTTTCTTTTTCTTCATAATTCTTTATTTCCTTTTCCGTACACGCCTGTGATCTATACGCATTATACATATACAACATAGTAAACATCATACATTGATAGTTTCACGTTATCTTGTAACAAAGTATAATGGGATGCACTTTTCTATAAGTATCGTGCGACCCTATTCTATTTTATGGGCAATTACACTTGATCGAATCTTATCGGGTCACTTATTGACATATTGATTACTAGTTGAAGCAATATGAAAATAACTAATAATATTTTCATAGTTGAAATGAGGTTTAATTAATAGAAAAATATAGTTTGAAGTATAAAATGATATTAGGAGTTACCAAATAATTTTCATTTAGTATCTGGCAACAATGACTTTAATAGTACAACAACAGTTAAACAATAAACTACAAGCTCCCTCCTTATCAGAATGCCAAATCGCAAAATGACTGCTTCACGATTGATTTGAGCGCGACCGCCGCTGCGAAAACCGCTGTTTGAGTTCGAAAAGTGAGTTACAGAATCGCAAGGCTGCTTTTTTTATTGAAGTGAAACTTCTTTAGGCGCATGAGGGTAAAATTTTTACGGAACGACACGAACACGTGCAGCGTTATTGTCGATTTTTTTTTTCTTTAATAAATATGTGCTAATATAATATTGTGGTGCAATTATTCATACTTGAACAGCGATGGTGTTTTTAATACATATCAATATCAATATTATTTTATTAAGTAACTAAACTACAATTTTTTGTTGGTTTTATATTTTTATAAGGGCACAGAACCAAGACCTATTTTGCTAAGACCCCGTTGGCTATTTTAGAAAATATAGACATAAGTAAGCAATAATTATGATAATAATGAATTTTTTATATTATTTGGTAATTGTTACCATATTTATGTCGGTATTTCTTAATTACTCAATAATTAATTTACAAAGAAGTTTCACTTCTGACATTTGTCCTTTGTACGTACGCACTTTTTTATATGTATGTTTTTGTATAAGGTAACAAAGTGTAAATAAATAAATAAAAAATTGTAAATATTATTATTATGATATTGAATATTTATATTGAAAAGAGTTCAGTTTTCCTATTGGATTTTTAATTAAGTTTACTCATCTTCTTAATTAAATTTGTTAACTAAAACATTATAGAAGTACAATTTTAAAGACGATTTCAGATTATTAATTAGTGACTATAGAACCTATGAAGAGTGTTATTATTAAGTATTTAAGTTAAAGATTTAAAAACCTGATTAAACATTCACAATTTTAAGAAGCTAACACGCTTCTCTATGCAAGATACGCTGGCGTCACACCAGATGCCACCCATGACGAAACAGACGTCAAGTTTTTAACAACATTATGCGCAATTCCAAAAACATCTATAACTTCACTGAAAAAACGATTTGAAAGAAGAAAGAACTTTGAATATTATTTTATTTAAAAACCTGATTCCCGACACAGTTGCATGTATTCAAGAATATCTCTATAAGACTCTCCTACTGGCTTCTAAAGGTAAATAAATTATTACATATCTTTATGCATAACTTGAAAATGCATTATATTGACAGTCGCATGAAAAATGTAAGATACAATTTTCGTATTTACTTAGCAGATTTTTCATACTTTTTAAAGTATAAAATCGTAAATAAATATGACAAAAATGGACATTTATTATATAATTCAATTAAAAACAGTCTCCGACGAAAGTAAGCTTCAAAAAAGTATTAGGATTAGACAAACGAAGACATAATTTGTCTATTTGAAAAATCCAAATCATGGTTTTGGGTCACGTGACTGATGTATAAAATTTTTGGCGTGAAACTTTTTTAGGCGCATGAGGGTAATTTTTTACGGATGAAACATAATAATAATAATATTAGCGTCACATGTGCAGCGTTTTTGTCGAGGAAAAGGGGGGAGAGAGTGATTGAGACCAATTGAGAGAGAGTGAGAAAGGGCGAACGTCGCATTATGCACATTGCCATGGAGCGACAGGTGGGAGACAGCTATAGTGAAAAAGATTGAGAGAGAGAGTAAGGCTGCTGCCTCGAATTTTGCGAGCAGCGGGGCGGCGGCGGCGACGGCGCGAGAGCGGGCGATTGCACCGCTCGTTACCCGCCCTCGCGCCGCTGCCACGCCGCTGTTTACGAGAACCGGTCCATTTGATTTTACGCATAAGATCCTGCCGCTCCCGCGCCGCCGCCGCCGCCGCCCCGCTGCCCGCAAAATTCGAGGCAGCAGCCTAAGGGAGATCGAGAAAAAATACACGCTATTGGTTTATGTATTCGTTTAGTAGTTACATATTAAAACTTTAGATGGCAATTCTGTCGCATAACGTCTTCTGCAGTAAACGCAGATTTTTGGAGTTTACTCCTTAAGAAACGATTTGAGTTATAAGGCCCGGTATTTTAGTTATAACACGAAAAGTTGAGGCGTTATGTAGAATGAGACAAATGGATTGAACGTGTAAAAGAATGAGATGGAATACATTACACAGACTTTTCTATTTTGAATTCACGTTTTGACAGCCACGGTACAACATTGTCAGTGTTGACAGGTGTAAAAAATAAAAGTAGATTGTCTAGCGTGCCATAGAGTTTTGTCAATAGTAATGGTCAGTGAAATTACAACTAAAAATATTGTTCATTCTTATTCTTCTTTTACTATAAAGGTAACTTTGGTCACAGAAAGAAAATCCTATTTGGGCATAGATGATGTAGGTACGTTTTATTACTACTACAAACATTTATATTATAAAAACATATTTTATTTATATTATCATTAGCACGTATACAGTGTGTAAACAGTTTGAATATAGATATACAAACACATGTGTTTGTTATCTATATTCTATATTCCTTCATGAAGTGATCATATACTGGTACATGATCATCTAGCGGAGCTTTTTACTAATACTTTAGGACCTTAGTAATAATTAATTACTAAGAAGTTTCACTTCTGGCATGAGTACTTTGTACGCACGCATTTTTTTTAATGATAGATTTTGGTAAATTATTGATTATTTACGATTTATTGTAGTCCATAACATAACTTTGAATAACACAGAAAATATCATATAGTGACATTAATCTTAACATGAATTAGGGGCTAGCATGACCTATGTACATTCAGATAATTCTTAAAAACTTGGACCTTTTTTAATAACAAAACTAAGAAACAATATGTTGACTCCAAAATCCACATAAATAATATGTGGATTTCAAAACTCAAAATATCTATTATACGTGTTTGTAACTTAATGTTAACATATGAATTATAAAATAAAAAGGGTGCGTGTACTTATGTACGCGCATAGATTTAAATCGTTAGATAGGCCCTTACCGCAGTGAGACCGCGCCGTGTTGTTCCACAGTCCAAGTGAGTGAGCTCACTAACTTGGGATCAGTGCACCCCTAAACACAGTGTTAGCCGGACGTATTGTAAAGGATGTTTGCGAGCAGTTTAGTGTCACAAAATGCCATCGTGTGCCTTTCCAAAGTGCAACAACAATTCTAGAAACATAAATAAAGCCAGAGGTGTATCATTTCACTCGTAAGTATTGCGATTTGATTTAGAAACTTTTATTTTTCCTTCCGCACTGTCTAAAATAACAAATTTAAATAGCGAGTGCACGAAAGAGAAAGTAGTGTTTGCAACTAATGTAGGAGAAAAAGAGATGACACTATATTCTCAGTACATAGGTAATAACAACAGATAAGTACAATGGCAGAAACATGATTTTTTTACTACTCGTTAGTGTGCGTGTGTCGGCATTTTGTTAACGCACACATTTAAAAACAATGCCACAGTTTTTGGTGTCGGGGCCTATCTAACGATATAAATCTATGGGTACGCGCGTAAGAAGTTATACTTCTTTATCATTATTAAAAATAGTTTTTGATTGCATGTAAATAATTAAATACAATTAAATAATCAAAGACTGGAAAAGGAGTCATTATAGTCAATAAAGTTTAGTTTACATTTGAAAAATTACATTACATTACATTTTAATTTATTATTATTTTCTAATATTAATTAGTATTGATTTAAATATTCAATTTAAATAACTTTACATTACATTTTAATTTATTATTATTTTCTAATATTAATTAGTAATGATTTAAATATTCAATTTAAATAACTTCTGATTATAATTCAGACGCACATATAAAATTCGCACTTGTATAATGAAAAAACAATGAAAACACGTGTTTTAAATGTAGAAACTCAAATCATGTGGATAAATATTTTAAATGTAATTACACAGTGAACAGAGGCGGCGTGCGTGCCAACATGCGCCACTAACTTAATTCTGTTAATTTTGTGTCACGGTGCGCGCGCATCGTAAAATTTCACTCTCATAATTTTTCATAACGCGCCTAAAGAAGTATAACTTGAAAAAGCATACTTCTAAATTTACATTTACTACACATCTCAGATCCAGGGCTTAGAACGGACGAGAGCCAAGTTTTTAAGAAAATGTATGCATCTGCAACCATTCCATCATCAGCTCATCGCGTCTTGTTAAAGTTGTTATTATTGTAAATAATTATTTCTCAATGAAGGCTATACACATGTTTTATAAAAGTATTATTTTATTCTTTTGCCCACATAAAATTGTATGGCTATTAATTAATAAGCGTGGGTAAAATAAACAATTTTCCACACTGAGGGCAATTATGCGATGGCTGTGCCTTATTGCAGTAGAATTTTATCGATTGCATGTATTCATACACAATTTGTAGGGACACTTTTCCGAGCTTCGTCCTAGATTCACTTTATATGAATTTCTACAGGTTTTATAACATTTTAAATGTAGATTTTGTATACAATAACATAACATAAATATATCAAAACATATCAAAAACTTAAAAATTCTATTAGTTTTTTACTCGTCACACTGACAAATTTCACTCTCCTTGTTTAGATGAAGGCAAGCCTTGCTTCATTGTGGTCTGAACACTACTGGCTTAATTAGTCATAGTAAGATCTATTATTATGAACGTCAGTAGAACCAATTTTAGTAGGAGGTTTTTTTGTATGCACAGTATCATCCCTAATATTATATATAAAATTGTTGCACAATGTTCGTTCCCATATTCCTCCAAAACGGCTCTACCGATTCTTATCAGCATATTCAGTAAGTCTGAGAATCGGAAAACATCTTTTTCATCCCCCTAAATGTTAAGGGTGGTCCCACCCCTAAATTTTAATTTATATTTTTAGACAAAACTTTTTGTTTTTATTTTTTTATGATACAACATACAAAAATGCATATAACCCTTCATTTTACACCCCTCTACGATCAACCCCTATTTTTTTAGTAGATATTTATTTTTATTGAACTAAAAAAATGTTTCCTAGAAATAATATAGGTACATGGCAAAACGACGTTTGCCGGGTCAGCTAGTTTCAATATAGAATGTTAAAGAAAGGGATTTCTGTTTGTATTTCCATCATCATTTTCTCAAAGAAAGTAGGTAGCATTTGGTACATAAACATACTGTAAATGTTTCTTACTTCTTGCTCTTCTCTCTTCACCTTCGCACTCTAAGTGAGTATTTTCGAATATAGAATCTATTTCTGCGTAGCTGGGGTTTGCACGACATCAGAGTTGTGAGTCACGTACATAGGTTAACAATAGTCCTAGATGAAAAAAGACTAGTTCATAAAAAATATTGATTTTTTTATTAGAACGCACACACAAATGAACTTTTAAAGTACAAATTTTTATATTATTCAGTGTCCAGATCCTTTCAATTAGATACTACAAATTACGCACATATGTTACGCTTCTGAAAGAGCCTTTTACCCAAATAGGGTCCATATAAAAGACCAAACAGGAATAAAATATTACGCTTCAACGCACTCTTAGCTGAGTGGTCAAGGGTGCGACTCAACCGACGACGACTCCAGTTTTGGTCAATAAAATATTATTTTTATGCGCGCTATTTACACATCCAAATTTACAATCCAAAAAAAAGGTAATGTTAAGAAATTTTTTATTTTTTATAATAAAAAGTTTTTTTTTGGTTATATTACTAAATTATTACACATATTTATATATATATATATACATTATTAATTCGCTACGTCTATTTGCCGTTATACAATACAAAACTTATTAACGTTTGTGGAGCTGAGATGAACCATCTACTTGCTATACAACAAAAAATCAGAACAGATGCAGAAGTGTGCTTTGTCAATAATTTTCGTTATGACATATAGTTCTACATCACGCCACAGTCTTGCAATAAGCCCATTTATTTTTAATAGACAACATAAATCGTAGACAAATAAAACGCTTTTCACTTGAAAGTAACCGCAATCAATCTAAACAAAGCCTTAATTGGGAGGCTCATTCCGATCTTTGCACCGAACTTTCTTCTCAATATTCTTTGTGTAAGCGTTACCTTTGCGCATGTGCCGGCTACTGTAAGTGCTAGTGATGTCTCTTCACATAGAGCTATCGACGTATTTAAAATTAACCATGTTTTTCTGTCTTCTTTTTCCAGCGACAACTGTTAAGTTTTGGTTTATAAGGGTCACCAACCACATGTTGTTAACTCATTGTTAAATATTTAATTCATAAATTTGTACAAGTTTATTGAAAAAAACAATTTATTTAATATTTTCCACATAAATTGGGAAATAAACATATACATACACGCACAATGCTTTGCGCTTTATTGGATTTCATTGTTGCTCCGGCTGAACACGAAATTTCGATTTTGTATATTTTATATCGATTCCCTAAACACATTGATAATGCTTAAAGTTTCGATAGCTTTAATAGCATCACTAAAAATGTATTCGTCGTAGACCGTAGTCTACGCTATGCGGCTACGCCCGTACTACGCCTTTTAAAGCGGAGCGATTGCGACGTTAAAAATTTAAATATAGAATCACCCATTCGTAACAAAATGGACCAGTAGATTGTAAAATCGAGTGTTTCCCCAGGAGTATTGGCGTGGCAAGATTTTGACACATGTGGCAAGGAGGTATAAGGTTCAATACAGCGTGGCACAAGCCGGACTAGTTCGTGTTTGGTTGATTGTGCGGTAAAATGACAAGGTAAGTCACTTTCTGGGTTATATTTTATTTTAATAAGCCCTCTTTGTAATTCAGGTAAAGCCTTGTTTCACTATGATAAAATCGGTAAAGGGGCTTTGAACTACGCTTTAACGGTATTAAAATGTCGTTGTATGAGCGTAGTTTAGCTTTGAAGGAAATATTCATATATGAATAAATATTGGAATTCAAAACAAGACATGATATACTTATCATTACTTTTTAACGATTATGCAATAGCTTTAACATGGTGTTAGCTACCAATTTAGTATTAAATGGTTTATATTATAACGTGTAAAGAAATTACTTAAAGTTTATATACAAAGAAAACCAAGCACTTCCGTCGCATAAGCTTCCGGGAAAACTCGATTAGAATCACAGATTAGCACGCTATATTATGACTTCTTACGTTTTCTGTCTTAGAAATCATAATTTAACGGGTAACCCATTTATAAAAATAAAATAAGATTTAATTAATATCGTTTACAATTTGTAGTTATTTGCGTGGTTTGGTTATACCTAAGCCATATATATAGACAAACGGACGCCAGTGCTCGCCAGTATTGATGCGAATCTATGTTCTGATGCAATATTATTTTTCATTGTATATTATCTTTTTTTAACTACAAATTTAACATTTATAATTATTTTGTAATATAAGAACCATGTATATGCACCTCGTTCAATCCTCTATACCTAAATTAAGTAATAATTAGTAATAAAGAAAAATATCTTTTACATAAGTAAATCTATAAAGTACAATATAAACCCTGTATATTTTTGTCGCGTGTTATAACATAATATAGTTCTCGTGTCACCAAATTAAATGTTACTGCTATTGGCCTCCATGGACTTGTTAAAACCTAGTCTTCGATTTCGGGCGAAACCATTATGGCTTCGGGAAGGTAGATACAAAAACTATCATATTTTTAACGAATTGTTTGTGTCTCTTTTTTTAAATTACAATCTTCTAATATATAAAATTCTCATGTCACAATGTTCGTTCCCATACTCCTCCGAAACGGCTCGACCGATTCTTATGAAATTTCTTATGCATATTCAGTAACTTTAAGAATCGGCTACTATCTATCTTTCAAACCCCTCCCTTATAACTTATATGGGATGTCCACCCCAAAATTTTTATTTTTTTGGAAAAAAATTTTGTTTTTATTTTTTTATGATACAGCATACAACATCAATAAAATTTGCACACCGTGTGTAGTTTGATCCAACTTAAAAGATATTAAAAATATATTTTATTGCAAAATATTTGTTTATTATTTTATAGTCACAATTCTAACAGATGGCGCTGTGTTGAGTGGCAATGTTCCACATAAGCTACAATTTAATGGCATAACCACCAAAAAAGCATGGTGGTCCCCATGACTGGTGTTCTCCTACCGTTTCCCTTGAATAGTTTGCTACTATGTAATATAACAAAAACCTTAGCCACAGCAACGCTTGGCCGGTCTGCTAGTATTACTATAAAAAATGACGATTTATGCCCTATAATGTGGTTTTTATTATTTAGAAAATGGGAAACTTTATCAAGGTTTATATAAAATTTATCAAGTATTCCTGATGTTGTCATGTCTAACTGGAGGTCATGTCAACACTGCATTGTTTCTCGTGCTTTTGCCAGAATAATTGGCGTTATACGCATTGAAGTGGCTCACCTGACATGGTTGTTTGTTTAGTGAATACTTGCAGGCAGAATATAGTGCATAAATTAAACGGTTTGAAAACTAAATTATAAATAAGAATTATTCCTTATCTATATAACACTAGTCTTAACAGAATACCTTGCAGTTAGAACTTAAAACGAAAGACGAAATGATGGTGCGTTCCATCCATCGTGCATCGATTCATTTGACCAATCAGAAACGTAAACAACATCGTTTTGTGTTTTGTTTTTATCAGTCACGTAATGCGACGGTGAAACGTCAACCGCAAGATCAGTCCCGTCGTTTAAGTAATTTCGCTTCTCGCTTTTTCAAACTAAGCTACATTATAGCGATTGATTGTACGTACGTATACAATTCAATTAAATGATGACGTGTAAATTGTGAAATCGACTTTACGTGTCATGAGATTAGTGCGCTGTCCTTGGCTATAAAGCGACATACCAAAGGCAAAACGCACGCATTGTTACCACAAACATATTGTTTCAATTTCAACTCTAATTAGGGCTCTAGTTTACATGAGCTGTTGTTGCTCAAAAATTACAAATATTGTTTAAGAATTGCATCAAAGTTGATAAAATACACGAGAGTAAAGCTAATTAACCATACAAACTTTCATCAAGATTTTAATCCGTCTTGCATCATTAAAGGATACATTTTTTAAGTTGGCTACAGCGCTTTAGTAACGTGCCAAATTGCTCAATACACTTGGCGTTGTAGAGTATGACAATTTGTTATAATATATGAAATGTCACTGAACCCTTCATAACCCATTAAACCGACTTTGCACATCAATTTTCACTTGTACTCGGGTATTCAAAGTAGGTTACTAGTCACTAATACGGTAAGAATTTTAAAGATCTCTAATAACGTTAAAAGTGAATATAATTTAATTAATTTTTACGTAAAATTACACGCAAAGTTAGCAAGATTGGCAGCTGTACATCCATGAATGTTAAGTTTAATCTTATATATAAAATTCTCGTGTCACAATGTTTGTTCCCATACTCCTCCGAAACGGCTCGACCGATTCTTATGAAATTTCTTATGCATATTCAGTAAGGCTGAGAATCGGCTACTATCTTTCAAACCCCTTAATGTTAAGGGTGGTCCAACACCTTAATTTTTTGGACAAAACTTTTTGTTTTTATTTTTTTAATGATACAGCATACAACAATAATACAACCCTTAATTTTTTAAATCCAAAAAACCGAACAGTCTCTGGGGTAGCATAGCATAATGTTCCGTGTTAGTATGTACTAAAAAGGTAGGTTAAGGTAATTTTATAGTAAATAACATTAAGGAGAAGCGAAGTTCGCGGGGGCAGTTAGTGTTACATATATAATTAATATTTTAGCTAAAGCAAACAACAGCCTAATTCATCAACGGAGAATAGTTTTGTTAACTTTCAATTAAATCTATTGTGATAGTCTTCCATACTTAATAGTAAGTAACTGACAATTCTAAAGAGGACTCTGAATACAGCTACGTAGTCGGTCCCAAAGTTCTGTCATAAATAGAAATAATGATAAAAACTAAAGTACTGATCAGTTTTTAATGAGTGATATATCAATTAATAGTACATAAATTAAGAAATAGAAATAGCATAAAATTATTCGAAATGACCTCCCTTATTTTTAATACAGGCCCTTAGCCGCGCAGTCGTCTATCAGCACGACCATATTATGTCGATTTCAGTGACTTTTTTTTAATGATGACTTCAGACACTCCAAATTTTTATGGGGTTTATACAACCTTCCTCTCTAAGACCTGCAAATTTTATAGTCCAAAGGATTAAGGTTGGATGGAGGAAGGCCAATCCTCATGTCTAATTAAGTCGATGTTTTGACGCTCAAACCAGGTTTAATGGTCTTGGTTTAGGGAATTTTGGAACACAAAGTGATTCCGAAAAATGGGAGGTCTTTGACAAGCTGTCCAAAACCTGTCTTGATACACTTTTGCACTGGTTTTGACCCCTAAAATGAACCTCAGTTGGCCCGTAATAGGACACTCCCAACCAGACCATTACTGATGATGGATGATGTCCATGTTGACCCTCGGAACTTTATTTCCAGCTTCTTCAGAACTCCTAGGTACACTCTATCATTCTGTTTATTGTACTTCTCTTCAATATCGAAAAATTTTTCGTCCGTAAAGAGGATATAGGTTTTTTGGTACCGTTTAACAAACCCCGATCTTTAAGCCTTATTGCTTTTAGACGAGATTAAGTAGGTGCCCACTCTTTCTTTTGTATGCCGTAACCAAATCTTCATTTAAAACCTTTTTACTGTTTTCCTACTGACACCCATCTGCAAAGCCATCAACTTCTGTTTTGGACAGGATTTCTTGCTATCTCTTATAGCTTTATATGCTGTTTTGTAGGTGGCGGCAGTTTTTTTTTCCTAAATGAACTTCATTTACCTATCAATATACGTACACAAACCTAACGTATATTTAAATTTTAGAATGAAAATGGTACTGGATAAGGTGCAACGAATAAACTATTGTTTTTAATTTATTTAAAATTAGAAAAGTTTTAAAAAATATAAAAATAAAAATAAATAATAATTTTTTATAAAATATAATAAATAACTACGTAGTTACAAAGGCATCATTAAAGGTGAACAAGGTCTCACATCTGTAAAGTGATCATGGGATTTCGACAGGTAGGTTTCTCTATACGTAGGTTTTATGTTTACAGACATATCCAAGAATGTCCAATTCTAAGACAGTGTTATCCATTTTATTATTTCAGTACAGTTACAGTTAATACATGTATTCGTTTGTTAATCATAGAAAACTTTACTCTGTGTTATATAAAGTAAAGTAAAGGCTTTATAAAGTGATATCTAATATATAAAATTCTCGTGTCACAATGTTCGTTCCCATACTCCTCCGAAACGGCTCGACCGATTCTTATGCATATTCAGTAAGTTTGAGAATCGGCTACTATCTATCTTTCAAACCCTTAAGTGAAAAGGGGTGTCCCTCTCCCATTTTTTTACTTTTGGATATTTTTTTTATGTGGCATTGAAAAATACATACAACCCTTAATTTTCACCCCTCTACGATCAACTTATATGTTTTATTATTACAATAATATCTACAGATAGATATTTTTATTGAACTAAAAATTTATGTTGAACGCTTACTTACTTAAAGAAGCATTGCTGGTTTATAAAATTTTCTTTGTATATATCGTCTATATATTCTTGAATGTTTTCAGGGCAAAACAGCCTGTGTTTCTGTTGAGATAATATTTCTCATATATCGCACTCGGGTCACGCATCGAAATTCACCTCGTGCAAGTTTCATACAGGTAGATGTAAAAGGTTTTACGATCGCTGCCAAGTTCTGTGGAATACTAAATTGCAATTTAAAATCATTTTAATAGTTAAATGGCATGTATTTTAAGTAATTTTGAGGGTTTATGATTCAATTTATATAGTATAGATAATGATTGGTAAGCATATATAAATATAATTATAACAATATAGAATTAAAAATTTAATTTGACTTTGCAGCTATTTAAAATAGTACTATTAAGGAGAATATTAAATTACTGTAATAAACAAGTTGTTGTCTAAAATATGGCTACATAATACTAAATACAACTTTAGGCTAAAATATTTTTTATTAAACTAATTGATAATTATTCCTAAAAGACTATGATTACTTTCTAAAATTACTAATGATTGTACTACAAAATTTCATAGTACATTAAAAGAAAGTTTGTCATGAATTAAAGTTCTGGGTTCAAATGAAAAGGTAAAAAAATCAATGAAATTCATTAGTTTATATATGTACATAGATGAAATGAAGAAACTCCACTAGTATGCTATAAAATAAAGCCAATATTTGTTTCTATTTTACATTTTCGCTGCACAGAAGGAATATAAAGAAGCCATTTAGTCGGAATCGGTTTGAGTTCTGAACCCATATCAGTGTGAATATTTTAATACTTGAAGGCTTGTACCAGCTGGTATCATGCGCTAGTAAAGACAAAAGCTTACGTTTTAATGAATTTGAGCAATTGACCTTGCTTTGAACTTTATGGCTAAATCTTTTTAAAATCTGGCTGGCTCATTTACCTTGCTGGTGAAATAAAAATAGCTGTATTCTCATACACTTTTGAATAACGAAACTAGTCTAAAGTTCATTTTAGTCATGCGTGCTAAGACTTTCTAATTGACTACTTAAATGAGAAACAGTGTGGTCTTTAGATTTTACTGTTCTGATATCCCTTACGAAATACACGGTAGTAAGAATATTTATTTTAATTACACATTGAAGAAGTCACAAGCTAGTATATTTATCATTATAAAAGATTCTTTTTATTTAAAAATTTGTAAGAAACTTTGATATATTTTTCTTCTTAGTGTAAGATATTTTTGCTTTATGAATTATTAATTTTATATGTAAATATGTAATATTCACTGTGTCGAAAGAATGCTTCCTCGGTATTTTTGTTTACACAAGAAAGAATTTACGTAAAATAATAAAGCGTGGTCACTCGCCGAACAATTCGCAGTCGAGTCGATAGAGTTACAATAGTCCTTTTAAACTGAATAAGGTTCTATTGTATCCAATAAAGTTGGGCCAAGTTGAACACATTCTACAGATCAGCTTCCAAATTGAAAGACTTTTCTGAAGCGAGACTTAGAACTCATTGTCAAATTTTAACCGGGTTTTTGAAATTGGCGAAGGTTATTAGCCTATTTTCTAAAATATACATGAATGACACGTTCCAAAATAAATATATATAATAGATTAGACTAATTAGAAAATCACTAGTAGAACTAGTTTTTCTACCACTACTGAATACTAGGATTTAAAGGGTAGTAGCTCGCTCGTTGCATCTGTATTTTGGAGAACTTCTTACGAATATCAGAACTTAATAAACGAATTAATTAACTTAATTACGAATATCAAAATTCATTTCACGTCTAAGAAGTAGTCGTATTTTTTATAACAAACTTTATTATCCTTATCCAATAGTTATCAAGCTCGAAGAGTATGCCAATAATTTTTATCGGCACTAGAGTTGTTGTCACATCAATGGGATTTTTTTACTTCCAAGCTATCAGAATGTCTTTCTTAAAATGTGTAAACACCACAACTCAGGGTGTTGGTTTTTTGTGACGTTGTGCGCGGGCATCGTAAAAAAATTCTCCCCTTATTTTCACTAACGCGCCAAAAGAAGTATAACTTCTAATAAGTACATGTACATGTTTTTTTTAAATACAACACATTTAATTAGTAAGATAAATCAAAGCACGCTACAATGTTAAGTTTATTATACACTTATTTTATTAATAATTAAAATATAAACTGCTACAAAACGTTTCTTATATTACCTTGGAAGTTTATCCTGCTGAGGGTTGCCTACAAATAATATGTAACAATAGTGTACCTAAGCTACAACAAACAATATGAAATTTCTAGAAAAGCGAAGATTAAACCTTTTCAAAGAAAATTCTGCTTTACCTCTTCTAAGCGTAGTTCTTTGTGTTTGTAAGAGTCCCTATTCATAGATTGCAAATAGGACACCGGTTATTCGCGTATTACTTCCAACAAAACCGGTTTCTATCTCGACACTTTTAATCTTTTTCAATATAATAATTCAAAGCTAAGAGAAAATCTACTCCTATTTGAAGCTTTGCAACGTTTCAGCTTTTGATGTATTTTTACTGGTAAAATTCTACGATATTTTTATAGACGTTTTAAAATTTATTAAAAACCCGAGACGCCTTGTGACGAGTACATTTGATATTTGAAAATAGATTATAAATAAGTAAATAAACACTTCGCAAAATAATTTTTATTATTTCATTATCCCCTAAATTGTTCAAGCCCGTGGGAGTTCGTATATTGTCATTTATTCCAGGAATTTAAAATACTTTCTTATATTAACACTACATCAGAAAGAAGTCAAGTCCCATTTTGAAAATTTCACCAAAGTATCAATTGTTCACAAATCAGTAATTAAATTATCAGTATATTTATATACTTAATTAATAAATAATTTAGGACTATGTATAGATACAATTGGCAGTCAAATTAAAACTGCATTTTATAATACACGTGTAGATTCTTCTATTTATAATTTAACGGCACAATATAAGCTCAATATTCTATCCTCACCAAACCGTTCATAAATGTCAAAACCGCGATGCACAGATTGCACGTTCGAGATTGCGTCTATCAATTTCCAAATTAAAACTGACTATAGAATGGTATCGTCGGTCATAGGTTTGACAAGTTCGTTTATGTTCTATGATTCATATTAGGTACCTAAAAGTGAATATGAGTATGAAATAATCTTTATTTTGTGTAAATCATCGTAAACGTTGGCTAATATAATTTGATTACCTTTTTTATGTTTGATGTTTTTACTCAGGAGTAATTCTAGATTAGCTATTGTTTATAATGGTTAGTTAAAGTTACTTGAATCCTTTGTGAGGTGCTATCCAAATTATTAATAATAAATTTATGATTTATTTCTTCATAAGTATAAAATACGGATAAGATACAGTTGGATTAGATTTATCAAAATGCGTCCAACGTCCAATGCATAAAGCCCTTAAGGATACGTAATTATTAGAAAGACTTTATAAAGTTAAAATCTCTCCAGCGGATATACGCACTAAGCAACGGATATTACGTTATCTTGAAACGGAAACGCTCTGCCTACCACGATAAGACCTTGTCGTCTTCATTCAAATGCTATTGGATAGTTATATCTACCTAGATATAACTCCCTATATATACTTAACAATGTAGCTAGGAAAACGGTCACTTTATTTTAGTCAATTTATATTTATGATTTTATGATACATTATAATTCATATTATTAGTTGGTTTGTATGGTAAAGGTAGAATTGTTGGTAATATAATATTCCATTAAATATTGCGTTAAGATATTCTCGATTTTATCTACGTTTTTATTTTATATTGGTATAATTACATAACATACTTGTAGTTATACTACACACACCTCCATTGTACAGTTGTAATACGGTATAAAACACGTAACCAGTAACTTCGTTTTCAAGAGAACTTCCGTTTAAAGGGTAAATGAAGAAATTTGAATTTATTTTATTACTTAGTTATCATGTTATGTAATGGTATCTAAGTACATGTCCCTAAAATCTATAAGTTTGATGAAATATAAAATATACTCATGTTTTCCGACACCAGGCTTTATACATTATTCTCTACTTGAAGCGTCATTTGTTCTATTTCTCACAATTTACAACGTAGCGAAACAAGCTTTCAAGAACTGCATATTAAATATAAAACCATGTTATATTATTTATGTTCAAAGCAAAAGTAGTAGAAGTCACGTGCAGTTTCCCACAAATAATCTACCTATTTTATTGGAAGCTAAAATATAAATATCAAAGCGATCGCTTTTATATTTTGCTATATATGATTAATACAACACTGATAATAAAATAGGTAGGAGTAACGGAGTGGCGGAGAGTTTTTGCCGGTTCTTCTCGTCCAGCTGCTAAATGTAAAGTTAGACGCATTTCATATGTATTTCTTTATTTACGTTCATAACTGTGCATTGTGTTACCTGAATGAATAATTGATTTTGAATTTTAACCAACTAACAACCAACCAACTATACACATGATATTCACCGCACAAGCTAGTGTCAGTGGCGTAACTATACCATCTGGGGCCTGTGGAAAATCTCCTTTCGTGGCAATTCTTTTGATGGGGCACTATCAGTAAAAATCGTCCCTACTCAGTTTAATTTTAATAAACTTCGAGATTTTCAGCGTACTCAATTACACGTGGTATATGTCCCACTAATGGCCATAGGCCTTCTCTCTTAGGGGAGAGGGAATGGTCTGTAGTCCCCACGCTAGCCCAATGCGTATTGGAGACTTCACATTCTATTGGGTCGGGGGCCCGTGGCATTTTGCCAGCCCTGCCACCCTATTGTTACGCCACTTGCTAGTGCTTATTGTTTATTATTATTTACAAAAAAAAAATCCAGGCGTTATTTTTTCTGACGTTAAGCGAACATTAACCTGCATGAATAAATGAAATTTTAATTTATATAGAACATTACGATTGCTTTAGGTGAGCATTTTTAACCTTCGAGTGATAACGAAAGGATTATGGACATCAGTCATGCAAATCAGTTTCTATGTAATGCATTCATCGGCAGGCTACTGCCGTAGTACAGTAGCGTTATGTAATAATATTTTAATACAATAAAATAAATTAATATATATAAGAACAGTGGATCTTAACAGCAATTCATAAAGAAAACATTTAAATTAATGAATAATTGCGAGTGCGT
Source organism: Pieris macdunnoughi (assembly GCA_905332375.1). Lineage (NCBI taxonomy): Eukaryota > Metazoa > Arthropoda > Insecta > Lepidoptera > Pieridae > Pieris > Pieris macdunnoughi. The sequence continues at coordinate 3,543,212 of CAJOBZ010000007.1, forward strand.
TGCCGGCCTTTTAAGAATTGGTACGTTCTTTTCTTGAACGACCCTAAGTTAAATGTATTAAGATTATATATCTCGTCAAAAGAATAAAATTCTGCGAATGGTAAACCTCCTAATATTTCCAATGAGTTCACGTTTTACATTAAACAAGTACGCATGATATGCAAGGATTGGTTGAGACAAGAATATTAATAACCATTCGATTCTACGACGTGAATAGCCGAGACGATATCCGAGCCATCAAGAATAGAATTCCGTATTAGAATTTATTATTGATTCCAGGTATATTCCAGGACTTTCCAAATGGTAAAACCGATATCGATTGCGTTGAAATAGCAGGGCTGGTTACAAATTGTATACTGGAGTCTTTATACTATATACTTATTTCTATAATTTTCTTAGATATGTCTCAAATTTATGAATCAAATTTTTTAACGATGATTCAATGTGTGACGTAGCTTTAATAAATAACCTACAAAAAATGCCATGATTGACTAAGCATGTAACATGCAAAACATATTATATCTAATATATAACATTCCCGTGTCGCGGTGTTTGTAGTTTAACTCCACCGATTCTTTATCCGGTCGACCGATTTTCGTGAAATTTTGTGTGCGTATCGGTTAAGTCTGCGAATCGGACAACATCTAGTTTTCATCTCCCTAAATGGTAAGGGTGGTCCCCCCTAAATTTATTTTTTAGACAAAATATTTTGTTTTTATTTTTTATGGTACCTACAGCATACAAAAATACACACAACCCTTAATTTTCACTCTACGATCAACCCCTTATTTTTATTTGTTTATGAAAAACTTTTCACTTGAACTCTGAGGTTTACATAGAGAAAAATTCACAGAAAACCTAAAGTTTTGATTCCGGAAAACCTCTGGGGTAGCATAGCAAAATGTTCCATGTTGGTATGTACTAAAAAAGGAGACGAAGTAAAATCACATTAAGGAGAAACGAAGTTCGCGGGGGCAGCTAGTATACATATAAGCAAATAATTATGTCTTTATACTATGTATCATATGTATTTGAGAGTATACACTATCTGCAATATCCAAACTTCTACAACTTATTCTCACTATTGTGTATTTCTCATATAGATAACGCTCGTTTTAGGGTAAGATTCAGAGTCGAGATTAAACCGCTTTTCCGGAGAAACTTAATCGATCTAATTACATTTGTTTACGCTGTGATGAAGACACATAAATTAAATAAAAAATATATTGAGAGATATAAATTTTTTTCCCTTTTCCCATTCGGTTCGTTTCAAGTGTGTAATGCGTGTATGCTGTGGCTGTAATTGGCCCTGGCTCAGCATTATGCTGTGGTCATTCTGCCAGAGACCACAGCAGCTAGTTTGCGCCTCAGTGGCAAAAAAAGAAAGAAAACGAATGTTAAAGGAATGAATACTTAGTACAAAATAATAATAATATTAGTAAAAGTTAGCAGTGTAAGTAATGAAGTCTTGTGTAAAGGTGAATAGTAAATAAATAAAAAGTTAAAAATAAGAATAATTGTTAAGAAGTAAATAATAGTATATTTCATTACAAGTTCGGAAAGCCTGTCATTGCAAAGAGTTTCGACAAATGTCTACCCGCGCCGAGGCGCAGCCGAAGGTGAGGGTTGACAGTCGGAACCAGTTTTAAGTAATGACGAGTTCCGCACGTTTACTGCAACAATAGTTTTAATACAGTTGCGGAAAAAAATTATGCAATTTAATAAAATAAAAAAAAACACAATAAACTCAACTCAGTAATCATTTATTTCTTATCACGCAAATTATTGTTCACATATACATTGGTAGCAGTTTTTTATACTAACTGGAGAAGTTTTAGGTTGAGACATATTTATTTACTGTTTGGGACAAACTATTATTTATTTCGTATGGATTTTTCATGTATATTTAATATATAATATAACAAACAACTCAACACACAAAAACATTTATGGAAAATGGTGCAACCGAAAAGAATATAAGCAGATTTTTTTTTTCACCCATTCTGGGTAGGCAAAGGGAACTATGCCCATACAGCCAAGTCTTCAGTACAATATTTTATTGATATGAAATGAAATTTAAGGAGATGAAATGAAATCTAACCTAACTCATTGAATCAAATCATTAAATCTTATATTGAAACAAAAGCAGTAACTTCTTTTTAGAAATATTTGCATAGAAGTCATAAAAAAATTCTATGAATTATTTTTTAGTAAAACTTCGTGGTTGGTTTTTCTTTTTAAGTAGATATTATTTTGACAGTTGGAAAGGTAACGTACTAGTTCGGAAAAGGTAAAAAAAAATGTGTAAGTAGCCAATCCCGAACGCTATAGCCCTGCAAAACTTTTTTAGAACTGTATTAAAAATATTTTTTTTTTGTTTTTTTTTTGGTGTTTGGATTACTCTACTCATAAAGTCTTCAGAGTTTTACCATAGATTCGTCGGTAATTTCAGGTTTCGACAGCTCAAAGCACTTTCAATTTTATTTGTATTACGTATTTTTTCCTACACGTATTCTATTCGAACGATGCATGCGGCGATGTATCGCTTAGTCCCAAATCACACGAAAAGCTTATTACGTTTGGATTTGACATATTGCTCCCTATTGTATTTTAACCCTAATCACTTTACAAAATATCAAACATTTCATACGATTTATCACACAATCGACAAAAATAGAATCAACTTGAAATTAAGAAAAAAATAAAAAAGATCTTTGACATTTCCCAAAGAGCACACGGATATAATTCAGCTTATGTTAACAGAAAAAGACAATGATAAGTGGCACTTCTGATTTTTCTTGACAAAAGATAATTACTCAGAGGCCGAGATAAAAAACCGGCGCTTTGGAAACGCTAATTTCAGCGGCGCTTGACTCCGAATCATGAATAAAAATCGACTGGGCCTCATTTATTCAAGTTGACAGCTTCTTCAATAAGATGCGAAAGATTGTACATTTACTAAACATCTTTATTGAGTGAATAACTGACTGACACTGATTGACTTTAAAAATAAAATGTATTTTATGGATTTCTGGCTGTAATGGCTTTCTGATTATTTGGAATTTATAAGAAGGAAAATAACTACGGAGGACTGGAAGAAACTGTTCTCCAGATATTCAAATTGGGTAAGAGGCTTGCTGACGAGGCTCTGGCGACCGAACTCCGGAGACGGGCTGGTAGAAGACCGGCATTACACGCGCCGAAGAACTTTTCAGACTAGCGCAAGATACCCACCAATTTAAGTTAATAACAGCCAACCTTTAACAATCAAGTGGCACCAGAATAATGCTATAATGGGACCCACAACAAGCTCGAAATAGTTTCACAATGTTTCGTTACATTTATTTACATTAAAAACAAGACCACAGTGATAAGAGAAAAATCAAGCCAATTTGAAGCTTTTATTGGGAACGCAATGGCGGTATAACTTGTACGTCGATACTTCAAGACAGCTTTAAATAATAAGAATAAAAAGTAGCCTTTTGTAATAGGGTTCAAAAAAATCTAATTACTAAGGAAATAAATTTGCCATGAACCTTTGTAATATTTAAAATAAAAATAACTAAATCAGTGGCGCTACAACCTCTTCTAGGTCTTGGCCTAAGATTTCTGAATCTGTTTCATGATCATTTTTAAATCTATTAGAGGCAAGTAGGTGATCAGCACACGCCGTCGACTTTTTGGGTCTAAGACATGTCGGTTTCCTCACATTTTCCTTCACCGTTCGAGCAAATGTTAAATGCGCACATAGAAAGATAGTCCATTGGTGCACAGCCGGGGATCAAACCTACGACCTCAGGTATGAGAGACGCACGCTGAAGCCACTAGGCCAACACTGCTCGCTGCTCGTTTGTAATATTAAAAATAATAATTCTCCTCATTTGGTCACGAGGGCATGACACAAACATTTAAATGTGTATGTACATTTATATTCCACAACTCTCAGCCCGATGTGACAGATGTCCGACACTCCCAGAGAATTTTACCTGACACCAGACGACTATATGAAGTCACCTGAGGGTTTCAACCGTCAACTTCCTAAAATAGAGATAGATTGAATTTATACTTAGAAAAATCATGTCAAAATAAATAAGCCAGTAAATTTCTTTATATACATACTTTTGCACTTAGAATATGCATATTAAACATTGGATATTAGTGGAATGATTTAGCTTGCATTCGCATAGAATTAAAAACTTTATAACAACCATCCATTAAGTTTTCCTAAGTGTAATACTGAAAACTGTATACATCTTTCGAGAATTTGTACCAAGAAAGTTTTAATGACTTAATAGCAGTAATATTATACATTTGCAAGGTCATATCACATTTTGTGGAATTAATGGTGGAACAAAAAATTCTTCAGCAATTAATGTGAATTGAATATATTGAATTAATATAATGTCTCTCGACTCATCTCTGAGTCGTCGGTTCAAAACCGATTTGTAAATTAATTGATTTATTTATTTAATATCCTTATATTCTTTAACCTGGTTATATATGTACTTTTTATATACGTATCAAAATTAGCTAATTAAATAAAATAATTCATAATTTTATATTGTGTTTTTTATATTTGAAAATACCTATGCTGTGTTTGACAGTGCAAAACCGTTGTCAACTTACAATATCCAGACAATTAGAAAGATCAGTAAATATTTTAGTAATCATAGAATTTCTGATATTCTGATCACATCTCTCGAGTTCATCAACCGTTAAAGTTTAATTACTGAGAATCAAAGCTTCGTCGTAATTGGGTTCTTCATTCTCTCAATATTACACAAATAATGAATCATAAAACTAGGTCATCTTTTTAAAATAAAATAATTATAATATATTTAGTACAACGATTCGATTAATATGCCCACGGTCAATAAAAACCAACATATTCACGTGAATAACGAATTATAGGTCACTCGGTCAATTACACCCAGGCTGCAGGCTTTTTGTAGTGCAAGTTGGATCAAATGTTTGTAACATTGCAAACATTTGTACATACGTCACGGTTTTCCGCTTTAATGATGGAAGCTCACGCTTAAGCTCGTCGGTAAGGCGCCGCGCACTGCGGTACCACTACTACGCATGCGTGACGTTGACAAACAAAACACAACCATAGAGCAATGCAATACGTCATATTTCTTAATAGCTGTCACATATTGTAATTTGGTCTGAAGTGAGTTGGTAAACTGTGTTGAATGCAGCGCACAGTGTACTTTTCTAAATTACACGCGCGATATACTTATAAACTAACATTCACAAAGCGCTATTTAGTTGATTAGCATTTAAATAGCAACGTAAAATACAGAAATTTGTAGTGTTACGCTTCATTTCAAAAGTATTTTATTTTTTCATTTATTCGAACAAAGGCTCGCTTTACGCTGATGAACATTTTAATTATTTCATCGATGAAAATATGAAAACATTCATTCTCGTATATTGTGAATTTTTAACAATTACAAAATATGGTAATCTGTATTGTTAGCAAAATCCGCATTGATTAAAATGGGGTTTTCCAAGCGTGTCGCACGCACAACGTTTTAATTATTTCGTTCCATACTATTATACTCTTTTCACGGGCCAAGCTCGATTCTGTACTAATTAATGAGAACTTGCACTAAACAATGCACGAAAAGCATTGTTCTGGTAGCAATTTGCATTTTCCTCCTATTCGTTATTAAAATATGTCTCAAAAAATATTGCCACATTACCGAGAAACCCAGTGTAGACGAAACAACCTAATCAAATCTAGCGTTAAGACCGTTATAACCATTTGTAGCGACACCTACAAGTTCATCGTCGGCTACAATTCACGAAACATCACGCTGCATCGCGCTAACAAAGTTATTCCGACCGCTAACGATACGTACGAGTACAACTTGACTCAACCATTGGGTCATTTGGCTCGGCCAGTCTGTTGTTAGACAAGTCGAAGATCCTCCCTTTAGGTCGAATGAAGGTCACAACATTCTTCCTCCACACATTCTTAAATCATTGAATGGAGAGACACATTTAAAAGGCTCAAACGGCACAAACGCATTGAGGCTTTTATAATACGAGCATAAAAATTCGTATTAAATGCCTAATATAAAATTGAACTCTGTATTTATAGCAAATAAAAATAAAACACGCAGTCTAGTCTACTTATCTTCACGACCTACTGAAATCCGAACCGTCTATATTTAGAATAGCTTTTATACTTTCCAATGATATCGCAAATCACTGTAAGTTCAGTTGGTATTTCAAAGATCGCTGCTTATTTATCTCGATTTCCCGGTTATAGGCGGCGTAAACATTCAGACTAATTGTAATGTCAATTTTTTATCTGTCAACTGGATGGCAGTATTTCGCTGACTAGGATAGCTGAAACGCAATTGAAACCTAGTATTATGTAAGTAATGTAGTAAAATCGCGTTTAACAAAAGTTTTATTTGATTTTACACATCTAAAAATTGTACTACGAAGTTATTATATATTCTGTGCTCCTTTAGACGGGTTGATGTCACTAAGCTAGGCCATAGTGCAAGACATTTCATAGTGATCATATTACTTCTGGCATAAGTACTGTTGATTTTGTGAGAAAATACATTTCCTAATGTATCCCTATATTGATTTCAAGGCAAATTGTAACAAAGCTGTCGCTAGGAAACTACGTATTTTATTTCTGCGAGTGATTGATGAAGCAATTTTATAGAATTATTTTTGCATTTGTGATATTAAAATTCCATTAGTATGATGCCAAATTTTCAAATCTAATTGGGCGAAAAACTTCGACGTGTAATATTTTGTGCGTTTGTTTTCTAAGCGTTTGTAATGCGGAGAAGCCGCCTTTCAAACAATCTTAGTAATGGAGAAATAAACACCTTTTTCTGTGAAAAGTCTAATTAATAAACTTACATTATGGTTAAGAATATTTGTAATATTTTATCTTATATTTGTGAAACATGTAAACCTCAAAAAATTAAAAACAAATACTATTGCTTACTTTATACTTACTTTAATTACTAAAATACTTTATACGTACTTTTGATACTTACATTCCTTAAAAATCTTTTAATCGTAAGCATGATAAAAATCTTCTCATAAGTATATCAAAATAATAAATAAAACCAGCGTATTTTAAAGAGAACTTTTAACTGCAACATTCCCGATCCACAGTAAATTTAATTTGTCGTATTTGCAAACAAAATGTTGCATTCTGGGATCATTTCCAGCACCGAGTTTAATTTGTATAAATGTTTTGAAGCTTGTAGATTGAAGCTCCTTTGTAAGTGGCTGATAATTACAGCGTCGTCAAAATCAGATAGAAATAGTACCTATAATGTGAAGTTGAAAAATTAGTTTACTGTAGTTTCGTCACGAATTTGATAAATAAAATATGTTAACGTAAAACATCGTGCTTGGTTGGTCAAAGACCTGTTGACCAATCGCATTACAAAAAAAAATATGTGGCGCTCTTTAGGTCTGGGCCTCAGGTTTCGGAATCTGTTTCATTATCATTTTTAAATCTAATATGTAAGTAGGTGATCCGCCTCCAGTGCCTGTCACACGCCGTCGACTTTTTGGGTTTAAGACATGTCGGTTTCCTCACGATGTTTTCCTCCACCGTACGAGCGAATGTTAAAGGTGCACATAGAAAGAAAGTCCATTGATGCACAGTCGGGAATCAAACCTACGACCTCAGAGATGAGAGCCGCACGGTGAAGCCACTAGGCCAACACCGCTCGTTACATTCTCGGCGTCGGGACGTGACGACCCCATCGCCCACTGGTGAAATAACCTGTGACAGAGGTTATTTCATCAGCGCAATCAGTCAACCCCTTCCTAGTGGGAGTGCCATGCTGTTGCCTTCGGGCTTCAGCCAAATGGGCAGGCACGACCGGGGCAGTACCACTGTCTCTCAGAAAACCGGCGTGAAGTGATATGAAGGTAACCAAAAGAAATATGAAGGTGCAGAAAAAACAGAATCTACCCCAGGGGGGTACCACACGCGCTCGCGGTGGAGAATCCCCCTCTGGGCGTCCACCACCGGGACACTCAGCACCCGGTGGTGGACGCACAGGCTGCCCTTCGTATTCTGGGGGGGGCAATTCTGCGCTCTACGAAAATAGTAATCGTCCACGGGGCAAACGGAGCAATTATACAAAGGCACCCCCGTCCACACTCGCCGTGGACTTCACAAATGTTAGGGGGCTTAATTCTAACATCAACGCTGTCCACTATCATCTAGAGACTGCGAAGCCGGCCTTGCTCTTTCTTACCGAGACTCAGATATCCTCCCCGGCTGATACTTCCCACCTATCCTACCCGGGGTACAAATTGGAACATTCATTTGTGCCGCGGGCTGGAGTTTGCGTGTACGTCAGAGAGGATATCTGTTCTCGTCGCCTCGGGACGCTTGAAGGAAGGGACCTATCTAACCTCTGGCTGCGCGTAGACTGCGATGACCATCCGCGATTCTACGCATGCCTGTATAGGTCCCATAGCGGAAATACCGAAACTGACCGACTCATTGAGCACATCCAAATGGCTACAGATTCCCTGCTCGAAAGGGTTCCCACCGCTGAAATCGTGATACTTGGCGATTTTAACGCCCACCATGCCGATTGGCTCGGCACTGAAACCACCAATCACGCGGGAAGATCCTTTCACGACTTTGCTTTAGCCTACGATCTGACACAAATGGTCCCTGCGATTACGCGAATACCAGATGTGGATGGTCATAAACCCTCTTTGTTAGACCTTCTGCTGACTTCACATCCGGAGAACTATCAAGTCTCTGTTGACCCGCCATTGGGTTCATCAGATCATTGTGTGGTCCGGAGTACTGTGCCATCTACGCGCCCTTCACGGCCCCGCTTTATGGGTTGTCGCCGTATTTGGCACTATAAGTCAGCAGATTGGGACGGGATGCGGTCTTTCTTTGCGTCCTACCCTTGGGGGCCTATGTGCTTTTCGCCGGAAGCTCCAGATTCCGTCGCCGCCTCTGTCGCCGAAGTGGTTCTGCAGGGCATGGAACTCTTTATTCCATTTTCTGCGGTGCCGATCGGTGGCAAGTCTCAGCCCTGGTTTAAACGTTCTTGCAAGGCGGCCTCGCGTCGAAAGCGAGAATGCTTTAAGGCATGGGCGGAAGCGGCGAAATCTCGTGATGCCAATACCAGCGAACTTAAAAAAGGCATATAACTCAGCCTCCAGGCCCTTCAAACGGGAAATCACTAAGGCAAAGTCAGAGCACATTGCCAGATTTGGCGAGAGATTGGCCCAACTCCCTTCAGGGACTCGAGCCTTCTGGTCTCTCGCCAAAGCTGTCCAAGGGAATTTTTGTCAGCCCGCCATTCCGCCACTGCACAGGGAGGATGACTCTCTGGCCCACACTGCGAAGGAGAAGGCTGACCTTTTGGGCTGTCTCTTCGCGTCTAACTCGACTTTGGATGACCGAGGGAGATCACCACCGACCATTTCGCGGTGTGATTCTTCGATGCCGGAAATCACATTCCGGCAACGAGCTGTCCGCAAAGCACTATCTTCCTTGGACATTCATAAGTCGAGCGGGCCGGATGGTATCCCCCCAATTGTGCTGCGTACTTGTGCTCCTGAGTTGGCTCCGGTCTTAACGCGCCTTTTCCGGTACCTGTACTCGCTCGGCACTGTCCCGAAGTGTTGGAAGACCGCTTTGATACATCCGATCCCTAAAAAAGGCGATCGCTCTGATCCGTCCAACTATCGCTCAATAGCTATAACCTCCTTGTTCTCCAAAATAATGGAATCCATTGTTAATTGCCAGCTCTTGAGGTATCTAGAGGGCCACCAGCTGATTAGCGATTATCAGTACGGCTTTCGTCGTGGTCGTTCGGCTGGTGACCTTCTTGTATACCTTACACATAGATGGGCAGAGGCAATTGAGTCCAAGGGGGAGGCGCTAGCGGTTAGTTTGGACATAGCGAAAGCCTTCGATCGGGTGTGGCACAGAGCACTGCTCTCGAAGCTTCCAGCCTATGGGCTTCCCGAGAAATTACGCGATTGGATCTCCAGCTTTCTGGCCGATCGGAGCATCAAGGTCGTCATCGACGGAGCATGTTCCGACCTAAAACCCGTAAACGCTGGGGTCCCACAAGGCTGTGTTCTATCCCCGACCCTATTTCTTCTGCATATCAATGATATGTTGAAACTTAGCAACATTCATTGCTATGCGGATGACAGCACTGGGGATACTTTTTACACTGGCCGGGCAGGTATTTCTCGGGCAGTTGTTGATGAGTACCGGAACAAACTTGTGTCTGAAGTCGAAACTCTACTACGTGGAGTCTCAGATTGGGGCAGACAAAACCTAGTCCAATTTAACCCCAAGAAGACACAAGTTTGCGCGTTTTCCGCTAAAAAAACACCCTTTGTCGCTACTCCTCTTTTCGAAAACACTCTTCTAAAAGCCACAGCCAGCATTGGAATACTTGGCGTTGACATATCGAGCGACGTTCAATTTCGCGGTCACTTGGAGGGTAAGGCTAAATTAGCCTCCAAAAAGCTTGGTGTGCTCAGCAAGGCGAGACGGTACTTCACTCCGGGCCACCGCATGCAACTATATAAAGCGCAAATTCGGCCCCACATGGAGTACTGCTCTCACCTCTGGGCGGGGGCTCCCCAGTACCAGCTCCTTCCACTTGACCGTATACAACGCAGAGCGGTTCGAATCGTCGACGACCAATCCCTCTCCGAGCGGCTTGATCCTTTGGCGTTGCGTAGAGATGTGGGGTCACTCTGCATCTTCTACCGCATTTACCATGGAGAGTGTTCAGAGGAGTTGTTCGGATTAATACCTGCAGCTGAGTTTCATCATCGGACGTCGAGGCAGAATACGAAATTCCACCCGTATCACCTCGACGTCCGCCGTTCCACAACTGAGCGTTTTTCAAGGCAGTTTTTGCACCACCACCACTATGTGGAACCAGCTGCCCACTGAAGTATTCCCGAACCAATTCGACTTAGGGTCCTTCAAGAAAAGAGCGTACCAATTCTTAAAAGGCCGGCAACGCACTCGCGAGCCCTCTGGCATTGAGAGTGTCCATGGGCGGCGGTATCACTTAACATCAGGTGAGCCTCCTGCCCGTTTGCCCGCCGTTCTATAAAAAAAAAAACAATAATCGTATTACAATACTTGGTAATAAAATCAAAGGTAAATAAATAGACAATCGAATTGTAACACTTCTCTAAGATATAGATAGGTACCATTTTACCATGAAAAAAAGAAAAAGGAGAATGTATTAATCTTGGCATTGAAACGAAACAATAGCATATATTATATCCCTCATTTTTGTAGCATCACAAAATGCTTTTAATACTTTTCATCTATGCCAGCGCTTTAAAACAGACCCACCACGGTTTTGAGCCCCATTAAATACAAAACGTATACGATGTACTGAATTTCGTGTGCATAGTTCATAAAGTTTTGATGGTAAATGTCAAAAATATAGGACTTTGACGTTCTAGGTGCGGTGACGGAAATGACTCAAAATTTATCAACAGTGAACTGTAGTATGATACCGCAAAACGTAACATTAGTTGGTTTTGTAGTTTATTTTCGGAATAGTGTTTAGGCGCCCGTAGGTTATTTCAAAACGTTGGGTTCTAAGGTGCAATGTGCAAGTGAAAACCCCTTGATAAAAAAGGTTTTTCTGAACGACATTACATATGTGTCAAAATGGGTAACTTTGTGATGGTATTAAAAGTCCCACAGTATGTATCATTTACTTAAACTATATTTATAATTATTGGAGTTTACTCCTTAAGAAACGATTTGAGTTATAAGGCCCGGTACGGAAATTTTATGAGGAGTAAAATCAAGTGTAACACGAAAAGTAGAGGCGTTATGTAGAAAGAGACAAATGGATTGAACGTGTAAAAGAATGAGATGGAATACATTACACAGACTTTTCTATTTTGAATTCACGTTTTGACAGCCACGTTACAACATTGTCAGTGTTGACACTTGACAGGTAAAAAATAAAAGTAGATTGTCTAGCGTGCCATAGAGTTTTGTTAATAGTAATGGTCAGTGAAATTAAAACTAAAAAGATTGTTCATTCTTATTCTTCTCTTACTATACATAGATGATGTAGGTACGTTTTATTACTACTACAAACATTTATATTATAAAAACATATATTCTTACCACCTTTAGTATGAAAATATGGTCGACAGCCACAGAACATTATCGCCATTTTATCGTTCGTAAGGAGTAAACCCCAATCGTGCGTCGTAGCTGACACACACACACACTTTTTTTTATAGTATTAATACGATTTCGTATCAATATGTTCCATATTAACAATTTTAAAAAACTTATTAAGTATAATAACACTTTTAGGTACAGCATTATCTCTTTATTATAGCATACACATAATTCGATAGAAACACATATGTCTAATAGAATCGGTATGAGTCAATTTTTATGATTTAAAAAAAACTGTATTTAAGTCTTTAAGAAATGAAAGATTAATAATCGTATTAGTGTCGATTGTGATACATAAAGTTCAAGGTTATTAACAGAAGCTATCGAACATTGATTATTTAATATTTTTGTTAAGAATAGTAATTTAGATTTATAAAGCAGACAGTACACTTAATACGAGAAATTTACATATGATATGACAAAATTTTGCTAGGCTTGTTATTATAATTTGGTTGTAACGAATCACGCTGTAGTCACTCCGTATGAAAGTGATCTTAGATAGATCTAAGGAAGAAATAGTAAGTTCTAGAAGGATCTTTATGTCCAGTCTGCTGTTCTGAGAGGTTATCGGATAGAGATGAAAACAAAAAGGGAATATTTATGTAGAATCGCTTACACCGCGCGTCCACCATCTTTATCTTATGCTAGCTGGTGCCCGCGACTTCGTCTGCGCAGGATTAAAATAATATTTGTCCAAATGATGTAGCGTGAACGACATATTTTATCTACTTTAAATACCAGAAGCGATAAAAGTATCTAATTTAAAAAGTTATTTAAAGTATGAAATAAATTATCAATTTGTGGTTATGGTTCACTATTTTGGCTATAATGACTTAAACATAAGATATAGATTATAGATATATGCTGTGGCGGGCTTTTTTGTACGACTATTTAAGATAAACATGTCCATCATATGTACATTACATATGTGTAACTCTAGCGGTTTTAGCAGCGCACACCAGAATAGCACGCAGTTGGTAGATTTTTTATTACTTACTTGATATTTTGGACAATTCGCACAATATCTTTATAAATTGTAGCCTATGTGTTATTCTGATATATAAACTATATTATTGTAAAGTTTCATTAAAATCCATTCAGCTGGTTTTTCGTTAAAGAGTAACAAACAAACATCCATCCATACTTACAAACTTTCGCGTTTATAATATTAGTAGGATGTTAAGTAAAAACAATTGGCGTTTGTCAGATTCACCATGCCTCCTGCTGATAGAGTACAAGTCTTTGTTTTTAATTTATTTTATTATTTACAATTACTTAAGATGTCATGAACATGGTGTAATGGTGGCAACTCCTTACAAACGTTGTGTAAAAAAAACATGGCGATTAAAAAGAGTGGCGGAGAGTTTATTGCCAGTTCTTCTCTTCCGTTCTACGTCCTTGATTTGAGAACTGGCACTAAATGTAAAGTTAGAAGCATTTCATATACATTTCTTTTTTGACGTACATAATTGTACATTGTGTTACTTATATTATTAAATGATTTTTTACTTTGACTGCTTTTAAAGAAAAACGACTCAATGAAATACCTACATACAAAATACGGGTATATTAAAGTGCAATGAATTCATAATGAAGTATTTTACATAATTCTATTATTTATATTGTTTCTAAACAACTCTATTTAATTTTGTTTTAACTCAAAAGATAAATCAGGTAAGGGCTTCAAAGAGTCAATGATTATGTTATGAGGTCTAGGTGCTTAGCAACCGTTAGTAGATTAGTATGGGTATGTTTACAAGTTTGTATTTTAATAATTCTCTTAAATTTTATATCTTAATTACATAATTAAATTTTTCGAAAAAAGCTAATGAAAATTAAGAATTAGTAAAATCGATGTATTTTTATATTGACCGATAGAGTAAAGCGTTCCGTAGATAATAGTGATGCAAAAAGATCTATAAGCGAGGGTATTATACGAAAGGCTAATTCCAATTGCAGACACCCGACACAATCCCTCTTTCCTTTTAACCAATCTATTTTAACTGATAAACAAATGAGTCATCATTTATGTTGTTTTACATCCCCGCCTCCATGTCATTCTCAGTGACGTTTGACGCTCAAGAGGTTCTGGATATCTCCCTCACCGCACCTGTCGCACTCGGTTCAACTGTGACCTGCGTGAAAGACAAGTAGCAAAGATGTTTTCATATTCATTATTTATTATTATATTTCAGGTGTATTGGCATGTGACGCGGGCGCAGCGGGAGGCATGGGGGCCCCGAGGTGTGGGCGGGCGTTGCTGGCCGCGCTCACAGCGCTGCTGGCGCTCGCGCCCTCCTTGGCCGAGCTGGATGTTACTACCGTCGCTGTGTTTGGTAAATATTTACATTAGTTATTGGATATTTCAACAGTTCAATATGTACTTAGGACAAACATCAGTTAATAGTCGTTTTGTTTAAGTATCATAATATTGTTTCAGTAACTGTGAACTTATGTATGTAGTAATTAAGTAGCAGCTCACCTATAATACGCCATTAATGACGTAATTATTCGTCTGATAGCCGATAAGGTATTAGCCGTAGCATTGGACATCTGTGTCGCTCAGAATCTATTAAACGCTGAATCGTAGCTGAGTCTTAGTTTGCTGATTTATATAACATACATTTCATTTATTTAACAACTGGGATTGATTTTCGGCATATTGTTGTTACAGTAATAATTCGCTTTGAAATGAAATCAGGAACATATTCGCTTATGTCTTATTCTAATTGAAAGGAGAAAAACACACATGAATTTTACCATTAAATCCAATATAGTATTGACGCTGTGTAAAGATGTGCGGTCTCTCTGCAGTCTGCATCTTCTACAGCATTTACCATAGCGAGTGTACAGAGGGGTTGTTTGGATGTCAAGGCAGAATATACCCCGTATCACCGTATAATAACTCGTATCACTGAGCGTTTGTAAGGCAGTTTGTGGTGGTGCCACGCACCATCACTAACTGCCAGCCGCCCACTGAAGTGTTTCCGAACCAATTCGACTTAGGGTCCTTCAAGAAAAGATCGAACTAATTCTTAAAAGGCCGGCAATGCACCTGCGAGCCCTCTGGCAATGTGAGTGTCCATTAGGTGAGCCTCCTGTTATATAAAAATAAATTGTTTTGAAGTTTGAAATATTCATTATTAGAGTAGCTTTGACGAAGAAGATATATTGCATTTAATGAATTCTTTACGTTGAAAAACAAAATCGATAACATTTCATCACTAAAGAACAATAGAGAGATACTCTACTAAAATTTAAGTATGTGTTAAAAGGGTCACCATTTATCAAATCTGGACTTCCTCATACTACACAATAGAAAGTTTAAGGAGAATTAGTTCAAATTAACCTTATTCCAACGCGATCAATTATCAAACGTCTATAATTAATTGCTTAAGTAGTTAATACTAGGCGTGCGACTGTAACGCGGTCGCCCCCGTTCGTCTCGACGACGTTCGTTCGACGTCTGAACCCCGGTTAGTGCGGCACTGCATTTTTCTATTAAGGCCCTATCACAGCACGAATTGCTGTGTCAGTGTCTCGGGGTGGACTGCGGGGCGCAGTGGAGAGCTGGAGCACTGAGGCGCGCCGGCCCGTAATAACAATTAGTTATGTAAAACATTAAATTAATGTGATTTTATCAATTTTTATTCTGAAATGGATTAATTAGCTTGCGATAAAATATACCGTGTAAATTTCAAAATCATGTTATATATACATTTTCGTCATAAAATGAATTCAAAGTGTCAAAAATTGGCTATGTTTGGATTTTTTTTCTATCTAGCGAAGTTAATTAAATCGTGTATCGATCTTTTAAACTACTCAACTCCACTATATATTTTTTCCCTTCGCCCTACTTCAAGAAACTATGACGAAAAATGGAAAGAAACGATGTACTTTTTTGGAGTTTGGCGACCAGATAGGTCCTTAATGTGTCAATTTCTATAACTTTTTTTGTGTCATTTTATACTTGTTCATGCGGCGAAGGAAAAGAAGGCCTACTTGTCTATAAAGTAAAATGACCAAACTTTATCTTTTTCCATGCATATAATTAATGAATAATGAAAGTTAATACAAAACTGTATAAATCAGCTTTCAGTAAGAGCACATTTATTATATAATTTTCAGATCCCTCAAAACGTGGAAAGATGATGTATGGTGACACATGTTCAACGGTGATGGAGTGTGGTTACCCTGACTCCGTGTGTGATGAGGTGCATAAGATCTGTCGCTGTCACCCTGATGTACCGGTCACTAATCATGTGGATAAATGTGGAAAACGTAAGTGTACTATAATGTGTGGTAGCTAATTTGTCAGGCATTTAGGAAAATATTTACTACTCTGTCACACAATTACGCATTCTCTAAATATAAATATGTATTTCTCTGTTGAATTTTTATAGTTTGTAAAATTGTTGTGCTTAATATTGTAATCCAATGTTGGCACGGTTTAATAAAAATGATATCTATACACGCTATTTATTAAAAATGTTAATATGTAAAATATTTGATGACAGATTAACAATTATTTATATCAGTGCAAATCAGCTACAAACGTTTTGTCCG